>OZ005649.1:260722341-261197341 GCA_963930645.1 Salticus scenicus | reverse complement strand
TCCCCAAGTCAAATAGAAAAATAAATTGGCAAATACAGATAATTTTGTAACTGCCCCCCCCCCCTCTCCTCTCGGAATCTGTTGATTTTAATGTCCAGATTGTATTAAGATTCCTTGGAAATATTTTTGCATCCCTACAAAATTTTAATCGATATGAAGTTGTGATTAAAATAATTGAAAATAAGTTTAATTATATTCCCTTACTGTTTATTTTTACATCATAAAAAAAAAAAAAAAAAAAATCCAAATTTTTGTTATATTTTTAATGTCTACTTCAGTAAATGCTTTTGGTGCAGAGTGACGCTTTCGACTGACAGGCAGATGCCGGAAAAAGTGGGATTCAACGTAATAAAAATCTGACCTTCGCATTTCTCTATTGGTAACGAATACCGAGACGCCATGTTTGAAATCTTGGAATTGGGATTTCTCGATATGCATTCTAAGTTGTGTTCTACTTTTTTTTTCCCTCTAATTTTCCCTTTCATTAATGCTATGTGAATTTTTATTTTGTGTAATGATAAATGTTCTTCTTATTTTATTATTATTACTTTGTTTAATATTCTTTCAATGATTTTGTAATTTTTTGGAGAATAGGGTAGATTGAAAAAATACGAAAATTTTTCATTGAAAGCGGGTACTATTATTTGCTGTGGCTTGGCCTTATAAGCAATTTTTACAAATTATTATTATTATTTGTCATTTTTGGCCTGCGCAAAAAGCTTAAATATTAAAATTGCGATTTTTTTACAATTTGTATTGAAAAAGTAAATTTAAAATAGTGTTAAAAGTTTTTAAAAATAAATGTTTTTGATACTTATTTAATATTTTCAACTTGCGCCTGTGACTATAATTTTGAAACATTTTTGTCACTTTTTAAACTACATTTTGTGAATTTTGGATTCTTGAGTTGTTTTCGAGAAAAGGTGCATAATTTTTCAAATGTACTTTTATCATGCTAACATTACAGTATATTGAAGAAAACTTGGCGCTGGATAATTAAACCCAGATAAAATCGTCAACGTCTTGAACGTATCTGAGTACAGCTTTGTTCACAGCATTAGAACCAGAAGTATTGTATTTCATTGAATGAACTTAGAAGTGTCACGGTGTCGCTTTCACTGTAGAAGGAATTTCAGACGATTGATAGCACGTTGTTTTTTAACATATAACCAGAGGATATAACTGAAAACCGGTAGAAACGATTAACTAATTTACACATAATGAAATAATTAATAACAATAAATAGCCCAAATTAATGTTAACCCAATCTCCCCCACAGTTGAGGCTTCACCGACTGAGATGCTCAGCAAGAATAATAGCAAAAGACCAATAAAATACAAAGCCTGTTTAACACTGCATAACTAAAACCAGAAAAAATCATCAACATCTTGAACTCCAAAAAGAAAAATTGAATAGCAGACAGCTGTTTCGGTAGCATTTAGCGTGCTGTCTCATGCACTGAAGACAGTTTGCTAAATGCTACCTAAACAGAAACGCCGAAACTCTTTGGCGTTCAAGGCGTTAATGATTTTTCCTGTTTTCAGATATTAACATTACCATTACCCCCAAATTTATTTTATGAATGCCATTTGTGAAAAAAATATCTCAATAAATAAAAATTGCAGATGTTTCAAAATAAGGCTTCTAGGTTTGGTTGAAGATGATATAAAAATAAATAAATAATGTTTCACAAAAATGTTCATAGGAAGACCAAAGACTCAACTGCTGATAGGTACCCGTTTTTGATAAAACGAATTTCATTACTTTCGGTCATTTCTTCAGAGATTTTTTTTTTTCACACTTTATTTTTAAAAGTAAGTGAGCAATAAATAATAAATTGTATTTATTTACAAATATTTGTTTCTTTAAATAATTTAAAAATATAGTTTTTACCAAAACAAACTATTAACTACTATGCTGAAATTATTCATTCTTGAAGAAGCTTAGTTTAATTGAAATTAGTTTAATTTGTCTGTCACATTTGATATATAGAATATCTTGTAATACATTCTGAAGTTAAATTATTGTGTCCTCAATTTGAGGTATTTAAGTCTTGTTGAATGTCCAATTCCTAATAGTGTATTAGTTTTATTAAAAACTCTGTGTAGATAATTCTTAAATTATTTATAATTTTATTCAGTGATTTTGTACCGTATTTCAGAACAAATTAACTACACAAAATTTTAATTTGGAAAAAGACAAGAAAAAAAAAAAAAAAAAAAAAAGCAACCGTCTGAAATTAGGTGAAGCTGAAATATCAGTGATATAAATAATATCAAGAATTAGTTTTATTAGAAGCAACCAGTTATTTCAAAATACAATATAGGTGGTAGGAAATTCTTTCTAAATCATGATTGGTTTCAAGTATAAGTAGTTAGCTGGAAATTTTTGTTGGTTCAATATTTATTTAATGTTTATGCTGTAAAATGCTGACTACAGACGCTGAAACAAGATGAGTCAAAAATAAAATAAAACTAGTTTGTATTAGCTTGTGCGCCCCTCCCCTCGTCTTCCTTTTTCTTATAAATAGCTTGACACACCTAACCGATAAGCTCTACGTATTTCCGTCACGGACGAATTGTATTTCGAAAGCCGCATTTTGAAGAGCATGCGCTGTGTAACTTGCTCTTCCTTCGTTCTATACTATCTGCATCATGACGAATAATCAGATCAAACTGATCGAAGAATGTATTTAAAGAAAAAATAATAATAAAACATAAAAAATACATAGACATATATACATAGATTTATACATAGCTTTTTCAGATGAGTCGATTTTTTTTAAAACCCAGTCTGCTTGCTAGTTCACAAAATCCCGCCCGCAACCTATTAAATTTTAACTATTCTTTCAATTTCAAAAGCATTTATTTTAACAATTTTAGTGATCATGTTTAGATTCACGAATTCTCGAATGATAGTGTTTTTTTTTTTTTTTTTTTTTTTTCCCATCGTTTTAGGAATGAATTGCCGAAATATGGTTACTCTATTACTTTTCATTTAATTTCATTGTAATTATATATTTGTTAAAATTCCAAGTAAAAAAATCTTGTCAATGGAGGGAGGGAAGAATCAGTTGCTTAATACCACATTAAAGATTGCAAAAGAATTCACATCGTTTAACCCGTTAGTAGTCGCTAGTTGGTTGGTCGATTCCCCGCCCATCCCTTCAGTTTTTATTCAACAGCCACCAAAAATTTTAGAAGTGGCATTTGATATATATAAAAGCCGAATCGACTCTAATAATCGTTGATTATGTATGTGAAATGCCACTTCTAAGAACTTTTGGTGGCTGTTGAATGAACACTGAAGAAATGGGCGACGAATCGACCAACTAGCGACTACTAACGGGTTAAGTGCAACATTAATCAGTACAATTTATGTTATGATATTACTCATATATTAATACTGTTTTAAAAATAATCTGGTATGCCACTCACACGACTATCTCTTACCCTTAAATTTCATACTATACATACAGATTGGAGATTAAGGGGTAAGGTAACAAGTACTTTTATATAAACCTATGTTAAAACAATTCAAATTAGGCTTCGGAACATATTTATTTGACAAATAATTCTATGTGATGGGGCTACCGCCATCCTCCATCCCCCATTTCATTATTGTACCTAAATTTATATAGAATTTAAATCTGTTATTATATTAAAAAGTTCATTTAAAATTATTCAGACAACTTTCACACGCAACATTCCTTGAGACTTGTCATCTTGATCAAACTTTTCTAGTAACAAACGTATTAACTTCAAAATACAAAATTTAGATCGCCTGAAATTATTTGTTTTTAATTTACTCAAGAGTCACAGACAAAGATCAAACGTGAAAAACTTGACATCGGCATTCAAGAAGCTTCAGAACGTGTAAATATACAAAAAAATCAAGTGATGAATATTTAGCTTAAAAAAAGTGCATTATTTACCATATGATATGGCTATGAGGAAATAATTTTAATCCCTGAACAGCTTTCCTAGACATGGTAAAATATTATAGTAATCTAAAATACTTCCCCTAACAGTAAAAAGAATGTTATGGCTTAAATATTGGTAGCCCTGTATAGCTTCTGAAGGTTATGTACACACCACAGGGTGCACATAAATATAATCTATACTATTAATCTCATATTAAAAGCACACAGCACAACCTGAAATACACTTCCATCAATTTTCAAGTATTGTCGCACTATAATCTAGTTATTTTATGTAGCCCTGTAAACGAACAGTGAATGATTTCCATACTAGATTCTACATGAAACATGTTTTTACGCATATAAAAAATGTATGTGCGTTTCATTTGGCTTAGTGCAGTTTATAGATATTTAAACTCTACTTGCCTGCAATTTTCTCCATAGACGTAATGTATTTGAATTATCTTGGGTGTCTCTGTACATGAACCATTTACTTGATATCAATGAAAAGTTTAGTGTAGTATCCCTATATGATACACATTTAGAATAGCAAGTTTGGATTTTCTGCTATTATTTGTTCATGAGATATGCTGATAACAGACAGACAGACACACAAACAAACACACGCACAGACTAACAGCTCAAAACATGATTTGTGGATTCAGGGGACCTCAAAACATGTAAATATAACAAAAATTCAATTTCGAAAATTTTATCTGAAAACAATACTTTCTCTACCATATATATGGGTAAGAGAAAGTAAAAGAGAGAGAGAGAGAGAGAGAGAGAGAGTCTCGTTTGAATATACAGGGAAAACTCAGTAAATTATTTAGATATAAATTATTTTAATTTATTTATTATTATATTCTTTTTATTAATTATTATTATTATTGTCGTATTTATTTATTTTTATTATTTTTTTGTTTTTGTTTCATTTGCGTACTGTGAAGCTCTTTCTTAGATTTTTTTTCCCCCTAGAAAACGATAATGATAGTTATAAATCCCGTTGATACTCTGTGTATCTTTTGAGAAATAAAACTTTATTACATTACTAAATTATTTAAATTGGAATTTTTTCTGAAATAAAAAGGGGAGGGGCAGAGAGAGAGAGAGAACTTTATTTATTTATTTAAACATTTTCGCTTCAATGCAATAAATATTCATTTCTACTTCATTATTTTAAATTATTTCATTATTTCATTGTAAACAAATTATATGTAACTAATTTCATCGATTACGAAATTTTTTTTAAACTGGTGCTCGTGAAAAATATTAACGAATTCGCATTATTTATATTATCACGTTAATATATGTATGCGTAATAAATGTCTTTGTACATTCTAATGAGAATCTAAAAATTACTGTAGTTTTCAGTGGGTTAATTAAATCTTGCTAAATTACTCAAATTTGATTTTTTTTTTTTTTCTGAAATAATAATAATAATAATAACTCATTTAATAATATATTTTTAAATTAATTATTGTAAATATTTTCACATTTGTATCCTATGCAATGAATACTCATTGTCATTTCTAGTGACTATTTTAAATTATTTAATTCTTTTATTGTAAAAGAAAATTTATGTAACTCAAGTTATTGATTACGAAAATTTTTTAACTCGCTCTCATAAAATTTTTTAACGAATTTGGCGTTACTTATATTATTCTGTTGATATTTGTATATGCAATAAATGTCTTTTTGCACTCCTTTGATAATTTAAAAATTACTATAGTTTTCTATAATGGGGTTAAATCCTGCTAAAGTAAATTTGAATTTTTCCTTTTTTGTTTCAAAGGGGGGGGGGGGGGGGGTGTGATCTGGTATGGCACTCACACGACTTTTTCTTATTCTGAAATTCGATATCATAAAGACAGATTGGACATTAGAGATACGATAACGAGTGCTTTTATATAAACCTTCGTTAAAAACTACTTAAAATAAGCTTCGGAAAAGCAAGTTCATTGCAAATTATTCAGACAACTTTCACCCAGTACCATTCCTTGAAATTTATCAATTTTGATAAATTTTTTATAATAACTTCAAAATACAACATTTGAATTGCTTAAAATTATTTGTTTTTAAGTTATTCTGGTAAAAGACAAAGATTAAAAAGATAAGATAGAAATAAGATAGGTAGATTAAAAAAAAAAAATGCTAAACATTTAGTTTAAAAAATTCTTTATTGACCATATGGGTATGAGTAATTAATTTTAATTTCTGAGCAGTTTTAATGAATGTGTTAAAATATTATAGTAAAACACTTCTATTAATTACATTCAGTTAAAAAAAAAAAAAAAAAAAAAAAAATGTTTTTTTGCTTAGTTATTGGCAGCCCTGTACATCTTCTAAAAATTATGTATACACCACGTTGTGCACTTAAATATAACCTTATATTAATAACATATATAGTACAGCCTGAAATGCACGGCATTTCCACTATATTCTAGTTCTTTTGTGTAGCCCTGAGTAATCGAACAGTGAATGATTTTCATTCCATATTCTACATGCTTTTATGCCTATAAAAAATATATATCCATTTCATTTGGTTTAGTGCAGCCTATAGATGTTAAACTCAGTTTATTACAATTTCCCTTATAGACGTAATATTTTTGAATTCATTTGGATGTCTCTGTACACGAATCATTAGCTTGGTCTCAACGAAAAGTTTAGTGCAGTATCCCTATATGATACAGTAGAATACCGAGTTTGAACTTCTTGCTGCTATTTGTTCCTGAGATATGCTGACCACGGACAGACACACATCCACAGACAAATCACTAAAAACATGTTTTTCGGATTCAGGGGTCCGGAAAGCGTGTAAATATAACAAAAACTCTCATTTTGGAAAATTTGATCTTATTTAATATCTATTTGAAAATCTTATTTAAAAATAATAATAATATATTATTATTATTATTATTATTATTATTAAAATGAAATTTAAATATTTGTAAGTTTTTTATTAATTAGATGTTTTAAATATTTTTGCATTCATTTTTCATGTAATGAATACTTATTTCAGCGTGATTATTTTAAGTTATTTAATTATTTCAAATTAATTATGTGTAACGTATGCTATTGATTACGAAGATGCACCCATGAAAAATATTAATTTCACACTATTTTTTTATCCTATTGATATTTGTATACGTAATAAATATCTTTTTTGTACATGTTTTGAAAATGATAATCGGACATTTTTTAATTATTTTCATCGAAACTAACCTTCTAGAATTTTCAAATTACAAAGAAACTTTGTGAGCAAACATCATAAATTGGAAAAAAAAAAAAAAAAAAAAAACGCAACATTTGTTTCGGGTCGAAATGATCGCATGATCCTTCACCTGGCGAAAAAAGTAAACTCGAGTCCAGCATCAAAGGCGCAACGCGCACATATTCATTCGCGCATATATCCAACCCTTCTTTTCCCCTTAAAAAATAAATAATAATATATTATGTTGTAAATTAGTGAAATTTTAGCACCAACTTTTAATTAAGACTATATAAGCAATGGTTTGTTCGTAGGTTGACGTCGCGTTTGTTGCTGGCATATCCATTTGGATTTCCTTTGCATTGTGTGGATACAAATGAGTTATAAGCAATTTAGCTGTGCAAGCAAAAGAGGAACATTTTAAGTTTTTTAATTATTTTGAATTTGACTTGTTCTGACTTGTTACTCCATACTAATCAATCAATCATTATTGGACAATCTGTTAGCGTCCTTTCCCACATCCAAACGATAACGGATGGGTTTTTTCCGAATAATCTATTATATTAAAATAAATCTTTATAAAAAGAAAGAAAGAAGAAAAAAAGAAGAAATTGCAATTGCAAGCAGCATTCCTACAGGGGCTCCTTGAATTCACTTCTGTAGACCCCTGTGCTTTTGCTTAATTTACTTGCTGCTCTAGCTGCAGAGCCCGAGAGATAGATATAGCAGGGTTGCCGACTCGTTGGAAGAAGGCAGCAGTGAAGAGAATGGTGGGGAAGAAGGGGAAGAAGGTTAACACCGTGGCGAAACTTTCACATACATGTCGCTTAACATTTCATGCGTTCGTTCTCTCTTGCATGGAAGCTGTTTTCCCCTCTATGGGTGCTTACTCTGTAACCACGACCTTATGTCATTTTTTATGCAACTGTTATTGAAAGACAATCCATATTTACTGATTAAATCAATTCTTATTAATTGTAATGAACTATTTATAGCATTAAGTTTAGCATTGAATTTATAAAAATATTAAATTATGTAATAAATATATATATAGTTATGATATTTGTCTATTTACTTTTCTTTATTTGTAATTGTATTAATAATATATTGTAAATATCCCTACATTTTCAAAATTACCAATTAATCTTCTAATTGCCATTGATTTACTTACATTATCTAAGCGCATAATTAGTCTATTTAGCCCGTGCATACTTATTAGCCTCATATATAGGAAACGAATATGACGTCTGCGAATTAAATCCTTAGCAGCCCCAAAACTTATTTCTTTTTATTAGAATGTTAAGGTTTTCTTTATTGTAACGAGAATTTCAAGTACTTCCGCCTTTTAAAATCTTCCCTGGGGCATTACGGTGATAATAAGAACTAGTATGTTGTGGCCACCACAAGACTTTCTTCTATATTTTCCTATACATATTCAATCAGTAACAATATTAAAAAAAAAAAAAGATTTTTTTTTCCTTTTTTTTTTTTTTTTTTTTTTTTTTGTGAAAATTAATACATATTCAATCACTAACAATATTTAAAAAAAAAAAAAAAAAAAAAAATAGAATTTTTTTCTAAGTTTTTTTTTTTTTTGGTTAAAAGTAAAAAAAATCGATAACTTTGTTTTAAATTATCACAGATTTATAGTTCAACCATTCGTTTTAAAGGTATTGACGAGACCTTTCGAATGATACCCATCTTCAAAATTTACCCCCCCCCCCGGGGGGTACTTCCCCCCAGGGGGGGAAGCGATGCCCCCCCATGCACAAATTTTTTTTCCTAGTTACGTACTACTATTATCAATAATTCATATTAATTTTACAAACACAAGTGTAAAATAACTCTTATTATGCACATTTATACGAATTTTTGTCCTATGCTGCCATGTTAAAAATTTAGATAAAATGCTATCACAGCGCCACCTGTTGAGCTATTGATCCCCAAATATAATCAGCAACAGTTTATGTCGGGGACCAACTAAATACCAAGTTTGGTAAAATTTCGTTTAAAAAAAAAAAAAAATACGATTATTTTTCTAAGTTTTTTTTTTGTTAAAAGTAAAAAAAATCGATAACTTTGTTTTAAATTATCACAGATTTATGGTTCAACCATTCGTTTTAAAGGTATTGACGAGATCTTTCGAATGATACCCATCTTCAAAATTTAACCCCCCCGGGGGGAAACTTCCCCCCCAGGGGGGGAACCGATGCCCCCCCATGCACAAATTTTTTTTCCTAGTTAACTACTACTATCATCAATAATTCAAATTCATTTTACAATCACAAGTTTAAAATAACTCTCATTATGCCCATTTATACGGAATTTTGTCCTATGCTGCCATGTTAAAAATTTGCATAAAATGCAATTACAGCGCCACCTGTTGAGCTATTGATCCCCAAATCTAATGGGCACCAGTTCATGTCAGGGTGCAACTAAATACCAAGTTTGGTTAAATTTCATTCATATGTTCGTGAGATACAGCGTCCACAAAAAAATGATACAGACACACAGACAGACAGACAGACAGACAGACAGACAGACACACAGACAGACATTTTCTAAAAACTATCAATTCGTGTTCAGGACATCCCAAAACGTGTAGATCCGTCAAAAAACGGAGGTCGAAAATTTTCGCGAATCCAATACTTTCTCTATATTACATATAGAAGAAAGTAAAAACTTGCTGCTATCGGATAATTTACCTTTTCTTCTAATTAATCATATTTTATTATATTTTCCTACTTTATATTAATGGTTTAATAGAATACTTGTACACTTATTTTAATAAAATAAACAAATGAAAAAAAAAAAAATAATAATAAAGAAATAAACTGTAGATATTTATAAGTTCATTTATAGGAAGTGTACAAATTTACAGAATGTGGTTTTATGTGAAATTTGGATCTCTGCTATGTTATGCACCCCCATAATGTTCAAACTAACAAATGTAATTATTTTTTAATATGTCTATGGCTGTTTTTTTTATTATATTTTCTCATTTTTTATTAACATTCGGGAGGAAGACTAATATCTCCTTTTATACTCACATATTCGCTCCTGTTTTAAAATAAATAAAGAAATAAAAAATAATGAGTTTAATAATTATTTGAATTATTTTCTGTACCTTTTTAAGAGTAGTTTCTAAATTTTATAAATGTAAACATATCAAGTATTCAATTAGAAAAACCTTGATCATTTTTTCGTTTAGGAATAATATAACGTAATTTTGTAGTTCACCAGTTGGATAACTCTTTGCTTCTATTTTAAGAATTTATTAACTAGGTTCGGATGAGGGTTGGAAATACTTTAATGGCGACTATGTTTTCGCCTCTATGTATGTGGGTGCAACAACATTGTGACACCCAAAGACGCACTGCAGCTGGCTGATTTGTGTGTGTTTGTATGTGTGTGCATATGTGTACGTAGAGCATCCGTCTAGTAAGCTTGCTGGCTGGCTACCGTACCGATCCCCCTGTATTTCTCTCTATTCTGCCCCTCTCTCTTTCTCCTTCCATCTATCCATTCCTCCGTTCGTTCGTTCAAATCGGTGCGCGCTTGTGCAGCCACGCGCTAGCTTTGACCACTCGCAGAGGGATTGGAATAGCGAATTTCCCTCCGTTCGTTCGTTCCTTCTCCTCTTTTCTCCCCCCCCCCCCCCCCCTTCATCTCTTCGCACTAAGGTATACGTAGAATGTCGCCCGTTGTTGCTCTGTGAAGCAGCCGAATTTTGCGTCTTTCGTCAATCCCCGATGGCGTTCTTTTCTATTGCTGTTGTAATTAATGCAGCACGATTAAATGCCAAAAAATTTCTTAAGTCGGCGAGGGGCACACACTATATGCGCGACGATGTTGAGGTAAAGAAATAGAGTAGTGCTATCGATATCTTTGTGCTTGTGTTTATGAGAATATTTCTCTCTCTCTCTTTCTATCGTTCTTTTTCCGTCGCTGTGTCTGTCTGTTCCTACTCCTGTCGTTTCCTCTCTTGTCCTCGGTGGTTGCTGGCGGTGAAGAGGTAGTACAGTCAAGATGGTAGCATGCAGTCTGTTTTCTCTGATGACTAGATCATGCGATCTAGCTGCAATTTTCCGCTACGGATTTTTAAAAGCGGGCGTAGGCTCGCTTCCATCTTGCTTCTCATACGTGGCTCAAGCGCCAAGTTTTTTTTAAATGCTCGGGGATGAATGGATTCCCTTATTCGAACTGTATACTGTTTCATCTGTTGTTAGCACGGCGGGGTATTGGTTTTATCCAATTGTCTGCAATGATTCTTGGGTGCTATTTCCCGGAAATCAGGAATGAGAGACCAAAAATATGTTAAGTTGCAACAACAAAAGTAAGTGTTATGTTGTTGGTTAAGAACTGAAGTAAAATATGCATGAAATCATAACACTTCAGACATAAAACTACCAATCTACTTTGTGCATCACTTTTTTCTTTTATTGATATAGTGATTACTAGAAAAGTAGATTTGTAGTTGAAATAAATATCAGTTCAGAAACATTTTTTTCCCCATAAACAATCATTTAAAATACTCACTTTCCAAATAATCATTTTTCTTATAAACAAATAAAAATAAACATTGGCATGTGAAAATTTGGCTTAACAGTCAAGTTTTCACAGCCTTAATTTAAAATGAACACAATTTTACACAGAGTTGCACAATTTTCTATTAAATCAATTAAATTACAAATTAAAAGAAAATTAAATTAAAAAATTAATTTTCTCCAACACATGCAATTTTTTTTCTTTTTCTTTCTTTCTTTCTTTCTTCTTCTTCTTTTTTTTTTTTTTTTGTAATACCATGAGAATAATTAAGCAATATAAATATAAAATACATACTTTGATAAAAATAAATAAAATTAATTAAAATAATAAAATTAAATTTAAAAAAAAATAGCAAGTTTTACCATAATATTTTTTTTTTTTTAAATTAATATCATAAATTACATAATACCTACTTTATAAATTTTGGAATATTTTCTTCTACAAAGATTTTTAGTGTTATATATAAATAAATGTCTTTAAATTTTTTTATGCACATTTCTATTATCATAACCTCCCCCCCCCCCCCCCCCCCAAAAAAAAAAAAAAAAAAAAAAAAAAAAACATCTGATCACCATATTGTATTACACATTTTTTCATTATAAATATAGTCCCTTTAAATTTTAACAGACGTTTCCTATAAGTTTTTTAGATACAACAACCGTTCTTTTAGCTTAATTTTTTTTTATTTCCTTACTTCAAAATTATATATATATATATATATATAAGAAAAATATTCCGTTTATCATTAATATTACTATTAAAAAATATATATATATATATAGAAATGAACTCATAAAGAATGCCATTAATTGCACACTAATGTAAAATAAATAATTATATCTGATGTGTTCACTTTACACATTGTAATAATAATAATAATAATAATAATATCAATTCAAGGTAGTCGTTTAAAATTATATGAATAACATTTAAATGTACTAATATTTGTCAATATTTTATTGTCCTTCCCATCACCCCCCCCCCCCCCCAAAAAAAAAAAAAAAAAAAAAAAAAAAAAACTGTGTTTGTAAACAAACCCTCCTCCCCCTCCACCAGCCTACCCTTCCCCGAAATTTTTTTTCAACTATATTTATAAATATTTTGATTTAATATAGTGTCCTTATTTATATTTTTTTTCTCGAAAAAATAAAATAATATAAATATTTGTTATAATAATAATTATTATTTATTAATTCCTGTTATTATTAAACTATTTCTTATTACCAGTTATTTCAAATGCTTGTATTTACCCATTGTACAAGAATATATAATTAAATTATATATGCACAATATCATAAATTCTTTTAATATGTCTTGACATTTAAGAAAAAAATAAAATTATATTTGTAACAAGCAATATCATCAATATATAATATTGCCATTTATTTCAATTCTTAAAATTGTCAGACATTTTAGTAGTGCTTTTGTCTGGCAATATTATGGTAAATCGGATTTTAAATTATGGTTTTATTTATATTCCTCTAATTATTTTTTGAATAAATTTCAGCTATCTTCTGTATCTATAGTGTGCTTTTATGCAGAATTTATTAGACAAGACTTGTTTTCCTGTTTTTCTTTTAAAATTATTTTCAAAATTATAAATAGCTTTTCCATTAATATTTTTCATTTTTTTTTTTTTTCAGGTGGGAAACTAAAGCAATGGATAATATCCATACATTGGATCCTCGAAAACAAGAATTATTAGAAGCAAGATTTATTGGAAACAGAGTAAGTTGTTGATTCACATTCAATGTTTATGTTTTCGTAAAACAAACATTTTTATGTTTGTCTATTTATTTGCTTTTATTACAATCATTTTTTGATTGCTAAATCAGTAATGCTTGTATATGTCACATATGTATATGCCATGTTATATATACTATCTAGTGTAGTATAGTAAAATAAAAATATAATTCAATTAGAAGGAGACATAACTTTAATGAAGTGCTCAGAGAAATGATGTCTTTATTCATACAGATATATAGGTGGAAAGAAAAATTAAATATGTGTTCTACATCTATCTATTTGTATATTATTTAAGTAATTACTTTAATATAAGATGCAGAAACGCTTTTATTTTTATTTTTTGAAATGAATTAAATGATTCTTACTAAATGAACGAATATAGCCACGTACCCTCTTGTTTTGCTTTAAAAAATAAAATTTGTTCATATGATAATATCATACATAGTAATTATATCGTACATGGTATTGTAGTATATCATGCATAATATTATGCATAGTAGTTTAAAAGTGAATAAGATTTATAAATTGGCTTGAATAATTTAAAGAAATTAAATTTTTATTTGATCTGCAAAAATGTTATTTTAACTCAAACACATCAAATGACAAACTCTAGATGGCATTTAAAACAGATGACCAGCTCAATGATGAGAAAATGCAAGTTATGCATGCAAAGTTTTCGACATTTATCTTTACTGGTTGATTTTATAATTTTTTTTTACTTTCATTTTCACATCTCCACTGGTAGGGTATTTAAATCTGATTTCATAGTAACCTAATATGATATTTAAATATGATGCCATTGGATTAAGTAGTACCATAGTATTTTATTGGCTTTTTTAATGAAGCATTGTACGAAATATTATTTAAGCATTTATTTAAAATTTAATTTAAACCAATTAACATTTTGAAATGTGGTCTTAGAAAATAATTTCTAATAAATAAATAATTTTTGTGTATCAAATATCAAACCTGCGTGTTTTGAAATTAAGTAACACACACACACACATATATATATATATATATATATATATTCTGTAATACAACTTCATAAATGCTTAAAAATAAAAAAAAAACTTAGTTTCTTTTTTTTTAATGTGTTTCAGGTCCCAAGTAAAAACTTACGGTCTCCTCATTATAACTCTGTAATATATGTCTGTTTTCAAGAAAAATTGTGATGTTAGACTTTAAAAAAAAAAAAAAAAAAAAGGACTCTATAACTGCATTAAAATGTGTATAGAATTAGAAAATACTTTTTTTTTGTATACTTTTTTGTTAAGGACCACCACTGGGCAATTTGGCTTTATAGATTGCCCATTGGTGGTCCTTAAACAGAAAAGTATACCCAAAAAACAAATGTATTTTCTGATTCTATAAGTATCAAATGTTTTAAACATAATTTAAAAGTTTAAGCTACAAATTTAAGTGTTTTACTGTTAAATTTCTGGGGTATTGTTTAATGCATCTCAATATGGATAGTAATTTTTCAATAATCCTTTTGATTCAGTTATTAACATCTTATATCCCAAAATGTTTTGTGTTTTGGAATTAAAGTTACCATTATAAGTCTTGTCTTCCCCCCATATTTAATAACTGACTTTTCATATGTAAATAATTTAGTTTCATATAAGTTAAAATGTTAATATTATATTCGATTTTGAGATCTGCTCACTGTGTGTAAATGAAATCTTTAACAAATTTTAGCTTGTTTCTTTCTTTCACAGTACATGTATAAAAGCTCTTTTATTTAAATATTTTTCCTCATGAGTTTTTGTTGATAATTAGGGAAAACTTAGTTTTCCTCAACAGAACTTATCTTATTTTAAAAGAAATGTATGACTAATTTTTCTTATGAAAAAGATGTGAATATTAAAGAAAATTCATCGTATGATTCCTGAAAATTATTTAAAATCAAAGAAGTTCTTGCTGAAGGTGGTTTTTGGAACCTGGCTCTGGCATCTCTGTTTCTATCAAAGAGCTCTCTCTTTTATTGCAATTATATTGTTTTTATCAGCAATAGTTTATATGAAAGCTACTGTTTATCTAATCTTATCTGATTTTATTTTCTTGAAAAGTTATGTTTGAATGCAACATTGAAACTATTTAATTTAACACTTTTTTTAACAAATCATTTACTAACAAAGTAAATGCTATAATGTTACAAAAGTACTTATCTAATTTTAAAAAGGATTATATGTGTATTTATTAAGGCTAATTAAAATAGTTTTTTTAATCACAAGAATAGATGGCATTTACAAACAGTTGTATGTTGTTTGTAACATACATAAAATTTAGTTAAGATTAAAATTTATTATTCAGTTTATAATGTATTGCTATAGTTTTTGTTTAGATGCAGTCTATTTTTGTTATATACTAATACATTTTCTGATATTAAAATATATTTAATGATTGTGTTTTCTAAATAGGGTCTAGTCAATTTTAACCTTCATGCTCAGCCATTGCCTCTTCAGTTGCAACAGCAGATAGTGCAGCAAAATTCTCCCATGATGACAATTCCAAGCAACCTGCCACTTCCAGCTCAGACTGCAAACATAGTAATTAATCATGCTTCTTCAGGGACTAGCAGTAATAGTAATATTAACCAAAATCCAGATTCAAATCTCAGTACTGCAAGTTATGGATCTCAACCTAGTGATAAGGAGCTAGATGTAAGCCATAATTGTGTGCAAAATCTTTGTGTTTATATTTAAATACATATATGATAAACTGAATCCCCTTGGGACATATCTGAGCAATAATATCTAATCTATCTGCTCTTCCATATCAAAGAGAGTCATCATTTGTTTTTGAATTTGAAAGTACCTTAAAAAATTATATTTCGATATCTGTAAATGTTTATTGTATTGGGTAAGTGCAAAAGTTCAACTTGTTTTGACTGTATACTTGCAGTTAAGCTAACGTTACATTTGATGTTGGGATTATTAGAATTGTTGACCAATAAAATATGCATATATCCAGCATGTAAATGAACAGTGTTTTTGGTAATACATATTTGTAAAAGTAACTCAGATGGTGTAATACGGCAAGTGATGGAAGTGCATGTAAGGCATTCTTTGTTTTAGAATTTCAACAGAAGCAGTATTGCAGTCATGGTATGCCATGAGTATACATCAAATTTCTGAGAAGAATGCAATCAACAACAGCACATGATATCATTGGATTTAGAAGTTCTGGAAATAGCCTAAATCTTTAATATTCACTAGATAATACAATGAGTAAAAAGAAAAAACTGAAAGCTGTTGGCTTCACCAAAAAGTTGGATTGTTGAATTTTGCGTCAAATTCACTGCTGGTGATTTGAACTAATGCATCTTTGTTCGTTTATTCTTGATACAAAAATGAGCCAATCTTAACGATAATTATGATGAGAGAAGTGGGTTGCATACTCTAACATAAAACATCAGTGAATTGTGTATTTGCCTTCTACACTATGTGCACTGCAAAAATGTCAAAAGAACTTTATTCCAGGGGAGCTTTATTAAAAATATGCTATGTCAGGGAATTATTCATTGAAAGGTATTGCCGCTTAACCATTCATGTAGCCTTCTACTATGTCTGTTAGATAGACTGCAATATTATTTTGATTTAAAAAAAAGTCCAGCATTATCAACTGGCTCACTATTATTCTCTATCATCGGCTATTTCCATTCTTAAAAAGAATAAAAAAAATAATTTGTTCATTATAGAATAATAATACCTTGAAAGTTCTTTATACTTGAGTACTTTTAATTTAGATCTAGAACTTTTTCATAATTACTTGTCGGATTTTTTCTTTTCACTCTTCTGTTCTTCTGTAGCTCCCCCTGATGTCAATCTTAATCGGCTCCATGTCGTTACAAGTATGCTTATTGACTAAATGAGCATGCCTACGCTGGATCATTTAGCTTTATGTATCATCTCAAGGTATAATGACTTTGGTTGGGAAGTTTTATACAACCCTTTTTTTTCTATCTTGATGCCTACCGATTATTATTTATTTTGAATATTGACTAGCTCTTTTAAGCAAACCTGAAAATAGGAAAATTACCATCCAAGATTTTTTTTTTTTTTTTTACTACAAACCTCAATACCTTCATGGCTGTTGCCAAAAGGAGGATCAGGAGGCTCTCTGCCATCCTCATCAGAAAAATGGCATGAAATAGTAGACAGTAATGCTGAATATGCATATTTTTAGATTGTATGCATTTTGTGTTATTTGCACTTCTTAAAAAAAGCAAAACCTTTGCATTTACCCAATATATAAATACCTTGTGATGTTTTAATTATTGTTTGTTCAGTTGCAGTTAAAATACACTGAAAATTGTGTTAAATAGTGAAGAATAAAAACTTTGTATAAAGACATGAAAAATCTGAAACTAATGATTTCAAATCAAGATAATTAAGCAGAAATATTCTTTAACCAATGATAGTATAAGATTTCAGTAAACAAGTAAATGGCAATCACAGAGAATGTGTTAGTAGGAGCAGAGGGATTTTATTTTTTGTTATATGGAGTAGTTCTGATTTATTTCTATTTTCTCAACCACATTCTGCTTTGTTTGCTTATAATTTTATATACATCTCTCTCATTTAAAATATTTATATTTTGATTTATTTATTTCAAAATTAATCTTATTTAATCAAATAATTTATTATATTTTCATTTTATTTTTGTCATCATGTGTAAACTAATACAGGTGTAAATTCTTATTCTATTTTTATCATCTGCAAACTAATGTAATGTGTAGAAACTTTGAAAATGAAATTTTATTGTTTTAATTATTACTTTCATTTCAAATTTCTTAAAAAATCATTCATTACTGAATTATCTTGTTTAACCACTTCGCCGGTTATTCCAAGATAACTGGGGGGGGGGGGGGGGATAGCTTTTCGCACACTACAGTGGCCAGTGAAGTGGTTAATAAATTTAAAAAATCAGATTTATCCATAAGCCTTAATTGTACAATTGTAGCTTTACTTTGAAATATTTTTCTGAAATTTGTTAGTTATAAACACAATTAAGATATACAACTTTTTATTTTCTTCATGTCTTTAACTGCCGAACAAGTTTCACATGGGGCACTCCAGCTTTTTCACCGGCAAACATGGTGCACGAAGTTTAATGAGACTGCTGTTCTTTCTGGCCACCATCACCTTTAAGCACTTGGTGCCACTGACAATCAAGCCCTGACCCATCGTTGCCATTATAACAATTAGAATGAGACAAAATTTCTATAGATTCTCTGAATGTGGCATACCTATGATTCTGATAATTTGCTATTTTTCTTGCACCTTGCTATTTTCTTACTCTTCTTTCAGTCATCAAACTTAATATTTATATTTTCATTTTTATAAACTTGGGTTATGCTATAGTTATTTTACCAGTTGCAATATCATGACTATGCTCTTTTATATGTGTTTTTATTTTTATTTTACCAATATAGCACATTTCATTACTGTCACTGTCCATATATGGGATTTTGTAGTTTCCGGCCTTTTCTAATGGGTTTATGGGGGTCTTTATCCTTTCTTATTAACTGAAAAATGTTAGGATTTGGATTAATCGGGATATTGATATTATGTTTAGCTGCAACGTTTTTAATTTTACTCGAGGCACCTCATTCGTAATGGATTGATGTGGTAAATCTAAGCAACAGTTTCTGAAAATTGTTAATTAAATTTAAGTTTTTTAAACACTTTTTATACAGTTTATCTATTAATTTACCTGAATAACCCGCTTTTTTAGTAAACTTTTACATTTAGTTCTTTATGAGGAGGCAGTTAAAGACATGAAGAAAATAAAAAAGGTTACATATCTTAATTGTGTTTGTAATTATACTTCATGATATAGCTTTTAGTAAAGTATTTGTTAGTTATTTTTAAAAATATACTTTATTAAGATTTGAATGTTCATGCTTTCCAAAAGTCTATTGCTTAAGGAAGTTGCCCATTTAGGCACTAGACTGGATGTTTACCTTTGCACAAAATACACAGGACAGTACACATGACTTGCTTTTTACAAGACATACTTTGCATTCAGGGACGTAGGAAAGGGAGGGGCTCAAGCCCCCTCTGTTGGTCATTATAAATTTATTTTTAATGTCAAATAAAAAAAATCATCCATTTAAAATCAAAATTAAAGTCTTATAAAAGTTTAATGATATTTTGTAACCAGTACTATTAATAAATAAATGTTAATTAACATATTTATTAATTGCTTTTATTAAGATTAATTTTGAGTATATTTTAAAATGAAATTTTTCCATCCCCTTCTATTATTTTTGGATTGGTATGCCCCTGTTTTCATTCATTAATACAACTTACTTTTGCATTTCTTATTTAATTCCATGCTCCATTTTGTATTTCATTTTTGCATCTGATGATAGGTTATGTTTTAATTACTTTATCTCAAAATAATTGTTGCATAGTTTACAGTTATTATTATTATCATTGTTATTTTATAATAGTGTTTTTGAATGATGCTATTGCATTTATCATAATTAATAATTTGCTTATTATATGCATTTTTATTTCCTTTCTTAAATCTAATGTTATTAAAAGTTTATCTAGTTTAAGTGCTTTTATTTATTTATCATTTTTATTTTATTTATTTAAAAAGAATGTTAAATGTATCATGTGCTTTGAATCGATAACAGAAATTATTAATATGTTTCTATCAAATAACAAAATACATTCAAATTTATTAACATGTTTGTTCAAAACTCAAATTATAGCAAAAAAAAAAAAAAAAAAAAAAAAAAAAAATATATGAGAAGTAAAATCAGATTCATCTTTAAATTCATCTGTATCAAAAATTTAATGGCAATTATAAATTAATAGGAATTGTCACGTCAGCCAAAATAAGTATACTAAATTTACTGATACCAACAGCAAATGTGTTTATTAAATTTAACAGCATTTTGCAGTAATAATGTTTCATAAATATAATATTAATTAATCATTGTAATTAGAAAACTTTACATCTTTTAGAGAAAAAGAGGGAAAAAAAAAAAACAAGTAAAAAATTAATTCAGTGTTATATATCTTATCTCTTCAATTTAATCCACAATTTTTATTATTGTTATTTTTTGACGAATTCATTTCTTATAAAAATTATATCAATCAAAATTAGTATATTATTATTATTATTATTATTTATTTATTTATTTATTTATTTTCCTTGTTAATTCTTGCTTTCTCACTAATATTGACCCTAATTTCATTAAAACAAATTAAATTTCAGTTGATATGAACAAATATTTATTTGAAGATAATGTATTTTATAAATGTAAGAAAATATTTAATTTGAAGAGAGTTATTAATATATTTTTAAATAATGCATCAATTTTTTTCATTATGTGTTCACATAAAAACTGATATATGTCTATCTTTTGTAATCAAAACTATTTAATCAATGAAACAAGCATCAAAGTTAGAATTTTTTGCTGTGATCTATTTTGCTAACCATTCAAATGTGACTTTTTATGCTGTGATTTACCTAATTACAGTTATAATTTCTTTAATGAGACAATGTTATCTGTTATGCCAACAGCCATTCATGTAATTGTCTTCAACAGAAGTACATCTATTATTAATCAACCTCTGGAAATTTTAGACCTTCTGCTTCAAAAATGCTTCTTTATGGCATAACGTGGTCTTACAGATGGAATCTAATTTTTTGAGATATTAACTCTCCCACCAAATTGCAGAAATTTTAAATTAGACAAAATGTCTGCTGACAGTGTCCAGTGGCCAAGAGGTTTTGCTATTGATGTTGAGGTTAAGGCCCATTCACCACTGCACATAAGTTCTAGGCCAGGGTGGAATGCTCTCCCTGGAATCTTTTGAAAGATCCTAGCTCATATTTACACGAGTTTTGAAGGAAACCACAGAAAAGTTTGAACAACTAAGTCATCGAACATGAGCTGGAATCAAACCTAGCACTTCCCATCTACCAGCTTCTAGAACAGAGCTTCTTAGCTATTGGTAGGCACCAAGAGGTTCTGTTCTCAAGATTGGTAAACTGGAAGTGCTGAGTTTGAACACATTTTGCACTTATTGAATTAGCCATTTGTAGTTTTTTGTGGTCTTTCATTTTCTTCAAAACTTATATCAATAAGACCCTTTAGAAAGACCCTCACAGAGAACATTCCAAGCATGTACCCAATCTTCCTTAACTCCTACATTACCACTTCCCTGCTGGCAGTTCATCTTAGGTGACTTAAAACAGATTAATTGTTGTAATTACATGCAAAAAAAAAAAAAATCTCATACACGTTATAAATTGTAATGTTACCAGTGCTGTCTCAGTTTAATGAAATGCATTTTTAATACTCAAAATTCTTGTTAGTTCTATATATATATATATATATATATATATATATATACTTTTTTTTTTTTTTTTAAGCTTTACTCGTGTATCTAAAGACTTGCAGCTGAAAACAATATTTGTGTAACAAAATGGCTAATACTAAAATAGTCTTAATAGTTGAACTTGTTTCATTTATCTATCTCTGAAAAACTATATTTCTTATGTTTCATAGTTTTGTATCATTTAAAAAAGAAATTATCAGATACATAATTGCTGGATTGTTTTAACATCTATGTTCGTAAATACTATTATTTTAATAGTGTAACTCTCTCTTAACAGTATATTACTTTGAGTTATGGTTGTAGTAATTACATTATAAGAATATTTTATCTTCAAAATATATAGTGTACACATTAGTTCATTAAGCTGTAGTTTAGCTATTAGATGTCACTTTTAACAAATTATTTATTAAAAAGAAACTATTTTTATATGTATATATTAGATGATTTCGATATCCCTAACACTGTTCCAGTGTCAATATATATTAACTAAAATTAATTTTTCTCCTAATTTTCAATTGTTGCTTAAAAATTTTTGAGGACAAATAAATTTTATATCTGTTTTTCATAAAATGAACCATTAAATAAAATGTGACCGCAATTCTATAAAAGATTTTTTTTTTTTTTTTCAAAGACTCCTGAAAAACATCACAGAAATACAAGAGGATCTGAAAGAAAAAGGAAAAGAAAAGATGATGGTAAGATATTATTCTATTTCTTATTATATAAAAGTTTTAATAATGTTACAGTTAGGTTTTAGTTTAATAAAATTAACTTACAAATCATAATATTGATAGTATATGTGAATGTACTTTTGAGTAACTCATAAGTAACTTTTAATTACTCAACTTTCAACCAACTTTTAATTACTCAACTCATTAACCACTCAACTTTCTAGACATGTATTAGCTATTACATGTTTAAACAAAGATGAATCAATGAGTAATGTAGTAAATAAGCAAAAATGCAAAGTATAATAAGGTATCTGAGCATTTTGCCTTAAGTTCATATGTTTGTAAAATAGATTATAACCTATCTTTTGTACCAACCAAGTTCTTTTGTGCATCCCTGTAAAAGAATGTAAATGGTAAGCACTCAGTTTCCAATAGCAATAATTCTGCAGCAAAACTCTAAAATATATATCAGTTTTAGTCTCTTTTAAATAATTCAATACACTATAAATAATATGCACATCATTCCCATGATGATTATACAGTTTAATATTTCTAAAATGAACTTTCTTCAAGCAATTTGAGTCCACACACCCTTAATCCTTTAACGTTCATTGGTTTCGCAGCAAAACCAAACATTTGACGTCCTTTAACAATTTTTATGTAGCAGTTTTTTGACATATCCCATTTTGTTTTAATCAGTTTTTAAACTTTTGTTCCTTTTCTGTTCGGTAGATTGCAGCACTATTTCAAAATTTAACAAATAATGCTTCAAAGGACGCTAAATGCATAAGTCACTTGAAGTTTCATAGTGGGCGCGAGTTTCAAACTAAAAATTTCTAGAAGAGGGACAATGCTAATTTTTTATTTTTTGAATATTTATGATCAGCTATGTGTCTAAAAGCCCTTTTTAAAATTAGTTTAAAATTTTTTTAAATAAATTGTGAACGTTAATGGGTTAATATATAAAGCTTCTATTTTGTATCCCTGTTAAAAAACTATAAATCTTATACTTGTATAAATCTGCATTTGCATAGTTCCATAAGCAATGACTTATAACATACCAACCAAATTTTATATTAATTGAATGTACAGTTTAAACACTAGCACACTTCAATTAATTTTAGTCCATAGGCTGCAATAATAATGAATGTTCGTGTCCATGTAAAAGTGCTAAAAATCCTCCATTAACGAAAATACTGGGTCATTGAAAAAGATTTGACACATTTCATATAATCATATTTAATGAAGTACTTAACATAAACAAACATTTCTTTCATTGTAATGCATACTGTGTTTAATGGAATTTTACCTTAATAAGTTTCAATATGAGCACCATTGGTTACTATACACATATCAAGTTGATTGTCAATCTCTAACCAGGTGTTGCAAAGCACGTCCAGCATCGCTGTGGCAATTGCATCAACAATTTGCTCCTATATATATTTCTACTATGCTTAATAGATCATCTTTATTATATATATATATATATTATATATAATAAAGATGATCTATTAAGCATAGTAGAAGCCAAGCAACAGACACAAGATCACTGAAACACCAATGACCAATAAGATTAAAAAAAAAAAAAAAAAAAAAAAAAAATCATCAGTGGATGAAATACACTAATGCAAAGAAACCAGATCTATTAATTAACAGCCTGCAAAACAAACGAATCAATAAAGTAAAACAACAAATTTTAACCCAAAAACATAAACTTATCAAAATTAATGAAAAAAAAAACCCCCAAGAAACACAAGATAGGAAGAAGGAGGCAGGCGGCAAGACTTGTGACTTGCCTGTGGGGTTACACTAGTTTTATGCCGGCAACACTCCCCCAGCCTGCCACAACCAGAACAGGAACCATATGGATTTAAAAATGCAAAATTTCAAAGCAGATGAACAACAATGAAACCACGAAGCCACAATGAAATTCACCGATTGATCACATTGTGTTTAACAGTATAATTAGAACATTAAATATAGTTGACAACTCAAAAAGGAAAAATCTGAAATTTTATTGGAAAATGAAAGTTTGCATAGTAATACAAAGCAAATGCAACAAGCCTTTTACTTTTTTTTTTTTTTTTTAATTTAATTTCACATACCCACCCAACCATCCAGCCTTACAACACCACCCCACCTCCGTAATCAAACATCTGCCCACCCAACCGCCACCTTTTTTATTGTCTTTTATTATTTTATGATTTTTTTGTTGATATACATAAGAGTGTACACAGCTTTTTTTTTTTTTTTGTACTGACAGAGACATGGTTAAGGATATAAAATAGAAAATACAAAGTTTTTAGGAAAACCCATTTTAGCAGTGGCTGTGATCAGTTTATTAATATTCTTGTTTTTAAACTTTGCAGAGCATAAATTATTAATTCGAAATAAATGGTTAATGATGATGTTTCTAAATACCGAAAGATGCAGACATGAATTAAAATGTGTAAATAAGTTTACATTAAAACAAAAATCTTGCCGTTTGTCATAGATATCTGTGTAAAGTTTATTACCATCGATTATTATTTTGAGATCTAAAAAGTTAATTGATTGATTAGTCATAGTATTTTGAGTTAGCTTTAAATTAGGTGGATAATTGAAGGAAAAGCCATTTTGTGAGTTCTTGTTGAGATAAAATACAATAATATCATCGATGTAACGATAAAATCGAACATCATCATTGCAAATTTGCTTTTCATAATAATAAAGATAGAGATCTGCCAAAATACTGGAGCTACAACCTCCTTGTGGGATGCCTAATTGTTGCAAATAGATATCGTTGTTGTGGAAGATATGATTATTATGGATAACAAAGTTAAGAAGTGTTTTAAATTTTTCTGCTTTAAAATTGTAAGATATAAGACCCTCTTCTGCCTCGCATCGCTGCTGTGCAGCATTCAAAGTTGTGTTTGTGTACTAGTTACTTTTAAAAATCTTGGATACTTGCCAAGTTGTTTGTAAAGAATATTATTGCTCAATTTCTTTTAGAATTACGAGCTTTCAAAATGTGTCCAACCTTTTTCAATGACTCTGTATATTTCATTTGTGCAACATTGAACTATAAGTTACCTACTGATTTTCAGCTTAACTAAATACTGAATAAAACATTTAAATGCTATTATGTTAACACATATACTCACACATATATCACTGTAAAAATAGTAAAATTGAATTCACAACACTTAAAAGTAAAATGTAGATTCACCAAAATATCATATATATATATTTTTTTTTTTATGATTACAATACTTTTTTTACATCATATATATTGAGAAAATAAAAATATAAATTACTATATACAATATACAAATCTTAATGGTAATGCAAAATACTTTTTCTTAAATTATTTTGTTGAAATTCAATATCAGTTTTGATAAAATTAAATTGAGAATTGCATTGGCACACTTGATTTGGATCAGTATGGGATTTATTAAAAAAAAAAGAAATCTTACTTTTATTTTTACTATGTTAATGTCTTTAATCTTTTTAGTATTCATTATCTGCTAACAATTTAATAAATTTCTTGAAATTTATATAAAAGTAAAAGTAATTCATGAGGTTTTTTTTTTTTTTTTTTTTTTCCTTTTAATTAAATAATATAGTTTTTTAGGACTAGGAGGACTATTAGTTTCAATCTGGGTAAAAACGTCGTCACTAGTTTTTATAGACCAGTCTTGTGTAACACCAAAATAAATTAGAAATATCAGTCCTATCGTTACAAATTCAGTACCAAATGAAACGGGCGATTTTTTTTTTTTTTTTTTTTTTTTAATCCAGGGGTGCAAACAGTTTTTCAACATAACAATTAGATTTTTTAAAATTAACTAAAGTATGAAATTTAGGTGGAAACACTTCATTTTAATTCATTTCAGTCATTTTAAAAAGTACATAGCCCAGTTTTACAGTCAAAAAATGAGATAAAAAACAAATTAAAAAATAAAAATAAAAATTTTACAGATTGAAATACATAGTCCTCTGTACTAAATTCTGTCTTTGACAGAATTTGTACTTTTTTTTTTTTTTTTTTTTTTGAAGTTTGTTTTAAAACTTTTATTTCCCTTTAAAAGTTAAATTGTTTGGAATCTTAAATTGTTTTTTTTTTTTAAACTTTGTAATTGTATGTAGCATGTTTTTTTATTTAAAGACTTATTTTAGCTGTTTGTCTACATAATTTAAAATCTTGAAATCTGCTTTATACTAATATGTTCCTACCTTCTATCATAAATTAGAGTTATCCTAATTTTTCCTTCTCATTCAGTCAGCTGTATAATTATTGATCAAATCATTTAGATCAACTAAAAAATTATGTTTTATTTTACTCATTTGTTTATTTGATAAATACCAATATCCATAAGAAGTACAAAACCATAAGAAAAAATTATATCACACAAATTTATGACTTTTGTAATTTTTTTTTTTAAGTAAATTAGTTTATATAGAAGTTATTGAACTGTTGTTTGTCTGTTTCCAAAAAGTAAATGCTAGTTTGTTCAGAAAAATTTGAAGTAACTTAAGAAAGAGAAAATCAGAGATGCAAAATCTGGTGAATATGGGATGTGACATAAATTATCCCAGACATAATTAATAAACCTTTACAGCAGAAAGGACAGAAATCTGGTGTTGAATGATGAATAACTTTGTAAACAAATATTATAAAAGTATTTTAAGATGTTATTTAAAAAGTTTTTATTCTTCGACAAATCTTTGTCTGCTGTTCATTAAAATATTCAGCCTAGCATTATCATGCTCGAAGACATGCTCAAAGATTCTTATATCCCATTACTTCATCAATAATAAGAAATAAGAAAGCACCATAGTACTGCTGTTTTAAAGTAATAAGTACAAAACTTTGAAAAACACCATAAAATGCAATAAACTTGCAACAATTGTTTTGGGTCGAAAAAAGCATGACCCTTCATCAAGTGACAAAATAGGCACAAGTGCTGCAATCAAAGCTGCAATGCAATGTTTGAACAATTTTTAGCTGCTTTGCATTGATTTGTGCTTTTAAAATTGGCATTTGCAAACAATATTTTTTGACAAAAACAAGTCATAATAAACATTACCTATGTTTAGCTCATTTGACTTACCCAATGATCTTTTGCTTGTAACATTAATGTATATTAACTGCCTCTCATTTCCAGTTATGAGCCTTTCTGAAAATGGATCTTCTTAATTTTTTTCAGCAAAGAGTCATTTAAGCAAGCATTTTTTGCTATTGTATTATAAAGTATGAAGTCCCCCCCCCCCTTCCTCCATTGTAGCATATTTCTAAAATCTGTTGGGGGGGAAATAACGACATTTGAAAGTTTTCTCTTTTTAGCAGCTTTTTTTTTTTTTTTTGTCCTTTTGCAAATTTGGAGTATTCTATTTAACTTGTATAACTTAAGAACGGCCAGTTTATAGAATATTGAAATTGTGTATTTGAGACTTTTATAACATTTTACTATTCACTACCAATTTTTCTCTATTTGACTGCTCACCTTCGAGATTTGTAAGTTTATCGTGATGTACCTGTATATTTATTTAAAAAAGTTTAAATTCAGTGGCTTCTAAATGTGTAATTTTGTCTTTTTATAATGCAAAGTAAAAATATTAAAATTATGTAAGATTTAAAGTTAAAACCTAAAATATAGTATTTCCTTTCAGGAAGCTTAAGTGGTAATGTACAGATTATTAGAGACCTCTTTTTAGGGAAGTTTCAATGTATATATCTGTGATCAACGAATACGAAGATAAAATGTTTCTTAAGAACATGTCTTCATGCACCTTGTATATATTTAGTTCTAGGGAAAGAAAATAGTATTGTACTCTCAGAGAATGGCACAGTGATCTCCAAAGCCGCAAGGAGTATTAACAAATGAAATGGCACAAATATTAGCAAAAATATTGCAATTTATATTTGCGATGAAGGACACAGAAATGGTATGACTGGCATAATACAGTATAAATAGTTGTATAGTAAGCTATCCCTGTATAGTGCCCCCCCCCCCCCTCCTTCCTGTTGGGGAGGATGTGTCCGCCCCGTCGAGGAATTTTTGGTTCCATTACTGGAAGTATCCATACATCATGACGATTTTCATCATCAATGTTTACAATTTGTATCTCTGTAATCGTTCTTGAGTTTCTCTACATTTATTTTTATGTCTAGAGTAATTAGGTTTATTTTTGGTGAGCAAAAGGTAGGGACATGTCTTCTAACTATTTGGTTTACTCATCTTCTTGTCTGAGACAAATAAGAATAAACTAATATTTTATATAAAAAAAAAAAGAACTTAATATTATTTTATCAACTTCTGCTGTATAGATAGATATAAATTTTTATTATTTATTATAAAATAAGTAAAAAAAATTAACTTCAAATTGAACAGAGAGGGCATAGGAATCAAGTGTCTCATATATTCTACCATACTTATTTATGTGTTTGTAATCCTAGACATCAAGTATGTAATAAGTTATACAATTTAAATTGTAGAAAGCAGGTTTTTAAAAAA
This sequence comes from Salticus scenicus, assembly GCA_963930645.1. Classification (NCBI taxonomy): domain Eukaryota; kingdom Metazoa; phylum Arthropoda; class Arachnida; order Araneae; family Salticidae; genus Salticus; species Salticus scenicus. The sequence continues at coordinate 261,168,380 of OZ005649.1, read as the reverse complement.
ATAAAGGGATTATTTATGTAGATTTAGAACAATATATGTATGATACTGTTACTCTTATGGTTGTTTCAGTTTTTCATAATTTCATGCATTGTACAATGTACAATGATGAAAGTTTATTAACAATGTACATAAACTTTCATCTATCTATCTATATATATTTATTATGCATTTATGTAGGAAAAATAGAAAAAATGTTGTATCCTGTTATTATCTAATTTTTTTAATTTTCACTCTTTCCAGCTACTAAAACTGTGAGAGAAAATGCCAAAAAAATTAATGATTATTTCAAGGTAATTCTTATTTATCTATATGTAAGTTATTTTATGTTTCAAATAAATTTGTTTTTTAATAATTTTATCTTATTTTTCTCTCTAGGGACACAGTCCAAGTCGGTATGCAAATTCAAAATCTCCTACACCTCAAAGTTATATGGTTAGTTTAACATATTAAAATCAACATATTTTGTTTATTTTCATTAACTGTTCTTTGAATGCATTTTCTTCTAATACTTTTTTTTCCCTTTTTATTTATTCATTTATATTTTCCAAATAACTTTTCTAAAATGCATTTATTTATTTATTTTCTCAGTATGCTCCTGTTCAACAGAATATAGGTTCCCCGTCAAACACTCCATTAAGTGCAAGCATAGACTATTCTAGTTTAATGGCACCACCACTTTGTCCTTCACATGCTGTATATAGATCTGTACAAACCGACCTTACCATTAACAAAATTAAAGAGCTTGAAAACAAGTCTGCACTTGACTTGGAAATTAGAGACAACAGGATAGAAGAGTTGCAAAGGGTAAATTCTGAACTGTTTTAATTACTTTCTGAAAAAATGTAATTTAATTGAAAATAGTTTGGTTTTAATTCATACTTTAATTCCGTCTTTGCTAATGTCTAGGTTCTCAAAAGAAATTGTACATGGTTTCATATCACATAATAAGGTTGCCAAAGTTTATTTTAAAAGAAGAAGAAGAAGGGAAAAAAAAAGAGAGGATTTTTATTACATTGCAGTTTATTATATTTTTTAAAAACCTACTGAAACTGTCTTTTTTTTTTTTTTTTTTTTCCTCTCACCTTTTTAAATATCTGAAATATACACCATGTCCCAAAAGTTTAGACAATCGATAAAATTTGAATTTACGTAAAAGGTAATAAGGTACAATTAAAATTCGTGTGATAGGTAATAAATAAAAACAGTTTTAATGATATACGCATATGAATTATGATCAAAGGTTTGAAATTATAAAATGTACAACAAATTATGTAAAAATGTGCTGTCCCAAAAGTATAGATACCTGTAAGTGTTTTTGGTTTTACATTTATAAAAGTGACTAAAAACTTAGTTTTAATGTTGAATTGCATTGCCACGACACTTTATAACATCAAACACACGTTGTCCCATAGAATAAATTAAGCATTGCATTACAGAAGGAGATATTTCATACCACGCTTTGTCAATTGCAGTTTTAAGTCATTTACACATGTATATTGCTTTCCATTTTCATATATTTTACGAGATGAGATCCCCCATATGTTCTCCATGGTATTCAAATCCGGACTAAATGCTGGCCAATCTAATAGCGTGATATTGTTTTGTACGAACCACGTTATCGTTGATCTGGAGGTATGGATGGATGCCCCATCTTGTTAGAAAATACAGTCAGGTCCTGCTAGTAAATCCATAATTGGCAGTAAATTGGTACGTAAAATATCCTGATAATCCTCTGATTTCACTTTTTCTGTCCGTAAATCCTAGAAATGCTTGTCCGTTGAAACAAAACCCTTCAAAGGTCATTACGGATCTTCCGCCTTGTTGCCTGCTGAAACAGTTTTTCGATTCTTCTCTTAGGTCATACCAGTAAAATTTATATTCGTCAGGGCCGTCCAAATTCCATTCCTTTTCGTCGCTGAAGATGGCAGAAAGCAACTCTTCATCGTATGACATATGCTTTCTAGCCCACTTTAGACGTGCATCTTTATGTCTCTGGTTTAAGCAAGGTTTTGCTTTCATTCTCCTGTAAACAATGTCTTGCAGCTTTAATTCTTCTGTGTACGGTACTTTTTGAAATTCTGGAAGTTGTGCAAGCACGGACAGATAAGTTATCAACTGAAGCCTTTTTTAGTAACATTCTGTCATCACGTAACATTGTTTTCTTTGGTCTTCCGACTCGCTTTCGAGTATTCCATGTTCCACCTTATCTCAAAACTCTATAAATACTGCTCAAGGATCTCATTATTATTCTCGATATTTGTACAGGATTTTGTCCTTGCGCTTTTAACTCTAAAATCTTAATAATTTCATCTTTAGAAATTTCTTTAGAACGTGGCATTTTTATCAGAATACGCAGGAAGCGTATTTTCCGAATCACAAACAAAACAATATATTGAACTCATTAAATTATTATGCTAAAAACATAGCAGATGATATTTAAATTAAAGGGAATAATCATTCTGCATTTATAGAAGCAGATGACAGTAAAACTATTTTATTCTGTGAATAAAAATGTAAAAGAAAACATGTAATGCTCTATTGTGTCTATACTTTTGTTACAGCACATTTTTATATAATTTAATGTACATTTTATAATTTCAAACTTTTGATCATAATTTATATGTGTATATCAACAAAACTGTTTTTATTTATTACCTATCTCACGAATTTTAATTGTACCTCATTACTTTTTATGTTAATGCAAATTTTATTGATTGTCTAAACTTTTGGGACACGGTGTAGAAGTAATTAAAAAAATTGTAGAATAATAATAATGAAATCTAAAAAAAAAAATTATATGTTTTTCAGAACTCTTAAAATTGAAAGCTAAAAATTTTAAAAGAAAAAACTTTTTTTAAATTATTTTTTCAGTTATTATTATTATTATTTTTTTTTTCCAGATTAATTACTTATTAAAATTAAAACTAAAAATGAATATATAGAGCAAGTAGCACTTTCTGGTAATAGATTTCTTTTTTCTTTTTCTTTCCCCACTGCTGATAAATAGAAAATTTTATTTATATCATATAAATAGAAAATTTTATTTATATCATAAAAAATATAAAAATTAAAATTTACTTGTCTTAATAATAGTATTTGGAATAAACTGAATCAATATTCAAGAGGGGGGGGGGGGATAATAATTGGATAAAGAGCAATAATGAATACACACTTAACATGTTAACTATTTATTTACACCTTTAAATTTTGCAAGTATAATGAAAGTATTTAAATGTAAGAAATTTTTTTATATAGGAAGTAAAAAGAAAAAATTATCATTTGTAATATTATCATAAACAATGAGAAATTAATGCTTAGAATTAATTAATGTACTTAAGAAATTCTAGATTACCCAGTGATAGAGCATCATGACATTTTGTAAATGAAAAAATATGTATCTTAAAGTTGAAAAATAATCTTTATTAGGTTTTGAATTTGATAACTGCTTGTGGATGTGTGTTTACTTATACCATTAACAGTACATTTTTTAAAAACAAAAATGCATTTAGTAGAGTGAAGAACACCACAAAAGAAAGAAAAACATAGTATGACTAGTGAATCTTCCTTATACATTAAGAGTAAAAGCTATATTATACTCATTTTTCATATTCTCATACAGATCTATTATGAATGTTTCTGTCTTGAAATGTAATTGATAATAATTTATATAAGAATAACGAAATTTAATTTTGATTTAATATTATTTATGAAAAATATCTATTAAATAAATATAAATCTTGTAACCCATTAATATAATGGATTAAAATTAAATAAATAAAATAAATTTATTGATATAAGTTTTAATTAAATGCATATTTTATTGTAATGTGGTATTATTTTATCATGTAAGCATCTGTTTATTGGTTTATTTGTTTTCGTTTAAATAAACTAAATGTAAATTTTGACATTAACATAATATTTGAAAAATAATTTTTCTGATTCTTTTTTTTTAATGATTAATATTATTATTACATACCAAAATAATAGTAATACAAAAAATTGTTAATTGCATATTGAATTTTATCTACTTCATTTCATGTATTTCTGAATTAACCCTTAAATGCCTGATTATTTTTTAAATCAATTTAAAACTGTTTTATTCTCACCTCTCTTAAATAAATCACGGGAAAAATACTTTAAAAAATCATACTTTATTTTAACTATGGCTTACAGCTAAAAAGCAATTTGTTGTCAATCGGCAACCATGAGGCATTAGAGCTTCAATATTATTCTAATAATACTTTACAAGACAAAATTGGGTATGTGGCCGAAAGGTAACACACAACATTTAAGGGTTAAGTATAGGCTTTATTGAAATAAAATACATATTTATAAATTTGGTTATACTATATATTATATTATTGTTCTGTTAGTAGTATACCATTATTATCTTTATATATTAATTTCATTCAATAAATTTAAACACAAAAGAATACAAAAGATTTTAAAATACAAGATTCATATTTAGAAAATATTCAGTTTTTGCTTTGGCATGAAATATTCTGAAATAAAAGTATTTTTTTCAAAAGCAGTGATTCAAAGAACCAATACATTATCTAATAAAATAACTTACTAGTTCACTAGAAGAAAAGTTAGGTATAAGAAAAATATTCTCATTTGTTTTTCTATCCACATTTTTCTAATTATTAAATAAACTGTTTTTTTTTTTTTTTTTTTTTTTTTGTTTTTTTAATTATTTTGAAATATATACAATTTTTTTCCTTTATGCTAATATAGGCCAATGAAGAATTGAAGAGGCAACTCTCAGCTCAACAGAAATTAGTAGAAAAAACTAAAGAACAGCTACAAAGGTGTCATGATGTTACCAAACAGTTACTAATTGAAAAGGTAATATATGCCTAAATGTCTGTACAATTTAAAAATATGTCTTAAAAATTTAAATATTACAACATATACATTTTTTTCTTCTTCTTAAAAGTATGTTATTTCACAATTGTAATGGGAATAAGTAATTTATTATATTTGTTTTGTCACAGAGCTATCTCTCTTTCTCCACATTTTTATTTATTTTTATTATTATTATTTTAAACCACTCCCAGCAAAATAGGAGTTATAAACTTAAATTTAACTTAAACAGTTCCATTTATATCAATGTATATATTTTACAATTTTTCTTCAACCTCAAAATAATGATTGTTATTATTTTCTATTTTATCTTGTATTCTACATGCTAGTGCACTGCACATTGTTGGTAATTAAATACAAAACAATTATATTGCCACAATTGTACAGAGGACTGGTTCAGTGTATTTTTCAAGATTTGATAGATAATTATGTAATAAAATATTTTTTATTATAATAATCATAATAAAGCAAGATTTAGTGTTTTGTTATGCATTTTATTAAAATTAATGTATATATTTATTCATGAATGATTGTTGCTTTTTTTATTTATTCTCTTATTAATATATTTTGATGGCATATTTTCTTCTGATCAATGAGCAGATGTCTCTGACAGGTTTTTAATAATTATTATAATTAATACTTTTATGTAACAGTCTATTTCCCATGAAATATATTACAAAAATGTTAAAGGGCATGCCAGATTGCTTTGCCTAACAAGAAGAAAATGTGCATTGGCATTTTGAGTGAAAAAAGAGAGAGAGGGGAGTTATGCTATATTTTTATTTTATGTAGGTGTATTGATTCACTTTGGAAAGTTAATATTAACTTAGATCAGTATTTCAAGAAGTTCAGTTGAATACAAATGTATGATAATGTACAATCTTAGTTTATCTAAAACTAACTTTAAAGTTAAGTTATAATACTTTTAAATTTGCATGTTTTAAACCAATCTTGATTACTTTATGTTTAAAATTTTTGAAAATAGTATTTTTTGTAATTCTTATTTATATATTTTTATAGCAGTTTATAAGATAATTTGATTGCAGTTTAATTGGCAATTTCCTAAATATTTGCGTAACTGAGAATAGTAATAAAATTTTTAGTACTGTAACATATTAAGCAAGCATTTCTTAGTTTATATAACTATAAAAATTATTCTTTATTTAAAATAATATGTAATTTAATGAAGTAAAAGCTACAGACTTTTGATTTTTGAGAAAGAGAAGTAAAAACCAATTCTGTAATTTGTCTTTAAATACTTAACTATTATAAAGTTATAAATGAGTATTGACATTTAGATATCAGTGATGCACCATGTAATTCTAAACAATGCCAAATTGCTTAAATATATTTTTGTTGTCATTTATATTTCTAAAATTTTCACCTGATTTTTTTTACCCAAGTGTAAGATTAATTTTTAATTTTCAATGACAATATGGTAATTTTAACTGTACTGTCAAAGAGAATTTAATATTAATTATAATTTAAACAAAAGGTATATTTTTTATTATAATGTTTAAAATTATATTTCGTATTAATTTATTGTTTGGAAAAATTTTATTTGCTTCAATTGAAGAATAGTAAGATTGTTAAAGATTTATAATTTAAGTACAATATTCAGAATTTCACAAAAATTGAAATATCAAAAATAGCTTTTTAAAATTTTTAAGTAATATGAGTTACTTTGCTTCCCTCTCTTCCAACCAAGAGAAAGAAAAGCATTTTTGAATAAACAAAAACAGAGTTCCATGATTTTGTTTTAACTCTGACACTAATACATCGATGATTCTTTGAAACTTTCGTAGAACACAGTCAAAGACATTTTACTTAATTTTAGACTATTTTATCAAAATATTTCAATTAGGTGACTTTATAATGATTTTTTTTTTTTTTTTTTTTTTTAAAGTTTAACTGAATAATTTTTAAATGAAGTTGAAATTTAGCTTTTTCATTCACCTACCTTAAAAAATGCAGAGAAAATGTAGGCAGCTCTTCTAAATCAAAAACTGTAAAAATAGAAATTGATGCTTCCTGTAAGGGAAGGGTAAATAGTTGAACAAAGGGTGTTTTTGATAATTTACATAAGTATTAGTTATGTGCCTTACTTAGTAATGTATCATAACATATATACCTATTCACATTGTATAGGCATCCAGTATCATAAATATTCTTCCCTCAGGGCCATAGCCAAGAAGTAGTGTAAGGAATTTTATATATTTTCAAGCCCTGATGCCTATGTAATTTCTTTATATTTAGGATAAACTACTTTTTATGCATTTTTTTTCCCCCTAACAGTTTAAAGTATTAAGCAACAATGTCTTTATTTGTTTATATTGTACTCATTTTAAATTTTTTTCTTGCTAGTCATTAATGGAGAAAAAGGCTTGCAGGCAAAAATGTATGCAAAATAGATTAAGATTAGGCCAATTTGTCACACAAAGACAAGGAGCATCCTTTGCTGAAAACTGGGTGGATGGCTTTGCTTTCACCGATTTAATAAAGTAATTTTTTTTTCCTGTAAATATTGAATTTTTCATACTTTAATTTGAAAATGTGAATCAATGTTTATGAACATTATAGTCTTAATTAAAGAATATAGTATAAGCATTGTGAAATGGACAACACTTAAGAATTTCTCTCTATAAACTATAATAACTGTTTGATATACAATAAAATTATTTTTTCTGTTGGTGCATGACCTTCACAAGATCTTGTTGGTACGACAGGACTATTTCTTTCAATCTGGCATTTTGCGTCGTTACCAATTTATAGCGTTCCACTCCGAAAATGCCTGCCAATATCCAATTTTACCATTTAATTTCTTACTCTATCTTAAAATATTTTGTGAAATCCATAAAAACTTTTATATATATATATATATATATATTTTTTTTTTTTTTTCACTTCCTGTCGGTGAGGATTGAACTCACAACCTTCAGGTTCGTAGTTGTGTACTCTGTCCACAGAACTAACGAGTTTCGGCTGAATATTTCCTGATTATTTAGACTAGTGTTTTCAGATTTTTTTTTTTTTTTTTTAAGTATGTTAAAATACAAATATAAGTAGTCCTGTCGTACTAAATTAAATTCTGTCATACACAAAATTTCATTCATAGTAATTATTTTATTTTCAAGCTAAATCTTTATTTATTTATTTATTTTTTATAATAAACGTCAACGATAAATGTTTTGATTACCTGCTAATGCTAATTTTCATTCAACAAACTTATAAATAATATTTTTTAATAATTTTAGTTATGGTAATAGAACTTTTAAAATAACCACCAAGTAGTATAATAATAGCAATATTGATTTTTAGTTTCTGTGAAATAAATTTGAAAAAAAAAAAAAAAGTTTCAATTTATAATATATCTTTCAAAAATCACCTTTATATATTAAAAAATCCCCTCAACATTTCAAATTACAGCATAGTATTCTTCTCAAAATTAAAATTTATTTCAAATACTGAAAGTATATTTCTTGAATTTATATATTTACTTTTTTTTTTTTTAATTGTTGATTTTTTAGTATTTTCTAGGGATTAGGGATTAAAAAAAAAAAAAAAAAATCCTTTCGTTTTAATATTAAATTCTTCTTCCTTTTTCTTTTTCTTTAAATGTGTGTATACACACTTACTAAATGTTTTCTTTTGATTTTAGAAAACAAGAACAAATAGCTTTAGAAAGAGAAGAAATCGAAAAACAAAGAAAATTACTAGGGAAAAAGAAACCTAATGCAAATCAGCCAAAAAGTCGTGGAAATTCTAGTACTTCCTTAGCAAATGGAGATTTCATTAGGCCTGAAAATCTCAAAGAGTAAGTTTAATGTTGTGGAATGTTAAAGGTCAAAAATTAGTTATGAAATAAAAACTGTAATGAATACAGATATTTTTCTATTTATTTTTTACAGTTTATTATTTCGTAAGTAAATACTGTATCTCATTTTTATTGAGTGTTGAATGTTATAAAAATAACTTATTTTAATTGGGAAAGTTGAATTAATTGTACTTAGAGTGGAGAGTGAATTAAACCTGTATTTTGATGTAACGTGCCATTATTATACTAACCGAGATAAAATGGTCAATCTCGAAGTGGCTGTATTTGCTCATTTGAAAGATAAAAATAATCATTTTTAATGCTATTAAACTTTTGCTATTATTTGTGGGAAATAGCATGGAATTTCATGAAAACTTAAAATTACGCAGCAAATTAGGATAAAGTAAATGTATTTTAATTAGAAGATTAACCCTCAGCACAATATTTCAGTTCGTGACTATACCAGAGAATTAGTTAATTTTATTGTTGTTATCATAAACAAAGTAAAAACTGTAGTAGAAATCTGAGAGAACAAATATATAGTGGAGAAATGAGCAGAGTCTAGTTAAGTTAATTAGTCTTAAATGTTACTTTTATATACATTATTCCTCTTTTTTTTTTATATATATATATATATTAAGGATATTGATGAATATCTAAAAATAATTTTTTAAGTTCAGATCTCTAAATAATATTTTCACAGTTATTATTATTATTTTACTAAAAAAATTTAAGTTCTCAATTTTGTACCTTTCTATTTTTGCAAAATATTGATATGATTATCAATATTTATATCAATATTTGTATCTTGAGACTTTTTGTTCATGGTAATTTATTGGACAGAAAATTATTTTCTGGTATTTTAAAGATTATATTCTCAAGTGGTGTTATTAATTTAATCTGATCTCTTATTTCAGAGGTCTCAGCTGGTCTGAGTACTATGAACAAGAAGAAATATTTAAACTAAGGCAAGTTTCACTAAAAAAAGAAGATACAGATTTACAATTAGAATTAGAAAAATTAGAAAGGGAAAGAAATCTCCACATTAGGGAATTAAAACGTATTCACAATGAAGATCAATCTAGGTAAGTAACAAAGTATTTTTTTCTTTCCTTTAGCAAAAAAAAAAAAAAATTTCCTTTTCTGTTTTCTATGATTTTTTTACTTCCATTACCCGACTACCGTAGGTAATGGAAGTATTTTATTTGGTCGAAAAATTTGATATCAAGATTAGTGCTGGACGATATCAGAAATTAAATATCGCGATATATCACCAAGTTAATATCGATATTAGTGATATATTGCGATATTTCTTTCAAGGCAGGAAAAAATAGACATTTGTTATTTTTTAAAGACATATGCACACGAATTTTAAAGTATACAAGTATATAGTGTTTTCCATGTATTTTCTGGTATATTACTACCATAACTTTATCATTAAAAAAAAAATCATAAAAAGTGATTTAATGTTTTGTGTTTCTTATAACTTATACTATTGCTTTTTAGTATACCTCTGTATAGTTTATCCTCTATTCTTCCCATTTTAAGCTTTAATTATTTTAAAATCATATTTTAACATAGCTAATATGTGATCAGTGTTTTATTTGTACCAAGCAGAGGCGTAGCGTGAACGAAAATTTTGGGGGGGGCACACATATATGAAAAACCAATAAAAAATTTTTTAAAAGTTTCCTCTATGCTATAAGTATGGAAATATTAAATATTTATGAAAATTTCAGATCTCAATTCTTAAACAATTTTTAAGGTATGAGAAATCCAAAAATCATAAATTGATGTGGTGTCAGTGTCTGTGTAGACATCAACTTAGAAATGATTAATCGTGAAAACGTCTAATTTTAAGTGACATATTTTAGTTTTCATGAATTCAGAAATTAGGACAAAAATTTTACAATTCAAATGTTATTTTGTGGCATCTAGACCTGAAAAATCCCTGTCATTACTCATTAAATAATACATAATTTTAAATTTTATTTTCACATTCAGAAAATTCATAAATTTTCTAAATTTCGTCAATATTCCAACTTTTAAATTCGAAAAATGTAAGAAGAAACTAGTTGGCATAGATGGACTTTGCTCAGTTCCCCATCATATTTATGTTCTCATAAATTTCTAGTACGAGACATATAATCATGTTAAAAGAAATGAATTTCACCAAAACTTGATACAGTGACAGAATGAAATCCCCGCATAACAGTCTATTCACCGTTCACTTTGATATATTTATCTTATTCTAACGTATTAATTTATTTTATCAGGGTCAATTCCATTGTTTAGTTTTCATGCTAGTATTTCCAATGCAAATAATCCTCAAAATTCATACTTATATGAAAAATTTACCATTTCGCTATATTGATAAAATCGTAAATTACGAATAATTTACGAAATGTTCCTATAGTCCAGTCAATAAATACAATGTACCTTGCAAAAGGTGGGGTAGAAGATTTTATTTTTTTAATTTGTATGTATTAGTACTAATATGCAAAATACGAGTTATCCAACATGGTCGGTCCCGGGAGAATTTTTGTCGGCTGAAAAACCTCGAAAATTTACTAGTTTTTTGGCTTTTTCCGAAATATCTCAGAAATGGCTGAATTTAGCGATATTTTTCTATTGTAATGTTTAAAGAGGATTAAATTTCCTACAATTTTCTTCATTACAACTTTTTTGTAGAACTAATAGCAAGCGCGTAACAGCTTCTTGGAAATAAACAATTTTCTCAACTTCGTAAAAAAAGCGCATTACTCCTTATAAATAATGTACAGTAATTATTAGAATTAGAAGTTTTATCTACAGAAAGCTTAACAACTTTTAATGATATAGCTCTGATATCTGTCATCCTTGGGATTTTTGGATTTGGTGATCAAAAGCATAATACGGAAATACACATGCCATATGTATATTTTTACAATATATATTGTAAGAAATACTGTTTTATTTTCTTGATTGTTCTCTTAAGATATACCTTGTTAAAATAATCGTGATTTTTGAAAAGAATTAAATATGTTAGCCAGGTAAATTGACAATCACCCTTTTATTTTTTCCCTTACCCTTTTTACTAACTCCCCCCCCCCCCCCGGCCACGCACTGACAATTCTGGCCTAACAACAGTAGTCATCATCAGACTCCAATAACTGCTGATGTATAGTATTCTACCATTTTAACGCATAATATACACACACAAACACATACAAAGAAAAAAATAAAATAAAAAACATTTGTACATAAATATAAATGAATAAATATTATGGTACTAATAAGCAAAAACTCAATGCATTGATACATAAATATTTTAATTCTACTATTTATTAAATTATAAAATATTAATGATGCTTAGATATAATACATAATGTTGTAAAAAACGTTAATTACTGCTATATTAATATTGAGGATAATAACAATGTACAATCTTAATTTTAAATAAACTTCATAAATAGTTTAACTTGTTTGAAGAACATTAGCAAATAATTGCATTACAAAAGTAAATTGTAGAAATTTAACTTTATATATAAATTATAGGGCGATCATTTAGCCTTGAAACAAATAAAGAAAAGTACATTAATGTATAAAATGCATGTTTATTTTCTTCGTGGTTGTTTTGAAAGCCCGGGTTCTAAAATTTCAATAGTCATCAGAGGTAGAAGGAAGGTGTGTCATCCTCAAATTGTTCCTCTCCCTCTTGCAGTAATTACAAAAGCTCTTAGAATATCTTATCATCTTCTTCAGTCTCGTCCAATGATGAAATTAATATGACATTTTCCTGTTGTGGATAAGAGTCCTTGTTTCTATACTAGTTTCACTGAGTATTTTATAGCCAACATTTTGAAAGCAAACAACTGCTTTCTTGTTGGCAGTTTCGGCTATTAAAACATCTTCACCATATTTTTTGCAAAGGCGTAATGTAACCGTTCTGATGCCAGGATGAAAATCACCCTCTATTTTATTATTCAAATACTTAATGAGATTGGCACTCCTCCAAGTCATTTTCAGGGTAGGAGTAAATTGATTCCATTGCCTCATCAGTGTTACTTGCAGGGTAGTATCCTCGTTTCTTCTCAATTTTAGGCCTCCGATGCTGTTTTTGCTGACAAACCCTGTGATACCAAGCATCTACAGCAACTAAAACTTTTACATTTCCGATGCATTCAAATACTTTTTTTCTTCACTCATCCCCACGATTTTCGGCACCATTTACAATTGTTTCTTTCACACCCAGTTTCATAGCATGGTGGATAAAATTTCTTTCATGCTCAGGAAGTCGTTCCTGTTTTTTAAAGAAATTTTCAAGTATCCCCTTCTCCACACAAGAAACACTGACCTTAAAAATTGAAACCTTCAATTCTTGATGGAAGATATGTAGCCTCACAGTTTGGACCAGCTCCATCACCAGTTGTATGACGCCGTACATATTCTGCAATCATTCGCTCATTGGTGTATCATTTGTGAAAGGCATTGTGATTTCTTACTTGTTGTAGGTTCTTCAAAAAATAGCGATATTCTTCATTTTGACGTTTTGCATTGCACTTTTGCAGATTTTTTGTATACCTTTCTCCTTCAGAATCTTTATTTTACCTTTATTCAAACTGATTTCAAAATAAAACAAACACTCCGGTTATTGTAATAGAAAACGCTCATGGGTTGAAAGAGTATGTTCTTACATTAGAACTGAACTGAATAACATAGGTAGATGCTCAGCCGAGGCAGCGTACTACAAGATGGGAAGAGTTGGGAGGAAAGGGAGAGCTTTTTTGTGGAGAGGGGGAGGGGGGAGGGCAGTTTTCTTTTTTTTTTTTTTACCTCCTTTGCTACGAAGCAGATATCATTTCCTAAGGTCAGACAGCTGATTATGTCCTTTCCCTTGTTTTTCCGTTTTCTAATAAACGTTTATGCACCAACCCATTGCTTTGAGTTGTATTTTATTAGCTTGAGAAAAAATGCCGACTTTCAAGAGGCTGTAACGCGCTTGCTATTAGTACTACAAAAAAGTTGTAATGAAGAAAATTGTAGGAAATTTAATCCTTTTTAAACTTTATAATAGAAAAATATCGCTAAATTCAGCCATTTCTGAGATATTTCAAAAAAAGCCAAAAAAGTAGTAAATTTTCGAGGTTTTTCAGCCGACAAAAGTTCTCCCAGGGTCTACCATGTTGGATAAATCGTTTTTTTCATATTGACACTAATATGTACAAATTAAAAAAGAAAAATCTTCTACCCCACCTTTTGCTAGGTAAGCCCTTTTTTACATACCTATTGACTGGACTACTATTAGAATATTTGTATTCAATCATGTTCAAACAAATATCATAAATGTAATTTTGAAGTTGTCTAATGTATTTACGATCCTCAAAATGGAAGTTTATGCTTAATTTTGCCTTATTCTGATATGTTAAGTAAATCGTAAATTCCAAATAACTTACGAATTTTTTTAAATTGGAAAAATCACACTCTATGATATTCATGCCGGTATCCTAAATAGTATTTTGAAAGTGGTTTGACATCTTTACGATGAATATATCCCTCAAGATTGACGGTCATGTGAAATTTTCTCTATTCTGCCATGTTAAGAAATTCGTAAATTTCCAATAACTTACGAATTTTTTATATTGAAAAATTCATAGTCGTTAATATTCATGCCAGTGTCCTAAATAATATTTCAAAAGTAGTCTGACATCTTTACGAAGAAAATATCTCTCAAAATTTACATTTACGTGAAATTTTGCCCTATACTGCCATGTTAAGAAATTCGTAAATTTCCAATAACTTGCGAAATTTTCAAAGTAGCATATTTATAGTTTCTGATGTTCATTCCGGCATCAAAACGGATATTTTAAAACTGGTCTGACATTTTTACAGTAAAACGTTTCCATTTAATGCACGTTTAAGTGAATTTTTGTCCTATTCTCCCATGTTAAGAAAATCGTAAATGTCTAATAACTTACGAAGTTTTTTAATTCGAATGTTGCAAATGAATAGGGTTCTTGCCAGTATCGAAAGTAATATTTTAAAACTGATCTGAGCTCTCTGCGATCAATTGTTCGTGAGATATCGTGTAAACAGACTAACAAACTAACACACTAACAGACACCATACAAATTTTGTCATTTTCGGATTCCTCACACCTGAAAACGTATAAAAAAGTCAAAAAACCGAGGTCGAAATTTATCACAATTACCTAAGTTCCCCATACTTATAGTATGATGGGGAACTAAAGACGGCAATGAGAAAAATTTAATTTTTCAGGATATTTCAGACACAGAAAACAATGATAGTAACGATGCAGAATATTTAAAATTTTAGTGTTATTTCCCATCAAAACCGAAAAACGATTGGGTAAAGGTGAAAAATTTACAATTTTGAAATAAAAGTTTACAATTTCGAAATTAATTTACGTCTTTAAATGCCAAAAAATATTTTGAGTAAAGAAAAAAACCAATGAAATTTTAATATTTTATACGGCTATTTTAATATTTTATACGGCTTTGGGATCAGTAGACTATTTTTTTTTTTTTTTTTTTTTCTCTCTCTCTTATTACTTTCCGAACACTATAGTGAGGAAAGTATTGTAATCATGTCGAAAATCCGAGATTTTGATGTTTCTATACGTTTCGAGGTCCCCTGAGTCCGTTTTCACTATTTTTACAATGATGTATGTGTGTGTGTGTATGTGTGTGAGTGAACATGCTAGCGTCTGAACGCTTTGTTCGAATGAGCTGAAAGTTGGTACGTATATTGTAAGTCACCCTAGTACGAAACCTATTGATTTTGGTGAATCTAGCACTTATAGTTTTTTTTTACAGGGACACAAAGAAAAATTACACAATTCAAACATGCAGTATTTTGGAAAAAAAAAAAATGTAAAGATGACGATAAATCATTGATTAGCCTACAATAATGCTGATACAACTGCCTCTTAGGTCGATAAGTTACGGAATAGAGAAGAGAAGTGACGCTTTTCGTGCACATTGGGGTACTTCATATACATTTTTTAAATTACATAAACTCATAATTGCAATTTCTTTTTTATTTGGGTCTTTTTTTTTTTTTGTTGTTGTTGTTTCACGGTGTGTGATAAGACAATTTTTTAATTGACTTTATCACATTTCCTAGTCTAAAAATTTTTTAGGTTCTCAAAGATTGAGGGGGCACGTGCCCCCTCGTGCCCCCCCCCGACGCTACGCCTATGGTACCAAGTATATCAAAATTCATAATTCTACTAAAAATAAAGCTTCAGAAAAATTGTCTTAAGATGTAGGTATTAAATAAAAATGAAAATCATTTTAAATAGTTCAGAATTGCCATTGAATACACCTTTTTTGGTCGTAGAGAGTAATATTTTTTACTTAAAACTCTTATATGCATCCTAAATGTCAGTTACTTGTCATTTTTATTTTTGTATCCTCTTACCAAATCATTACAATATCTTTTAAATATATATGTTCAATTCACATTCGTAATAGTTTCACAATAATTGAAATTTGAATTACATATTATATATATACTAGTATCTAGTATCGCCCAGTGGTCGAAACTCGACCATTTTTTTTGCAAAGCGAGGCAAAGCAAAGTTATTGCCTTGTCCTAAACGGAATGCAATTGCAACACAGCTGCGGCAATTGTTTGCTGATATTCACTCTAACTGAATCAGCAGCGTTTTACTTAATATAACTATTTCTCTCTGTAGATGTTAGCCTTTCCTGAAATGAGAGAAAATCGCAACGTGAAAACGCCCCTTGTTGTGTGATACAGCCCAGAAGCTAATAGGTACCATGTCAAACCAAGGCCCAACCAAGTATCAAATTCTGTTAAATTAATTCGATTGGTTCATAAATTATAGTCCAAAAAAAAAAAAGATATTTTTCAAAAATGGTCGAATTGAGTTCGGGAAATTTCAAAACGTGTAACTTTATCGAAAACCGAAAATCTAAAACTTTACTGAATCTTATATTTTCTACTTATATATGCAGAGGAAAGAATAATAAATCCACTTTTTAAAAAATAAAAATAAGTAGTCAATTTCACTTAATTAAAATGCAAGGAAATCTCAAAACGTGTAAATTCATCGAAAACCGGAAATCAAAAGTTTTTATGTATCTTCTACTTGCTTCTTCTACCCACAAAAGCTAGCAATAAAGACACTTTTTTAAACAATAAGTAGCCAATTTCAGTTAATTGAAACGTAAAGAAAGCTCAAAACATGTAAATTCAGCAAAAAACGGAAATCGGAATTTTTTCCGTATCGTCTACTTATACATGCAGCAGTTAGTAACAAATCCATTTTCCTTTTATTTAGTATATTAGTTGAATATTTATTGTTTAAATATCACCCTTTGAAATGAAATGTTTATGTTTACATTCGAAACTGGAAGTTGGCCATTTTTTTTCTGGAGTTTTGTGATTTTAAATTAAAATTTTATCAATTTTACAGAAAAAAATAACTCAATCAAACACATGTAGACAGTAACTTATATATAACTATACCCAAATATCGGAATTAAAATCGGCAGATAATTTCCGTTATTTTTTAATAATTTTTTACAAAAAATCCAATGGACGATTAACATAGAAAATCTTTTTCATGGCTCCATGGACAGACAGTGACGTCATCACTTCGCTTGCGTATAGTGATGCTACATTATACAAATTACTGTATCTATGGTTTTATTTGAGCTTTATAATATTGCCAGATTTAACAACTTTCTACTTTTAGGTATTTTTTAATGTAAAGGAATACGTGTATAAAAGGGAAAAATGGGGCAAAATGCATAAAAAATAAATGTATTTTTAAATACCTTCTTGACATTGTAAGAAAATAATATTTGTATTTGCACCTTCCGGCTAACCATACCTTTTGAATGATACCATTTTCAACCCTCTACTCCCATAATTAATATGTTAAAAAGGGACTGCAAATTTTATGCTTGCCTATTAATATATAGATATATATATATATGTGTGTGTGTGTGTATGTATGTATACATTGTCAGTATGAAAATTATATTATTTAAACAAAATTATGTTGAAGTTTCATTTTGTTACTTAAAGTAACTCATTTTGCATTTAAACCAATTTTATTTAACATGTACGGCTTTAAAAATAAAATAAAATAAATAAATAAATAAATGGAAAGAGAAAAAATAAATGCTACATAAAAAAAGGAATAAACTATTCAATATTATATAATTCTATAAAGAAACTGTCACTGTAAAATTACTGATGATAAAACTTTATTTTACATCAGTTAGATAGCACCCTTTCTCCCTTCCCATGTTATCCAGTGGGTTTTTTGTCGCTTCGTTTTATAAAAATATTTTATTCAAAAATGAACTTTTTCGAATTCTGTTTTTTGAATATTACTCTTTGAACAGGTCGTCTTTTTGCTTAGTGAGCAATTTTTCGAAAAACTAAATTTAAATATTTTACTTAGAGATCCACACTTAGAGTCCATAATTTACTTATTGAAATAAAATATTTAAATTAATTTTTTCGAAAAATTGCTCACTAAGCTAAAAGGCGACCCGTTCAAAGAGTAATATTCAAAAAACAGAATTTGAAAAACTTCATTTTGAATGAGATATTTTTATAAAATGAAGCAACGAAAATCCCATTGGATAACATGGGAAAGGAGAAAGGGAGCTATCTGACTGATGTACAGTCTTAATAAAAAAAATATTTTATCGAAATATTTAATAATAATAAAATAATATTTAAAAAAATTACATTCCATAATTGCTTATATTTTCAGAAGTTTTTTATTAAACGCTAAGAAAATTTGCAAAAAAACTCTTCTAGTTCAGTGATGCCAGATGGTCGAAAATTATTTCCCCAAACAGGTCTTCAAATTTCCCCAAATCACGGATTTTTTTTTTTTTTTCGAAAAATCCCCAACTTGATTTCTACTAAAAGGGGAGAATAAAAAATTTTTCAAAAAAAAAAAAAAAAAAATATCAAGCAGATTTTTCTATGATTTAAGCTCAGATTTTTCCCCAAATGAAGGCAATTTTTGAAAAAAAATCCCCAAATAACAATAAAGCTATTGAAAGTCTCTAGTCATAGGGATAAATCATTACATTACCAACATTGACAGAAAGTTGAAAAACGCCCCAGATTTGTCCCCAAAAATTTTAGAATTCCCCAAAAAAGCCCCCACAAACATTTGGTCTCCAAAATTGTCCCCAGAAGCCTCAAAACTCCCCAAAATGGGGACAAAATCCCCAATCTGGCATCACTGTATCAGTTCGGCTTTGATGATCTTTATTAAACACATGTTGAAGCATGTTATTGGCCATTTTATATTGACACTTTGAAATAGACCGATATCAATGAACCAATAGCAGGAAAGGAGCTAAAACAGAAGATATTGTTTTCATTCGTCATATTGCCTTTTCTGTGGTTTCCATCACCTACGATATACATGAATGTAGAGTGGGAATTCAATATAGTGTAATATATCAGAACCCATAATAGATATCTCGGATAGGGATATATCGTTTCGACTAACATCAAATCTCTTTCCTAGTAAACACACCTGCTGATTATAGGTATGAATACGCATTAATAGTGAATGGATTGTGATATTGGAGTATGTCTGATGAATTTTTTCTGAAGGGGTAGAACCGTGACCTTGAACGAAGTCAGCTTATTCACGGGATAATCAAAGCAGATGGCTTTCAATAAATACTGGTTTATTTTTTTATTATGCGGTGGCCTTTTTAAAGCAGTGATGTTTAGATATGAGCAATAGAGATCGTTTGGCATGGGGTTATTTTTTCTAGTTTATCAGTGAGTAATTAGAGGAAAGTAGAAAATGAGTATTAGAATACGATATTCGGCGCTTTTTTTCTTCGGGTCTCGTTAGCTGTTGTATGTTGGCTGATCGGGTTTCATTCGCTCGAGTTTCGTTCACTCGGGTGCGCACTAGGGATATATTGGCGGAGCTAGATCTTAAATATTGTTATCGGGATATTAAAAAAATATCGATACTTGGGGATATATTGATAAATAATCCAGCCCTAATCAAGATTTCACCTGATTTACATGTTTTAAGGTCTCCTGAGTCCAAAAAGTGTTTTTTAGGATTGGTCAGTGTGTGTATGTGTGTGTGTGTATTTATGTATGTGGGGAATCTTCTGACTATCATATCTCCGAAGCTAATAGAAATTCAGCTATGAAACTTCAGGATTAAGACAAAACTGGTGTACAGATGGATTTCCAAATTTTGGTGAAAACTGGAAGTGGGGCCGTATCTCAAAAACGGCTCTAACGATTTTCTTCAAAGTTGCTAGATAAACACTCTATTAGATGTCCATTCGAATGATATAGTTGGTTAGTTCAGGAAAATTGATAGGCGTCCTGTATAAATAACTTAATTTCAGGTACTGGGAGTGGATTCCTTTCAAAATGACCTGTATGGATTTTTTCCAAACTTGCAATATTATAACCCTCTTTTAAATATACTTTTGTTTGTAATTGTTGTTTTCTGGTCAACAACTGAATATGCCAAGATTTGGTAAAAATCGGTGTCTCAAAAATGGCTCTAACGATTTTCTTGAAAACTGTTACATAAACCCAATTTAGATATCCTTTCTCATGCTTTACGTGGTTATTACAGGAAAATTAATAGTCATCCTGGTCAGATAGATCAGTTTTAGTTCTCAAAAATTGGTATATCAAAAAAAAAAAAAAAAAAAAAATCTACTTTTTTTTTCCTTGCTATGTAAACTCTATTTTATGTCTTTACGTTTTCATGCATTTGCTACAAATGTGTATTAACTTTTTCTTACTAGAAAATCTTTAGTTATCTATTTCATTAGCTCAATTCTGTATCTTCTGATTACATTATCTCCAAAAAGTGCATATAATATGTGTAATAGTGTGTAATAGAAGTCGTGTAGTTGTTTCAAACCTTTTTTTTTTTTTTTTTTTTTTGAAGAAAATAGTCATAGTGGTTAAAAGAAATGGTTAAAAGAAAAATAGCGAAAGTTAGTGGTACATTGTTATGTTCTGGGTTAGACAAATGATGACTGACAGTGCCAATACAGCAGATTAAGTAAGATTATGGATTAATTCATTAAAGCACACAATCTTGTTACATTGCGGCTAATGGAAAACTGATGTTGGCCTTTTAACTCAAAAACATATAGCATTGTATTAATTAATATGAAAGTGATTAAATATTTATAACTTTTATTATTTTAATTTATGTCTATAAGAAATTGCAAGGTTGAAATTTTGCTAAACTAAACCCTGTGCACTATAATTGTTTTCCTAGTTTGTTCTCGTCCAACTCTGATTTCATTTTTCTGTTTTTCCTATCATGTGTTAGGTATGAAGTAATTGCTCACTGTTATTTAATGTTTTTTTTTTTTTTTTTTTTTTTTTTTTTAACAAAATGATTGTTCATAAAGAATGTATAATCTCAAAATACAAATATTTAGTTTATTGTTATTTATATTTTTTCAATGTTAGATACTATGGCTTCCTTTCTCAAGTAATGACTTTAATGCACATTAGAGGTCTACACAGGCCAGAATTTTGAGGTCCAGCCTGTATGAAAGCCTTGCTTACCCAGGCCAGACAAGAAACAAAAAAATCTGGACCTATCTGATAAAAAAAAAAAAAAAAAAAAAACATTTCCAAAACAAACATTTTTTTATTATCTAATTTTCAGAGGAGCCAAGAGAGAGGAATACAGCCAAGAAATAGAATATCATTTTAAAAAACTGCTGATCTTTTAGAAGACAATTACATGTGAGCAGAAATTCATTATTATGGCAGACAGACAGGAAATCAAATCCATAATATTAGTATTCATCAAACAATGTAGAAAAATATGATAAAACTACTAAGAATCTTTTTTCATCCATTTACACTTATATACCGTAATGTATCCGAATCCTTTTATGTGATCCTGTAAAGAAAACATTGTCTTCTTAACCATTTTCAATGGAAAAGGTACTGTTGTGTATCTGAAAAATGATGCTAATTTCATTACATGTAATGCCCTGGAAAGTAGTAAAAAAATGGCTTAAAAAATGTCCTTCATACCTTGACTTTACAGACTTCTTGACTTTACAAGCCATAGGATATAAAGCCTCATAAATAATAACATATCTAATTTTTGTTTGTACATGTGTGCAAACTAGCAGCAACATACATACTATTTTTAATAGGAAACCTGCTGTTTGCGGGAAATGAGATAGCGAACAGACAGTTAGACAATCAAGTTGAAGTCTATAATAATAAAAGTTATAAATATTTTTTAACTTAACAAAATTTAATCTGCCATACTAGCCTATAAAATTATGTAAAATAAGTGACTCAAGAAAGTTTTATCATTTACCTTCTTCTTTAATTGAAGAGGAAAATGGAGAAAAAAAAAATAACCCAGGTCCTGCTCAGCTATATTATTCACAAGTAATTGAGCCTGAGTCTGGCCCAGCCCAAGTATACAAAAAAATATCAATAAGTAATACATAAATTAATAAGTATTAAGCCCAAGCTTGGCAAGGCATGAAACCAAAATTGAGAAACTTACCCAAACATACCTCAAGGCCAGGCTCATTCAGACTTCTA
The DNA here is from genome assembly GCA_963930645.1 of Salticus scenicus. Lineage (NCBI taxonomy): Eukaryota > Metazoa > Arthropoda > Arachnida > Araneae > Salticidae > Salticus > Salticus scenicus. The sequence continues at coordinate 261,146,110 of OZ005649.1, read as the reverse complement.
ATGTACATACACATAATTTCAAGGCATAAAACTGCTTCCTATTAATTTTTTTATGAACTTGTCAAAGTGTCATACCAGAGGTGACAAAGGGTTAAATATTATTAATTCACTTTAAATTTCAATAAAATTAATTTTGCTAAATTGTTAAATCTCTTTCTCTCTCTCTTTTATTATGATAATTTGTAGCTAGTAATCATTGTAAAATTCATTACTACTTTATTTTTAACTTTTAGAAAAGTGTTAAATATTAAATGATTATTCAGGGATTAATCCAGCTTTTTAAAAATGGTACCCCATTTGTGAATTTATAAAATAATTTGTGAAAACATCAAGTAAGTTTGTGAAAGTTAATTATACTTCAGAACTATTAACTAAAATACGTAAAGCAGTTTTTTTTAAAATTTTAAAATACATTTAAAAAATAAAATGAAACAGTTGTAAAAATAAATATATATATGGACGAGTTAAGTTGTTTCTTATATGTAAGATAAGTAGGTGTTTACTTAGATATTTATCGTTGTCTCCAGTAAATATTCAAATTGAGGGTATTTTTCTGTGTTCGATGCAGTGAAGCTTATAAAATGTTTTAGTGTGCAGTTATATTGCTGAGAATTGACTTTGTGAAGGTACCTCTTTGCTGAAAGTTGAATTTGTGAAGGTACCTCATTGCTAAAAATTGACTTTGTGAAAGTGCCTCAATGCGGCACTAAATTTGTTCTGGATTAACCTCTGTTATTAAATATTAATTTTACTTGGAATGAATTAAAAACAACTGATTTCTAGCTGTTCATTAAACTGATATATTTCTTTTAAATATCTACTTAAATTTCAATATGTATACAAATATAATGAAACTGAACTAATATCTCTATTTTTTATATAGGTTCAATAATCATCCAGTATTACATGAAAGGTATCTGCTACTAACATTATTAGGCAAAGGGGGATTTAGTGAAGTTCACAAGGTAAAATATTCCTCCTCCTCCTCCTCCTCCTCCTTCTTCTTTTTTTTTTTTTTTTTTTAATATATATATGCTGAAATACTTATTAAATACCTTTATTAGTTTAATCTAATCTGGCACATATGCAATTGATATTTAATAAACTTCCTTTTTTTTCTACTCCTGTTAAATTTTTAAGAGTTTTATTTGTATGATAATAGAAATAATATACAAAATTCCTTGATAACTAGTTCCAAAAATTTTTTAATTATTTGTGATTTTTTTTTTTTTTCTTCATCATACATTCTAATGATAATAAATCTTTCTTCTCATCTCATACATGCATATTAATAAAATAATTACATTTAGATATTACGATCTCATTATCCTCTTATCTAGCTTGCAAAAATAAATTGAAGGAAGTAATAACAGAAGCTTTATTTGTATGATAATAGAAATAATTCAATTTAAACTGAAGTAAAAATGATGTAATTTGTTTTTAATCGGCTATTCTTGCATTATACTGGGTTCTTAAAACTGATGTATTGTATTTAAAAAAAACTGTAAGAAATTCATTTTTTAACAAAGAGGTACCAGAACAGTTTTAAAGAAAGGATAACTCAATTATTTTCTTTTCCTTGCAGCCTGTGTTGAGTACAGAAGCAGTGGTGGTGCCACGGTAGCTAAAACGAAAAATGTTATCTCAGGAAGAGAAGAAGCTTTATGTCTTTCAGTATGCGATATCTTAATCCATTCATTGGTCCTTGTCTCTAGAAAAAAAGCTGCTTGAGTCATCTATCTTTTCTACTTTCTTGCTACTAACATGCTGCTTCCATGTACTGTCTTTACAAAGACAGCTCATTTCTTCTAATTGATGATACCACTTTCAAATTCTTTTGTCCACTGGACTATTTTTTCCAAATTGTGTACGAAATCACATTGGACTAAAATTACAGATTCTTATTTTGCATGCTGCAAGATGCTGAACTCCTTCTCTTCCTGAGAGGCCATTTTTAGTTTTAGATATTGCATTGCTATCCCAGCTTCTGTACTCAACACAGAACTTTGGAAAAAAAAATTGTTTGTGTTATCCTTCCTTTTAAACATATTCTGGTATGTCTCTGTTTAAAAAAAGAATTTATTACAGTTTTTAAAATACCATACGTCATTTTGAATAACTTTGCATTTCTTTTATGCACTTTCATTTTTATGCTAATAATAAAATTGAAAGAAAATTATTTATCTTAAACATTGACCAATATTGTAGAAAAATGTAAATGCTGGTGTTGAATGAAAACTTTGTAAGTTAATTGTTGTAATTTAATGTGTTAGTTTATGAAGTTTTTTTCATTGATCTATAATGGGCCATATTATTCAGTTATTTACCAGATTTTCAATCTGAAGCTGTATGAATTTTACAGCTAAAAGCAGTCAGCACATGAGTTTTCTGAAACATGAGTAGATATGCTATTATTTTTAATTTATTACATAGCATTTTTTTTTTTTAATTGTTTTCATCTTATTTGATTGTAATTACATATCGAAAAAATTACTCTACAAAAAATATGGTGGGGGAAAAGAAAAAGTGGATTCTAACATTACTCCAGAATAAATTAGAAATTTTGGCATGTGTGCTTCAGGAAGGCATAAAATACGTAACTTTATTATCTAATAGAGGTGCCAATTATTACGATTTGTCCGTAATTATTACGGATTTACGGCAATAATTACGGCATTACGGACAACATATAAAAATTACGGATTATATGCTTTTTAAAAGTCGCTGATATCGTTCGTAAAAAAAAAAAAAAGAATCTCCACTAACAATCGACGATCAAACGCACAACGGAAGCATTCCAATTCATAATCTTTCTCCATCCACAACATAAATGTCAATATTCATTTTAAACTTACTTTATAAGATTCTAGAAACTATAAAGAAATAGAATTACACAATATTTCTTGCTGATGTAATTATTTCCCCTCCCCCCCTCCCTCTTTTCTTATCTCCAACCAGCCATAGTTGATTAAAAGTTCTGCAAAAGCCTTTAGTTTCCCAGTTTTTCTCCATCAGCAACATAAATGTCAATATTCATTTTAAAATTGCTTTATTAGATTCTAGAACCTATAAAGAAGTAGAATTGTTTCATTTCTCATTTATCTAATTATTTATATTTTGACCGCCCCTCGCAGTTTCCCAGCTAGTGATCAGGGATTACTTCTACAACCAAAAAAGTGATAGAAGTGCTCAATATTTCTCACATATGTAATTATTTTTAGGCTTTATTACTGAAGTTGATGAATCTATTTGTTTTTCCTTAATAAATTTAAAATGCATACTATACTATCAAACAAAAGATATGTTAGGTTTTATGCAAGATACATAAAGCAAAAAAATAATAATAATAATAATAATAATAATAATGAGAGAGAGAGGGAGAGATCCAAATGTTTTTCCCCCCATCAAAGCAGGTTAAAAAAAAACTTTCATTATGTAAGAAGATAAAGAAATACATATTTATTTACTTTTGTTTTAGAATTTTTTCTAATTTTTTAAATAATATGTTATATATTTGCTTACAAAAACAGTGCTTCATTATTATATGTGGGCTTGTGCATAAAAATTATTCCGTGACACGGTTCACTTCTCCACGCTGCATAAGTATATAACTCTGATTACTGATAGTTCTTATTGAAAATTGGCACCTCTATTATCTAAGATACATATAAGCACTGTTTCTTTCTTTTCTTTTCTATGCACAGATTTTTATAAAACTGTGTAGTAGCATATTTTATTTTTAAAAATAACTTTGATTCATAAGGAGTATTTAATAGTTTAAATAGAGCCTGAATGTCCAAGGAGTAAATGGGGCAAGCATCCCCATTTCCACCCAGAGCTATATAAAATCCTGGCCACATTTTAAAAGAGAGCGCCTAAATCAGATACTTTTTGAAATTAAAAACATTAAGCTTAAAATTTAATTATTTAATGATTGGAAAAAAACAAATTGCATATTTTTCTAGTACTTGAGAGTAGGGAACTACAAGTAGTTGTATAAAATGTATTTATGATATTTGTGAAAAACCTTTTTCATATCCAAGATCAAACTTCTCTATTTGATATAACTATTCTTAAAAGAGCTATAAAATGACATGAACTATTCATAATAACTGAAACATTGCTTAAAATTTAAAATCATAGTTATTTAAAAAAAAATAGAATGATTTTATGTTAGGTTGCCATTGGAAATTTTTTAATTTTTATTGCTGTACCATGTTTGTATTCAAATTGCTACTGTTAAAATTAAATTAAAAAAAAAAAAAGAGAGAGAGAGAGAGAGAGAGAAAATTAATATTTTTCTATGTGTTTATAGTGTGTTCCATAAGTTTTAATGGAGTAGTTGATCTTATATATTTTGTGTTACTATCTTTAATATTAAATATGTCATATATTTCAGGCTTTTGATTTGAAAGAACAGCGGTATGTAGCTTGTAAAGTTCATCAACTAAACAAAGATTGGAAAGATGATAAAAAGGCCAATTACATCAAGTGAGTAAATTTTGTTTTTACATTATCGCATTTTTATTGGTAAATTGGAATAACTCAATAAATGTGATTTTGTTTAGATATTGATGATAGATAGATATCACTTGATACAATAGCTCAGTAATGACACTTTACCTGTGCATCAGAATTTAGCATAAAAAATAAAAAATATATTAGAATATTTTAAAAGACCTCCCCCCCCCCTCCCCTCCACACACACACAAAATAATAATAATAACAATAATAAATAAATAAATAAAAAGTCACAGTTTTAGGTAAATAATCAAGAATTTTTCACTTAATGAGAATAGGAAAAATTTTATTATCAATCTTCTGCCAACCATTGCACTGCACAAGCCTTTTCAGCTTCTGTGATATGGTTTCAACATTTATCATAAACATATTTTATTAAGACTTGAAGTATGTAAATAAAAAAAAAGAAAAAATGTAGCTTTAAATGTTTTATATGGAATTTTAACTGAGCTCTTTTCCTTACATTAAAATTCACCATTGATTTTTTGATATTGTTTATTGATTTCCTCAATAAAAAAAAAAAAAAAAAAAAAAAAAAAAATCATCATCAAAGGAAAATTGAATTTATTTGCAAATTAGGATGAGTGAGTTATAGATTATTTTTCGAATCACAATTTATGCAATATTACAATACAATTTATCCATATGGTCGAAATTCCGAATACTTTAATAAAACTATTAAAGCATATTCTAACATCAACCCTCTTCATGATTATTCGACTATTTATGCACTACTCAATCACCAAAATTAACAATAAAACATCTAGAACTAAACGAGGTAATAAAAAAAAAACAGATTTAATCTTTTCAAAAAGTGCCATTATCAAACTAATTTCAGATCTACAAACTAATTACTTATCTAACTATAACTGGTTCATTATTCAAAAATTTATTTTTGCAATTAAAAAGAAATACTTAGTAAATGTTCTGAATGTCTTTCAAAGCTAGTTTTATAATAAACATTTTTCAGACATTTTTTATGATATTATAATGTACAAAATCAAACAATTTAATTTAAAAATTAATAAAAAGCCCAACAAAATTAAAACAAATACTCAATTAATTGTATTGTGACTTTTACAAATCAAATATTGAATAGTATTAACATTACATCTATCATAAATGACAAAGAATGTTTGTTTCCAATTAAAGATTTAAATATATCTCATGCCTTCAAATATCCTCTTCCTCTTGGCAGAAAGATATTCAATTTTAATTCTGTTTCTAAGTCTACCTCTTTTACCAACACTGTAACACATAAATGCAATGATCCTTCTTTCTCAAAATATATTGACAGAGACCATGGACACATTGTCACTGGTAATCTCAATATTATTGTTAATTATCAAATAAAAAAATTCATGGAATATGGCACCAAATTTAGACTTCTAGTTAAAACTAGCATTCCACAAATCTTTCAACAGTTTTCTTATGACCTAGATTTATTTATTTATAAAATATCTATTACTCATAATAAACCTATTGCCTACTTCACTCAGTGGAAAGTTTTAGTGTTACAAAAAATTAAAAATGCATTATTTCTCAATTATTCAAATCTGGTGTTTTTTAAAAAATCTGTACTTCTTAACTCAATCAAATCTCTACAGGATGACTTTGTGATAACTTATGTTGACAAATCACCTAATAATTATGCCATTATATGTAAATCCTACTATCTTTCTGTTTTAAACTCTTCAGTCATTAATAGTAATATCTTCAGTTTAACTAATAATAACCTTATTATTAATAACCGAAAAATACATAATTACTATAAACTGTTTCAACTTCCCTTCAGTAACTTTAATTATCCTTATATAATTCTCATACCTAAGTTTCACAAATCTCCAATTAAATTTCGCACTGTCACTATTGGGTGTAACACTTATAACAACAATGCTAATAAAGCTCTACTGGATATTCTAAAACAAATTTACAATTGTACTTGCAAAGTTAATAATTTACACTGTCTTAAAAATAGCTTTCAATTAATTCAATACATCAAATCGCTCGATTCAATAGACAATATTATGACTTTGACTTTCAAGATCTTTTCAATAATATTGATTAATCAGATATTAGTAATATCATTTACAGTCTTTTTCACGAATATAAAACTCAAATTAATCTTCCTCACAATTTTAAAGCAGAAAAATTTTAAACACTTCTTAACTTTGTTATCCATAATAATTATATCTACAACAACAATATCTATTTGCAGTAATTAGGAATCCCACAAGGAGGTTGTAGTTCCAGTATTTTGGCAGATCTCTATCTTTATTATTATGAAAAGCAATTTAGCCATTGTAGGAACTTAACTACAAATAACTAATTTTCGACGGACCATCTTCGTTGTTTTAATATTTTTAATTTGTACGATCACATACATCAAGTATTTACACTATTTACAACGAAGAATAAGATTTATAATAGGTAGAACATAAAATAATAATTGTGGGCGTCAATAAATTTAAAGTTCTTTGCCCACGTCCATTGTACTTGGCTTCTCATAGCCTTCTGCCGGTGATCCGCGACGGGGTGGCGCGCATGCGTCAACATCCCGCCCGGCCTTGCTATGTTGTCATGCAAGAACTTACAATATTTTTTTTTTGCAAAACTTCAAATTTACAATTTCACATAACATGAATAGATAAAATAATAACAAATAAATGAATGTAACATAATATCAATATTTCGCACAACACATAGAATTAGAAAAAAGATTAACTGATTATAATAAACAGAAATTTTCATAATTAACTAACAAATTTAGAGTAATATATATAATACAGTAAATTAATATAATAAATGTTCATATTCATTTTTACTCCTCGATAGGCAGCACACACAATCTGGAGATGGATCTTTTGTAAATCCCCTTGGTAGTTTTTATATCTACCAATCTAACTTTATTATCCTGACCAGGATATAGCTTTATTACACGCCCTAAAACCCACTTGCATGGTGGAAGATTTTCTTCCCTGACTAAAACCATGTTTCCGATTTTTAAATTTTCTTTATCAATTATCCATTTTCTGCGCTGTTGTAAGTTATTTAAGTAAGAAAGACTCCATCTTTTCCAGATTGCCTGAACTGACTTCGTAATATTTTGCCAAGCACTTAGGCGATTTTTCTCAATATTGATTAAAGAGGGTTCAACAACAGCCGTTATTGGCCTTCCAATAAGAAAATGGGCTGGAGTTAAAACCTCTAAATCTTCAATACTTGAAGTTAGCGGAGTCAGTGGTCTCGAGTTCAAGATCGCTTCCACTTGAGTAACAAGTGTAAGCATTTCTTCAAATGTAAATTTTGAATTACCCGCTATCCGTTTAAAATGGTATTTAAACGCTTTGATATTTGCTTCCCATAGACCACCCCAATTTGGACTCCTTGGAGGAATAAAAACCCATTCTATTTTTTCCTCTGCAAAAAATTTGAATAAGGATTCTTCCTTATCTCTTACCAGTTTATACAAGGCATTTAGTTCCCTGTTGGCGCCTACCATATTGGTCCCATTATCCGAAAATATTTTATGACACTTGCCCCTTCTCGAAATAAATCTTTTTAACGCAGCTATCAGAGCTTGTGAAGTTAAATCACTGATAAGTTCAAGATGTATAGCTTTTGTTACTAGACAAATGAAAATACAAACATAAATTTTGATTTCTGGACCTTTCCTTCCATATTTATTTTTGATTAAAAAGGGTCCAGACAAATCTACCCCAGTTGAATTAAATGTTTTATCTGGCGTTATTCTTTGTTTTGGCAAGTTTCCCATTTTTTGTTCACATACTTTCGGATTTGCTTTAAAACAGACTAAACATCTGTGCACAATTTTTTTACAAAGATTTCTCCCATGAATGGGCCAATATTTTTGCCTAACCTGAAACAGAAGATGTTGGGGACCAATATGAAAATATTTTTCATGATAATATTTTACAATTAATTCCGTTAATTTATTTTTTGAAGGAAGTACATAAGGATGCTTAATCGAATAAGATAACTGCGAATTTTGCAGTCTCCCCCCTACCCTTATTAAACCATTTTCATCCAAAAATGGGGATAAATTAAAAATTTTACTTTTATGCGATACATTACCGCCACTTTTCAAGGCAGATATTTCAGTATGAAATTCCTCCTCCTGCAGCTGTTTCAATAGGAAGTCTTCTGCCTTTGTCAGCTCTTCAGGCATCAGCGGTCCTTTCTTCTTTTCTAAAGGATTTCTTAGATTGTGAAGAAACCTGAAAAGAAAACTACATATACGTAATATTTTTAAAAATCTATTACTACGATTTATCAGATAGTTCAAAATAGTAAAGTCTTTTTTCAAATTTAGAGTCACTGCATTTTCAGATTTTAATTCAGGAGTGTAGTCTTCCTCATTTAGTTCTGAAAAGTCAATAAAGGATTGTTTGTTTTTCGGAAATTCAGGATCTTTCAGAAATTCAGCACCTGTCCACCATGTGGCGCTGTTTGTTAGGCTTTCAGCAGTCATCCCTCGAGACAACAGGTCAGCAGGATTTTCTTTACTTGCACAATGGAACCAAGAGTTAGGGTTTGTCAGGCTGGCAATTTCTTGAACACGGTTGGCGACAAACTGCTTCCATCGGGTTTTAGTACCCTTTATCCAGAAAAGCACTATCTGCGAATCAGTCCAGTGATATTCAACAGAAGGTCTTTTAAGGTTTACAGTATTTTTCACTTTGGTGATCAGACGAGCTGCGACCAGGGCACCCAATAATTCAAGGCGAGGTAGTGTAACACCGCTGAGGGGAGCTACACGGCTCTTGGAAGTCAAAAGTTTTACTGAAATACCATTTTCTGATTTTGTTCGTACATAAATGGCAGCGCCATATGCTTTTTTGCTAGCATCGCAAAAACTATGTAATTCAACTACATCTTCTGGGGAAGTGGCATCAAGGATGAATCTAGGGACTTCAAGCTCTTTTAACAAGGGTAATTCCGAACACCATTTCATCCACTCTTTTTCGATATTTGGTGATAATGATTCATCCCATTTGGTTTTAGTTGTCCAGATATCTTGAATGATAATTTTTGCCCTGACAGTGAATGGAGAAATTAACCCTAAGGGGTCGAAAATTCTCCCTACGGCTTGAAGAATGGTACGTTTTGTAATTTTATTTATGGATATAAAGTTCAACAAACTCTTGATATCTACAATCAAATTATCTTTATTAGTATCCCAAGATAGTCCCAAGATCTTTGTCTGATTTATACCTAAGCTGATGGTAGATTCTACAGGGTATGTATCAAATTTTTCGCTTTTCCACTGCTCTGTTAATTCGGTATCGTTACTTATCCATTTTCTAAGGGACATTCCTGCGGCTTCCATAATATATTTTGCACTTCGTGATAATTCAAGTGCTTCGTTAAAATCATTACCTCCAGAAATTAAGTCGTCTACGTAAAAACATTTATCTAAAAGTCGAACAGTAGCGGGAAATTCTTCTCTATACTTCTCAATGTGATGTCTAATAGTAGCAGCGAGTAAGAATGGACTTGAACACACCCCAAAATTAACTCGATTGAAACGATAAATCTGTAATTTGGGTTTTTTATGTGCATGCGGTTCTTCATCACTCCAGAAAAAACGAACAGCGTCTTTATGTTCATCAGCGAGACAGATTTGTAGAAAGGCTTGTTTAATATCAGAACAAAATGCTATTTTGTTTAATCTAAAATTAATTAAAACATCCAAAAGATTCGGATTTAAATTTATCCCCTGCCATAGGCAATCATTCAGTGACAGCTGATTATTTTGATGACTCCCTGCATCAAATACGATTCTTGTTTTGGATGTTAAGCGACCTTCCTTTCTTACTGCCTGATGAGGCAAATAATAAATAGGTTTGTTTAAATTATTTTCTGCTGTACTGGGTTCAACTATTTCTATTATTTTTTGATTTACGTAATCACGAATAATCTCTCTATACTGTTCATATAATTCTCTATCATATTTAAAACGTCTCCATAAACTTAAAAATCGTTGTTTCGCTAACGTGTAATTATCGGAAAGTTCATTATAGGGTCTTCTAAAGGGCAAGTGTACAACGTAGCGTTTGTTTTTAAACTGAATCGTTTCATTAAAAATTTCTATAGCTTTATCACTTTCTTTTTGAATTGGATCGTCTCTTATTCCAATGCTTTCTAGATCGAAAAAGAGTTTAAGAGTGCTACTAAGGGAATCGTCTGACAAAACGAAACACTGTTTCGAATTATTCAGTTCTGTTTCTTCAACCTTTCCACACGCTAGCCATCCAAATTCAGTTTCCTTAAAAAACAAATCGTCATTTATTTTATAAGTATTATCCTTTAAAACTTTGAATAATATATCTGCACTGATTAACGCTTCTATTTCATTCGGTTCAAAAAATGTCTCGTCACTCAATTTCAAAAATTCTGGAATTTTTATGTCTGAAATGTTTAATTTATTGCATGGTGTAAGCCCAGTTATTTTATCTACAATCAAAAATTCTACTGGTTCACTAAAGGAACAATCTTCATTTGAAATAAAGGTATCTAATTTCCACTTAATATTTTGGGTCAATCCATTCAAACCTGAAACTGGAGTTTTTATTTTTTCTCTTTTAATTCCTAAACATTCACTCATCTTTTCAGTTAAAACGCACACATTTGAAGCCGAATCCAGAACGCATCTTATTTTTATTCTTTTTTTGTTTTCGCATTGAACATAAATATAAGCTGTCGAAAACAGAATACTTTTTCTATTTTCTTTTAAATATCTGCTATTATTACTCAAAACGGAAGCATTTAATTGCGCAACCCGTTTGTCTATATCTGGTAAGTTGGATGAATTTATTCCATCTGCGTCTGGAACCGGGGTTTTGGCGCCAGAAGAAAAACATATTAATCTGTTGTGTTTCATTCCGCAGGTGCATTTGAATTTTGATAAGCAATCATTTTTCTTATGGTTTTGCCTAAAACAAACCTCACAAAGCTTGTGAAGGCGTATTATACTTAATCTTTCGTTAATGTTTAATTTCAAAAATGCATCACATTTATAAATAGGGTGATAAGTATTTTTACAAACAACACAATTTTTGTTTTTATTTTCATGCATTAAAAGAGTTTTAGATTTGTTAATAGCCGGAAAGTTTTTGTTAGTATTTTTATTTCCGCTAGTCATATTCGTTCTATTAATAGATAATAAAACTGATTCTCGTTGTTCCAAAAATTTGATAAATTCTTCAAAGGTGGGAACATTTTTTGATTTATGGGATAACTCAAAATTCTTTCTAGATTCTCTGTCTAACTTTGCTACGAGAATATTTACAATGAAAACATCTGATAATTTATTTTGCTCATATTTCAGAACTTTCAAGGCACGCAGATTTTTCTGTATACAATCAATCATATTTCTTATCTCTTTGGGATTTTCTGTTTGAATTTTCTCAAAATTCAGAATGTTTTGTACATGAATATCAACAATTAATCGCTCGTTATCATAGCGATTTTCTAATGCATTATATAATGATTCAAATGTATCAAAATTACTAACTAGATTTTTAGCATCAGATTTGAGACAAGATCTAAGATAATATAATTTCTGCGACTGATTAATGTGAACATTATTGGTTATTAAATCATCAAATTGTTCTTTAAAAGAACTGAATTCCTCATATTTTCCTGAAAATTCAGGTAATACTAAAGGAGGAATTTGAGTTTTAATTTCAAAGTTATCTTGAGATGCATTTTCAGTCGCATTTATTTTTTTATGAGAATCAAATTTCTTATAAGAATTAATAAGAGTATTAATTCTTACCTCTAATTTTTCCAGACGTTCTTCACATGAGTCAAGATCGTCATCTATGGTCGCTTGTTCAGCATCTTTCAAATCTTGAATTTCGTAGTATTTTTGTCGTAATTCATCGATTTTTGTTTGTAGCAGTTCTATGTTCTTTAATTTCACTTTTAGTTCCACTACGTCTATATCGTAATTTTCGGCATTCGTGCCTTCTACATAGTTTTCAATTCTAGTTATCTTCCCTTTCAAGGAAGATTTCAATTTATTATTTTTATCCATAAGTCGCTTATTACAAGCTCCGGTTTCTCGACGGAGCCACTTTTTGTAGGAACTTAACTACAAATAACTAATTTTCGACGGACCATCTTCGTTGTTTTAATATTTTTAATTTGTACGATCACATACATCAAGTATTTACACTATTTACAATGAAGAATAAGATTTATAATAGGTAGAACATAAAATAATAATTGTGGGCGTCAATAAATTTAAAGTTCTTTGCCCACGTCCATTGTACTTGGCTTCTCATAGCCTTCTGCCGGTGATCCGCGACGGGGTGGCGCGCATGCGTCAACAGCCATGATGATGTTCAATTTTATCGTTACATAGATGATGATATTGTATTTTATTTCAACAAGAACTCACAAAATGACTTTTCCTTAAATTATCCACTTAATTTAAAGCTAACTCAAAATACTCTAACTAATCAATCAATTAACTTTTTTGATCTCAAAATAATCATTGATGGTAAGAAAATTTATACAGATATCTATGACAAACGGCAAGATTTTAGATTTAACATTAACTTATTTACACATTTTAATTCCTGTCTGCATCTGTCGGTATTTTGAAACATCATCATTAACCATTTTTTTTTCGAATTAATAATTTATGCTGTGCAAAGTTTAAAAACAAGAATATTAATAAACTGATCACAGCCACTGCTAAAATGGGTTTTCCTAAAAACTTTGTATTTTCTATTTTATATCCTTAACCATGTCTCTGTCAGTACATAAAAATGAAAAAAGAAAAACTGTTTACACTTTTGTGTATAGTAACAAAAAAATTATAAAATAATAAAAGACAATAAAAAAGGTGGCGGTTGGGTGGGCAGATGTTTGATTACGGAGGTGGGGTGGTGTTGTAAGGCGGGATGGTTGGGGGGGGGGATTGTGAAATTAAATTTAAAAAAAAAAAAAAAGGCAGAAGGCTTGTTGCATTTACTTTGTAATACTATGCAAACTTTCTTTTTCCATTAAAATTTCAGTTTCTTCTTATTTGAGTTGTCAACAATTCTTAAAATTCTAATCATACTATTAAATACATTGTAATCGATCAGTGAATGTCATTGTTGCTTCGTGGTTTCCTTGTTATTCATCTGCTTTGAAATTTTGCTTTTTTAAATCCATGTGACTCCTATTCTGGTCGTGGCTGGCTGGGGGAGTGTTACCAGCGTGAAACTAGTTTAACCCCACAGGCAAGTCACAGGTCTTGCCGCCTGCCTCCTTCCTTCCTAACTTAAGTTTTATAAATTATTTTTTCTTAAATTTTGATAAAGTTTATGGATTTTAAGTTAAGATTTGTGGTGTTACTTTATTGATTCGTTTGTTTTGCAGGCTGTTAATTAATAAATCTGGTTTCTTTAAATTTGTGTAATTCATCCCCTGACAATTTTTTTTTTTTTTTTTCATTTTTCTGAACTTCTCAAAGATTTTTTAATCTTATTGGTCATTGGTGTTTCAGTGATCACGTATCTGTTGCTTGGCTTCTGCTATGCTTAATAGATCATCATTATTATATATATATGTCTACAGTAGAACCCCGATCCATCGTTTTTCATGGGGTGTGTGAAAAAAAAACGATGAAAGTGGGTTAAAGTCAAAACATAAATAAAACAATGTTTGTGAAGTAATATACGCAATATATATGGTAGTATATAATATATAATATGTATATAGTATACTACTAATAAAAAGTAATTTGTTACTCTCCAAACTGTCAAAGAAATAAATCAAAGTTGTAGAACATTAAGTGATATTTATTTTTAAAAATCAGTAATTTTATGTTTGATTTTTTATTCATTTTATAAATTAAATTGGGATTTTCCAGATTTACAGCATTTTCTGGTCCATTTCTGTGATTTCCTGTGCATACAAAAAAAAAAAAAGTCGTGCATTTTCAAATGTTGTAATTACGTCAGACACACTTGGAACTGGCGTAAGCTAAGCCTAAAAAATGTGAAAAAATGTAGTAGCTGGCCATACTGGATGCATCCATTCTCCTCTTTACACAAAGTAGAATACCTTATTCTCCAAGCAACAACACATTATCTGTATTAAGTAATTCATAGACACATATGTTACAATATCTGCACTATCTCTGTTCTTCGCCTAAAACAACATAAGGTTGAATAGTTGAGATTGGTTGGGTTTTGCATCTCACTAGTGCTACAATATGGGCAAATGATGGCAGTCTGGAACTCACCTTTGAGAATGGTTCAGAGACATGCCATCACAATTTTGATCCTCCGTGGAGGAGGAAAAGAGTTATTTTAGAATAAATGAAGTAATTCCAGTTTGAATTCCATATGGAATCACTTGATTTTTCAATTTCATTTCGGTCATAAGAAAAATTTTCAACAATGAATGTGGGAAAATGACTTTTTAAAGAACGATATATGCAGGTTCCGTAAACATTATTTAAATACAGTTTGTGCAGGGACCATAGAAATCAAATGATCAATGCGGGAAAACGATAGATCAGGGTTTCACTGTATATATATATCAGTTCAAAAAACCCTTAACGGCTTAAAAGTTTGTGACGCCGCTACTTTATGGCTATAAGAATTTGAAATATGAGTCTTAAAAATAATGATATCAAATTTTAAGTGACGCTTTGCAATTAGTTAAAGTATACATAGATTTTCATATTTGATCATTTACTTTTATCTTTTATTTATATTTATAATGCAAACGTAATATTTTTAACTTCAAGATCAGACAGATATATAAAATACACTCACTAGATGCTTTTTCATTCGTATTTAAAATTCAAAATAACAGTTTTAAAAGGAATTATATAAAAATTCCAGTGGCGCCTCGGTGTTATTTTAAAAGATATGTTTTTAGATTCCATTAAAATTACTTTTGTTTTGTTTAATAAAGTATATTTACACATTTAAACAGTGCTTTTAATTTTCAAATATACTGTCAAATAATTATACTTTCACCGAGTTTGCATTATAAAGTAAAATTATTTATTTCAATAAATTGATTTATCTTTTGCATCACGCTATCCAAAACATAGTATCATAGTATCCAACTAAGTGAAAATTTGCTCAAAGAGGTAGTGTGATGTAAAGAAAACATTTACACAAATTTTACTTGCAGTTTTGGATAGCGTGACGCAAAAGATAAATCAATTTATTGAAATAAATAATTTTACTTTATAATGCAAACTCGGTGAAAGTATAATTATTTGACAGTATATTTGAAAATTAAAAGCACTGTTTAAATGTGTAAATATACTTTATTAAACAAAACAAAAGTAATTTTAATGGAATCTAAAAACATATCTTTTAAAATAACACCGAGGCGCCACTGGAATTTTTATATAATTCCTTTTAAAACTGTTATTTTGAATTTTAAATACGAATGAAAAAGCATCTAGTGAGTGTATTTTATATATCTGTCTGATCTTGAAGTTAAAAATATTATGTTTGCATTATAAATATAAATAAAAGATAAAAGTAAATGATCAAATATGAAAATCTATGTATACTTTAACTAATTGCAAAGCGTCACTTAAAATTTGATATCATTATTTTTAAGACTCATATTTCAAATTCTTATAGCCATAAAGTAGCGGCGTCACAAACTTTTAAGCCGTTAAGGGTTTTTTGAACTGATATCATTACTTTTTAGTGGTTTTTGATCAAGAAATTAAAATAAGTCCTTCTGGCTCCTAGGAAGGGTAAACTAATTTATCTTTTCTTATGAAGTTGCCACCATTTTTTTTCCAAAATGGCAGCTACAATTTATTAATGGACTTAGTGGATTTATTAATGAAGGGTTGTATATATGGAGTTTTAAGCAAATCAGTTCATAAAACCTTTCTAATGTATATTTGAAATTTTCAGTGTGCTAGCACAGGGAAACAAGAGGGTAGATTAAGTTGGCAAATGAACATATCAAATACATTTCTAAGATAAATCCACACTACAAATTTAGTGTGAATTAATTCAGTATTTCAAACGTTATCATACTGACAAATTTTCAAGTAGCCTGCCACTTGGAAACAAAATGGAGAAGCTTCGCACTAGAAAAATTTATTGATTGGGATTCTCAAACTTTAAAAAAAAATTAATAAAAAATAAAAAAATAAGAAAGAAAGAAAGAAAAATAAGTGGATAATTTCAAATTTAAGTTAGAATTACGTAATTTATAGTTTACAAGTTTCTTTTTAGAGAATTACAAATTAAACAATTACAAAAAAAAAAAAAAAAAAAAAAAGTAAATATTAAAAATGGAAATTTGTATATTTTGTTTCCCTTTTTGAGGCTAAGTATGCTCCAATATTCACAGTTTAAATTTTCATCAAAATTGCAGGTAAAAATTACTTGATATATATTTTCATATAAAACGTTTGGAGGAAAAAATAGCCAAAATATAAATTAAGCTTTACATTTCTATAATTTTAAAAATAAGATAAAATCACCTGGAGAAAAATTTTATGGAAAATATAAGTTAAGCTTTTAAAAAAAAAAAAAAAATGAAATTTCTGCGTAAAAAATCTATTTCATAAATATATTTACAACTACAATATACAAAAAACCCTCCTTTAATTTTAAATAATTAATTCTACATGTTTCGAAGCAATTAAAAGTTTTTTCTTTCTTTCTTTTTTTTTAAAGAAAAATAAATAAATGTAGTGGCGCCATCTAGTAGTTTAAAGTCATATACATATATATTTAACTTTTTATTATTATTATTATTATTATTTCCCTTTAAAAAAAAAAAAAAAAAAAACTTGTTTAGAAACAGGTAGAAATAGTTATTTAAAATTAAAGGAGGATTTTTTGTTTATTGTAATTGTAAATATATTTATGAAATAGAATTTTTCATGCAGAAATTAATTAATTAAAAAAATAAAAGAAAGAATAATATTTTTTAAATACATTAGTGTTTCAAAGTAAAGATGTTATTTATTTATTTTGACGTGTTTTTTAATAATTGCTATTTGACATATTTTTCATGAATTTTAATAAAATTCATGAAATAGTGTTATTTCTAATAAACACTGTTTCATCCCTTAGTCATTATTGCTTTAAATAATAATAATAATAAAAAAAAAATTGATTATGTTAATATTTAAAATATGTATCATTTTAAAGTCTGAAAAAAAATATAAATGAATAAACTCTAACTGTATTTTCAAAAGAGATTTTTAATTTTTAAAAAGAAAATACATATATATATGTATTTACGGAAGTGTATATTTTAAATAAAAAACGATAGATGGCGCCAAAACTCTATTTGCTGTTTTTTTCCATTCCCGACGCGGAATGATACATGAATATGAATCGCAAATCATTGAGCTATTATAAAATCGATGTTCATGAATGATTAAAAATTTTTTCGCTTTAAAAAATTGTAAATTTTTCATTATTATGATAAAATGGAATATCTAAAATTACAAAATGCTTCCTTATTTAAAATATTATCTAAATATTTTTTTGACTAAATATGAAATTTTGAAATCAAAAATATTTTTTTCATAACAGAAGAGAAAATATATTTAAGTGAATTTGACTTTGTATATATACAATAAAAATTTTAAACATGTAATAAAGTACTTTTGCGTTAAAAAAAAAGTCTAAATAATTCATTGGCTGCATTGAAGTCGGACAATCAACCAGCCCACATACCTCACAAGAAAGAACCGCATAACAGCGTTTTCACCCGGAGAAACACATGTAATTGGCGGAGTAATATAGTTCCATATTTAAAGCGATTTATATAAAAAACAAGAGTTTTCCTGAAAAAAACAAAAACGTTACTAGATTCAGAAAGATCGTATTAACAAAATATATAAATTATATGAAAATCCTTCGAGCCGTTTTAGAGATATTTTTTCAGAATTTTGAGTCCATTACAACCTTACACCTTACATTTTTCCTTTTTGGCTTTAAATTGAGATTCAGATCTCAAAACATATTACATGTAGAAATGTAAAATTTTCAGGATAGATTAAGACCGAAGATAAAAGATTATTTTGAAAAGATCAGAACAAAATATGGCATATTTGCTGAGATATTAAGTGTCGGCTTTTACAAATCTCTTTGATGTCAAACTAGCCGTATATATGAGTTCGCAGCGTCCCGTTTGTCCCTCCGCTTGCGTCACTCAAAAAAGTGTCGTTTTTCAGGATATATATATAATAAATAATTTAATTCCTTTACAATACTCAGCAAATGAGAGAAAGATGAAAATACCAACATTGAAATTAAAAGTTAGATGTATTACGTATAAAGTTATTGTCACAATTACCTTTAATTAAAATTCACTGATTAGTAAAAACATGTTAAAGTACTTACGCAGAAGAGTAATGACGTATATATCACTTAAGCCTAAACTATGAGATAGTTTTCATAATCCATTAATCCAGTAAATTCATGCAACACAAGATAAAAATTGAAATAAATTAACCAAAAATACTAATTGAAATAAAAAGGAATGCATGAAGGAAAAATAGAGTTAAAATGCTGAAACCCAGTACAGATCTCATCAGGAAACTAGCAGTACTGTCAACATGGAATGCAAGATTTCTGAATATTGTATAGCTATTTCAGCAATATACAACACTAGTTTCAATCTTGAAAAAAAAAAAAAAAAAAAAAAAATAGAAAGATAAAAGGAAATTAGCTTATAAAATAACTTATCCATAATGAAAATTGGTGTTCGTGAAAGGTGATGGCCACATGTAAATCAAATCCAAATCGAATAAGTAGATAAAAGTCCGGGCGGTTGCCAAAACGAACAAACTGAAAAGAAATGATTAAAAGTAGAGAATCGATTAATCGAAATAGTTTCTGAAATGAAATAAATGTAAGCATGAAGTGATAATTATTGTTCTTAAAATTTAAAAGCTGAAATCACAAATAAAGAATATTCTAGAGGGAAATTTAAGTATAATGTAGATCAATATGATTTTCACTGAAGGGCATACGTTCGACACAACGTATGAGCGCGCCATCTAACGTGGGAAAAATAAGTTACTATTAAGTGATTTAAGAAAAAGTGTACGATTAGAGGTTCAATTTACATAAGTGTAATTTATAGTCTTAAGCTAACAGATTAAAAGGCCAACAAGTGATGATAAAGTCATTATGATAGGAAATTGGTGAATAATTTTAATTTTAAAATTTTAATAATTATTATTGTTATTAATATTATTATTAAGTAGGAAATTGGTGAATAATTTTAATTTTAAAATTTTAATAATTATTATTGTTATTAATATTATTATTAAGTAGGAAATTGGTGAATAATTTTAATTTTAAAATTTTAATAAGTATTATTGTTATTAATATAATTATTATTATTATTTACGTATAGTATTAACACACCATATTTGAATTAACAACAACAACAAAAAAAAAAAAAATAGAAAAGACATTTATTACATGTTTTTAAGTTGGAAGTTATTTTATTTGTTTGTATTAATTGTTCTAAAAATGAAAGGAAAGAAAATGGTTTTGTACTTTCCAAGTTGTTGGAAAGTAATATATATATGTATTCTATATATAGTCTTTCTGTTTTCCAACATTGTAATGATTATAAGTAATTATTATGAATAACAGTAAAATATTGTATATTAGTGAATTGCTGAAATAAATCTTGAAAATAACCAAAATTTTTTTTTAATAAATATGTAAAACTAAAGTAAAAAGTTTCAAAATCAGGAAGAATTTTTTCTTAAATCATTTGTTATTCTGCTTTCATGATATTAAGAATATTTTGTTTAATCTTATTTGCAAATATTAAATTTTTAATAAATGATTCAAATGAAATTATTTGTGTTTTGATTATTATAGCATTATTTTATGAAGAGAACAAAAATGTCTGATTGGTAATAGACTGCTGCTTGTTATTATTTTATATGTTAGTATAATACAATGAGAAAAATTGTTTAAACTATGCATTATTATTATTTAAATTACTTTTTTATTGCAGGCATGCTTTTCGAGAGTATAATATCCACAAATCTCTTGATCATCCTCGTGTTGTTAGGCTGTATGATGTATTTGAAATAGATTCCAATTCGTAAGTTTTGATAATGCTTAAATGTTTCTTCCCTTTGATAATGAATATATCTATCAGAGTTTCTCCCGGGTTTAAAAAATGGCACGATGCTGCTAGTAAAAAAAGGCACTAATTTCAGTAATTTTAACTTTTTTTTTTTTTTTTTTTTTTTTTAAACTGATGTTATGAATGAATGTTAATCATCATGCATGTTTTAGTTATTATTGTAGCATTTATCTTTGTTTGAAGGTTATTTTTTCAAAAGGCAGCAAGGATGCAATTTTTTTTGGATGATGGGCAAAGAAGGGTGCTATTTTTTCAACAAAACAACAGGCACCACTGCACCTTTTTAAAACTGTCTGGGGGAAACTCTGTATTTATATTTATCATTTTTATGTGTTACATTACAGACTAAAAAACTACTGGATCAATTTACATGCACTTTTTTCCAAAATGATCTGCATTGTCAGAAGAAAGTTTAAAGTTATTGAAATCTTCAATCTGACAAATAGAAAGCAAGTCAGGGTGCCTAGTAATAGTATGTCTTGCCATGCCATCTACATTCAAATAATGTAGTTACTATTGATATTATTACTACTATGGATATCCACTCATATTACACATATATAATGAATCAAAAAACTTAACTTGCACAAGCATAAAATATCTGAAAAAACTGACGTCATAATTGCTCTAAAATTATTAAATATACTACTATGAATGCATATCAGCATTTCTTA
This sequence comes from Salticus scenicus, assembly GCA_963930645.1. NCBI lineage: Eukaryota > Metazoa > Arthropoda > Arachnida > Araneae > Salticidae > Salticus > Salticus scenicus. The sequence continues at coordinate 261,124,763 of OZ005649.1, read as the reverse complement.
CCTCAATGTACTGAATATATTACAAGTTTGGACACTTTGTAATATATTCTATTTGTAATAATTCTTGAATTTTATATTTTATGGAAAATGGATATTATTTATTTTTAAATACAGAAGATGTAAAAAAATTATAGGAAAAAAAAAAAAATAGATTGTATGGACTACAGGAAAAATATTAGAAATATAAATTCTGCAAAATATCACAAAAGTGCCCTCCCTCTGCATTTCACATGAATTTTGTCTAAAACACTGAACACCATTCAGTTCACCCTTATGTTCAGTAGTAGACTAGTTTGTTGGAAGTGGGGGAGAAAAAACAATTTTTCTGAATTTGTTTGTTTATTTGAACGCCGATTAGCCAAGTGTTTCCTAATAATTTGTTTATTTTATTTTATTTTAAATAATTTCTACTTATACATATATATGTGTGTGTGTGTGTGTGTTTTGTTTTTAAAATCATTTTTATACCACGTAATTTTGGCAGAAAAATACATGTCAATTTCTGTATTTGCATATTTTTACAATTTATCTGCCCCCTCCCCAAATGTATTTTGATTTTCCTTGAAGATTAAAGGAGCACTGAACAGTATTTTATAGTAAATATAAATAACATATTGTAAATGGAAAGGCTGAATTAATTTTAACAAGATCTTAAAGGGACCAACCAAAAGTGAATGCATTTCCTTTTCATAACATGTCACTCCTCTATTAACTGAACTATGCAGTTGACATCTTGACTGTTGCTACTCGCTCTCATGAAACATGGAAATATTTACTTGTTCTGTAAAATAGAACACATTTCATCATTAGTCACTGAACTGGTGACTATTTAAATCCTTTCATGAAAAATAGAACCAGTATCCCAGGTTTAACACCTAACCTGATCACTTTTCACTGTAGTTAAAATTAATTCCAAATTTTCATTCAATATGTTGTCTGAATGATGTGTTTCTTAGCAAAAAATTACTTGTGTTTGTCTTTTAGTTATTTCATTTTATATTCATAATATTTATTTTCATTTTCACTATTATGATTTTGATGCATTTCAAAATACATTTATTTTAGTGCCCCCCCCCCCCCGAAAAAAAAAAAAAAAATTAAATATGTATCAGTCTAGTGTTTTGTCAACATAGTTTTATTCATATGCATTGCATTATTATATACTTTAGAAGCATGTAATTTTTATATTTGTATGTCTCATACTCTTATAATTTAAGAAATATAAACATTTTTCTTGATTTTAACAATTGCTCATGCAGTTTTTCCTTTTAGGTTATTCTGCTGCCTTCTCTCTCATTTTTTGGCTGTTTGTGAACCAATTAACTATGTTTATTTATATGTAATAATTAGTTTTATTCACAAAACTTTTTTTCTTTATTTTTCTATTATTCAAGGTTTTGACTGTAATTTGCATGATAATCTAAAACTAACTTTTTTTTTTCTTCCTATTTTTTATTAACTTTTCACTGCTTTCAACAGTTTCCTGTCTTTTTTTTTTATTTATCCATGTAAAATTTGCAATTCTTTCTAAATTTTACATTAAAAAAAAAAAAAAAATATTTTAACTTATTTTAGCATTGTTTATTAAACTGCAATTTCCATTGAAAATTTTTCATTGATATTTGCAGGGGTGATTGTACCTGATTTCAGGTATTTTTTTCATTTTTAATTGCAGAATTCCAGTTTCTCTAATAGGTACATTCACAAAATAAGATAAAAATATCAGTTTCATATGACTGCTAAACTGAATTAAAATTAATATTTTTCTTAATGAGAAGCAATAAGTTATATGTTCCCTGTCCATATGAAAAAAAGAAAAAAAAAAAAAAAAAACTCGCTAAAATTTCAGGTGTTTTTTCATGAAATCACAATCACTCCTGTGTTTGTGTTTTTCACTTTACATTCTTATCTCCATAAATTAATCCTCTGAGCACCCATAGGTTTTTCTGCAGTTATATATAATAATAATAAAATTATTTTTTTTTCAGCTTTATTGATTAAATCTTTTATATTGCTTTCTTAAGTTTGATAAGGTTTAATGTAATTTTCTTTTTTTACTCGAAAGGTTTTGTACAGTTTTAGAATATTGTGATGGTCATGACCTAGATTTCTACCTCAAACAGCACAAAAATATTCCCGAGAGAGAAGCTCGTTGTATTATAATGCAAGTTGTTCATGCACTTAAGTACCTGAATGAAATTAAACCACCTATTATTCATTATGATCTCAAACCTGGTAAGTATATTGCTTTACATGTTCATAATTAGTAAACTTTATTATTTGCGTAGTATGATGAAAATAGTCTCTAAATCTGTTTGCGTGCTATTATCTGTTTTATGTATATCTCTAAATTTTATTTTATTTTATTCTTTGTGTTAAAGAGATGTATGATCTATCGTTTTCAGCAACCAAATTCCATGTTATTCTATGGGGAAATTAGAATTACTCATTAAGAAAAATTAAAATTTGTTATTAAAATTGTCATCTCATTATTATTATTACTTTCTATTTTTACATTAAAAAAATTCATAACTGTTAAATTCATATTTGTTATAAAAATTGTCATCTCATTATTATTATTTTCTATTTTCACATTAAAAAAATTCACAACTGTTAAAATCATACTTGTTTCCAAAAATAGATTTTTAAAATCTTTTATTTCTTCACTTTGAAGTTAAAGATTTAAATATCATTTTTTTTTTTTTTTTTTTAATGAGAACCCAGCAAAATTTTTTGTACTTATCTGTAGCAAAACAAAATTCGTTTGAATCCCATTAATGCCAGACCAAGTCAACATCACAAGAAATATCAAAAAGATATAATAATAGAGTAAATTATAGACATAATGCTAATTCAATTGGTATTTTTAAGTCTGGCATTCCCACCCCCCTCTTTTTTTAAGTTATTAAAATAATATGTGGAATCTGAAACAATCTGCAGTGTTTGCTGTTCTGCTGCACTACTTCTGCTACTAGGATGAGAACTAATTTAATGGTTGTGAATTTTTTTAATGTAAAAACAGATTTTGAAAAAATACATTAGATAATGAGTAATTTTGATAAAAAAAAATTTCCTTGTTGAATTTCATATAAGGTTTGGCAGCCATCAACGAAAGAATCATAAAAGTAGAAAAGAAATCAAATAAAAATATTTTAAAACTTTTTTTTTTATTTATTTAATATATTTAAAATATACCTTGAAAGTTCTTGATTTATCTGAACATTTTTGGACGGTGTGCCCGGAAATCTTCAGAACACTGATGATTCTACTTTTATTGTTTTGTCAATTTGGTCAAACATGTTAAAGTTTTTTTTTTTTTTCTTTTAATAAATTTACAAATATTTTAAGCACATTGAATGTTAAATGTATAGATTAGGTAAAAAACAGTTTATGTTCTTTTTTATGGAAATTCACCCATTTTAAAATTAAGTTTCATAGAAATTAATTACCACCACCATGTTTTTAATAAAGAAGTTTATGTGTTGTGTCTTTAGTATGAAAACTGTATTAGTCAGATAAATTGGTTACACTGTTATAAGATTACATCAAACCAACACCATATTAGTCTATGTTACTGATGTAAGCTTTTGAATGCTTGATTGCTTTTATAATACTTAAATTCTGTATATTTGTATAGGAAACATCCTACTAGGCAATGGGGAAATTAAAATTACTGATTTTGGCCTCAGCAAAATAATGGATGATGAAAATTACAGTCCTGAAGTAGGAATGGATCTTACTTCTCAAGGTGCTGGCACATATTGGTAAGTATACATTAATTGTGTCATACCAGTCAACATGATAAAATTTTTAATTAAGTGCTCAATTTGATCATAAAGCATTCATTACTTTATATTGAATAATAATAATAATTAAAAAAAAAAATGAATTCTTAAAAAATTTTGACTTCTGTTTTTTTTTTTTTTTTTTTTTTTTTTTTTAATGTTTTAACCCTTAAATGCAAGGTGTTGCCTTTTGGAAACACACCCAATTTTGTCTTCTAAAATATTATTAGAATAATATTGAAGCTCTAGTTCTTAATGTTGCCAATAAATTACATACTGATAATATTATTAAATCAATTCTCATCATGCAGAGGCAACACTAGTGCTAAAAATTATTATGTGGTAAAGTATGTACATTTTTAAATTGATATTTAAATAAACAGGCATTTAAGTGTTAAGATGTTTCAGGGGTTAAAGCAATTGTCTGTGCTAGGCCTGGGTGGAGTGCCTCCTTGGGGTTCTTTCTAAGGGTTCCCATCCCATATTCACATGTGCTTTAGAGAAAAACTGGGAAAACTTCAAATGACTGGGCCAACGAGTATGACATGAGTCTGCTAGCTTAGAGAGCAAAGCTTCTTGGCCACTAGTGGAAATTTTTTAAGATGTCCTGAATATGATTTGAACATTTTTGGAATGATGCTCATTTGTTTATGTGTGTGTGTGACAAAAACTTTGTATCAGCTATAGTTCAAGAACTAATGCATAAAATTTCATAATAATTTATAATCAGTTTCACCTTAATATATTTTGGTGCCTGTCAACTTTTAGTGCATACTGTCTGACAGATGACGCTGTTTTGCTGCAATTTCCTAGATTTACAAGAAAGTTATATATCTCAGTTTCTATTGCTTTCAATTGTACAAAACTTAATATTTGAGATGGTGATTATGAAAAAGTTTGTTGATTAAATTTAGGTTATATTTGCCGACAAGTGATACTGATATGCTACAATTTTCCCCATTTACAGAAAGACTATATCTCAGCTTCTTTAGGGTATATATATATACCAAATTTAATACTCAAAGTGATCATTTTGGATAAGAATGCTGGCTCATTTCAGATATATATCAGGCAACAGAGGCTGTTACTGTTACTCACCATCTGTGCTTTTCTGTATAGCAAAGAGGAAGGGAAAGCCCGATCTGTCATTTAAAGCATGTATATTTATATTTGTCATGTTTTGAAACAAAAAGTAGGTCTTTAAAATTGCTGCTGTTATCAAGAAAACTAAAACTTCTAAAGAAAATTAAACATGTCATTAAAATACACTTTATAATTAGTTCTCTATCACTATCTCATTTTTTTTTTTTTTTCTTTCTTTTTAACTAAACTATTAAAAGGAGAATTTTATACAAATTAAAAACACTTAGATAAAAATAACTATTTTATTTTATATAGATTTTTCTTTGTGTATTAAAAGTAGATGAGTAGGAATAGCTATGCAAGTGAAACACATGAAAAGTTTATTTTGTTATTTTTTCTTTATAGTTCAAAAATAATTTGGCATAGCTAATATAATCCAACAAATTGAATATGTATATATTTCTTTCGTTCGTTTTTTTTTTTTTTTTTTTTTTTTTTTTTATGCAATAAAATTTTTACTAAAGCAATTTTATATTTTTAGTTAATTCAGTTGCTTTATAACTTACAAATTCCTAACAGAAACTATAAGTGATTTATCCTATTAAATTTTATCTGTATGTAATAGGATATTAATTAATGTATTTATGTAAAAATTATTGGGTGTATCTGGGGAAAGTTATCTTTACAATAATATCTTTAATAACACTATAAGTTATAATTAAGTCAATAAGTTACAACAATAAGTTAATACAATAAGTTATCAATAAGACAATAAGTTATCTTTTTAAAACATGCCTTTTGGGTTTTAGTACAGAATTTGGTTACACAAATATCTATGAGCAAATATATATATATATATATATATATTTCCCAAACTTATTATTATTATTTTAAATGCAGTAAAATACTGTTTATACGTCTTTCAGGGGGCTGACTTAAAAGAATGTATAAATGAAAAGATTTATAATTAAAATTTAAAAATAAAACTTTGATTACTACAAATTTAATTGCACTCAAGCATGAGTGTCGACACATAGGGGTAAGGAGGATTTTGCTCCATCCTGAAAATTTCTAATAGGTAAAAAAATTATTATCTGAAAATTATCTTTAAAGTTTTAAAACTATATTATTAGAGTTTTGATGATTATCTAAATTGACAAATAAAATTTATATCACAGATCAAATTAGAGACAAACTGCCCAGACACGTGGATCAGGTTGGCTCTTGACCTTTTGCTGTAAATAGAATTTGAGTCAACTTCACGATAAGGCTTCGGATTCAGGTTTGTTTGAAACAAGTTGTATAATTTTTGTGAATAAAATGTTTTAGCTTAAATTGCATCTAAAACAAATTTGTTGATGCTTATACACATACTTGTTTTAATATCTGCATCAATTATTTGAATTCAATTAAATTTCTAAATGTACCAAAACTTTTAAAATTTTGTGTTTGCTCCCTCCTAAAAATTCTTTTTGCGATCCCACTACACTCAAGCAAGGTTTATGTGGAAATGCTATTTTTTTAAGATAGTGAGATCAGGTGGAGTAAAAATGTTTACTTAAAAACATTGCTACATGTTTAAAATATTTTTAATATTTTTACTTTGTTTTGTAGAGGGCAAATCAGTATTTCTACTACAAAAAAATTAGTAGCAATTTTAAACTTGTACTACATAGAGCATGTGTCACATGTTACTCTTACAAACTTCTCTTTTCCTCTTTCTTAACAGTGAAATTGTAAAATATTACAGCTGAGGGAAGAACCTCAAACAGTGGCCTTGAACGGTCAGTATTTTTTACACAAAGTATCCTTCCTATGTTCTTCTATTTGAGATGTTTTCTAGGAAAAGTACCTCTTATTTAGAATGGAAAAATAATAATATAATAAGATCCAATAAATGTTGAGAAATTTTGTGAAATTTAGAAAAACAGAAAAGATGTATAACCGATACCGAGTGATGCATAAACAAAGAATTTTTGCATTAAAATGAATAGAAATGAATCAGGACTTTACCTAAGAGGACATATGAAAGTAAAATACATAGAAACAAGAGACATATAAATGGTATTTTACTGTATATGTATGTTAATCTGAACTATTCTGAGATGCTTACCTCAAACATGTTGTTGTGAAAGATAAATTTTGTTTTGTGTTGATGCTTTAACTTTATTGAGATATTTTCATCAACAGGTATCTCCCTCCAGAATGTTTCGTTGTTGGTAAAACTCCTCCAAAGATATCATCTAAAGTGGATGTTTGGAGTGTAGGTGTTATATTTTACCAGTGCCTGTATGGAAAAAAAGTATGCATATTATTTTCTTATTTTCTTTCTTTATTTTTTGCTTATGAATAATTAAAGTTCATAAGAAATAATTCTAAAGTAGTGATGTACAGACTACTTGTAAAGATTAAAAGCCACACCAAAATACTACTGATTTCCTGCCATCTTTCTACCCATGGGCGTCGGCACATAGGGGCAAGGGGGGGCGCTTGCCCCCTCCTGGAAAATTGTAATAAGTAAAAAATTATTGAAAAAAAAAATTACATTTAAAGCTTTAAAATTATGTCATTAGATTTGAAATGATTAGCCAAATAAAATTTGTCACAGTGCCATTTACAGTTAAACCAACCCGACTTGCATTTATAGGTTATGAAATTTAGATATATATATATTCTAAAATTTTGCACTTTTAAGTTTGCCCCCTCCTGAAAAATTTTTTAGCGACGCCACTGTTTCTACCACTTCCAAAAGCAAAGAAATTATATTTTGGATATTACAAAACATATAAATCTATCAAAAACCAAAGGATAAAAAATTTTACGAATCCAATTTATGAAAAGGAAATTTGCAATGATGATGTTCGATTTTATCGTTACATTGATGATATTATTGTATTTTATCTCAACAAGCACTCACAAAATGACTTTTCCTTCAATTCTCCACCTAATTTAAAGCTAACTCAAAATACTCTAACTAATCAATCAATTAACTTTTTAGATCTCAAAATAATCATCGATGGTAATAAAATTTACACAGATATCTATGACAAACGGCGAGATTTTAGTTTTAAAGTAAACTTATTTACACATTTTAATTCATGTCTGCATCTTTCGGTATTTAGAAACATCATCATTAACCATTTATTTCGAATTAATCATTTATGTTCTGCGAAGTTTAAAAACAAGAATATTAATAACCTGATCACAGCCACTGCTAAAATGGGTTTTCCTAAAAACTTTGTATTTTCAATTTTATATCCTTAACCATGTCTCTGTCAGTACATAAAAATAAAAAAAGCTGTGTACACTTTTGTGTATATCAACAAAAAAATTATAAAATAATAAAAGACAATAAAAAAGGTGGCGGTTGGGTGGGCAGATGTTTGATTACGGAGGTGGGGTGGTGGTGTAAGGCTGGATGGTTGGGTGGGTTTGTGAAATTAAATTAAAAGCAGAAGGCTTGTTGCATTTACTTTGTATTACTATGCAAACTTTCTTTTTCCACTAAAATTTCAATTTCTTCCTTTTTGAGTTGTCAACTATATTTAAAATTCTAATCAATCGGTGAATTTCATTGTTGCTTCGTGGTTTCATTGTTGTTCATCTGCTTTGAAATTTTGCTTTTTTAAATCCATATGGTTCCTGTTCTGGTCGTGGCAGGCTGGGTGAGTGCTGCTGGCGTGAAACTAGTTTAACCCCACAGGCAAGTCACAAGTCTTGCCGCCTGCCTCCTTCCTTCCTATCTTGTGTTTCTTAGGTTATTTTTTCATTAATTTTGGTAAGTTTATGGTTTTGAGTTGGGATTTGTTGTGTTACTTTATTGATTCTTTTGTTTTGCAGGCTGTTGATTAGTGGATCTGGTTTCTTTACATTAGTGTATTTCATCCACTGATAAAATTTTTTCAATCTTATTGGTCATTGGTGTTTCAGTGATCTTGTATCTGTTGCTTGGCTTCTACTATGCTTAATAGATCATCTTTATTATATATATATATTTGCTGCCCTAAATAATAATAAAAATAATAATAATAAAGTACTTTATCTTAACAAATTTATGTTAATTTTTACAAATGTAATGTGAGTTTGAAATGATAAAGAATTGGAAGTAGTTTATTATTAAATCAAATTAAGGGTAATGATGTCTATTTAAAAAAATGTTGCAAAACTGATTTTTATCTGACTAAGTTTTACTATTTAAATAAGATACACACCTAGATTCAATGTATGAACATGAAGAATGATATGATTCAACTTCAGTTATTGAGTAAAAAAAATAATAATTATAAAATAACAAAAATAATTTATATTTAGCTATTGTAAAATAATGTCATCAATGTATTTGTTTTATTTTTAAAAATTAACATTAAAATAAGCAATATATAGAACATAATTCCTTCTTATTCTTGTAAACTTAGTCTTTCCATAAATCACATTTTATTAAATGTGATTAAGTCCAAAAGCAAATAAATTATGTTAAGTAGCAACATAATTTCTTTGCTTTTAGAAGTACTTCTTTCATACAAGGAGATAGGTACTTTTTATTTCAAGTGTTTTGTTGATAGTTATTGTGACATCAGCTGATTAAAAGATTTTGTGAAAACAGTTTTAATATAAGTGATGAGTCTTCTTTTTTATGACATACAGACACTGATGGCAAAAACATATTAATTTTAATTAGAAATTATTGGCATTGGACCACTGAAAAAATAATACAAATTCTTGAAATAATCAAGTGAACGGTAGTAAGGTGATTACATCAACTTGCTATTGCTAACAAGGCCAATGTATATGTATTATATACATGATAAAAAGTGGATTAAGCAGATGATAAGATATGAATTGTAAATAATAATGTTAGCAGCAGAAGATCGTGATATAACTCTAACAGCATACTTACATAGCACATCCTCAGGATGTCCATAGGATGTATTTTCATTTTCAGTATATCCTAAGGATGTTTTGGGGGAGAAGATGGACTGTTAGGGAGCATGTACATGCTTTGTCATTTATCAGGAAAGCCTGTTTACATTTGAAGGTGGTTGTGGGTTTTGTCATATGGAATCATTCGTTATATGTTGTTGCCTGGAAAACCCAACTATTATTTTAGAGAAAATATATATATTATATTCTGCCAATAAATGAATAAGGGCATTTTTTGCAACAATTTATTTTTTTATTGCCAATATTTCAAACACACCCAAAAAAGTAAAAACTGCTCACATGCACTTGGACGGTTAGTAGAGATTGTAATTGTGCATGATGTTTTCTCTCAAAACAAAGTTAACTCTGTAGCACTAGAAATGCATTCTAATTAACTCTCAATCATGCATCATTCTCTCAGTATTTGGAAACTTTTCTAAAATCTAATGCTTGCTTAGAGAAATTCATGCTTAACACTGTTTGTACATCTTTAAATTATACATTTAGCCAAATGTTTCAGAATTGGAGAATTCTACTATTTGGGCTTTCAAAGTGAGTTTCAGACTTGTATGTGAATTTCAAACTGTGCATCCAGAGAGTTTTTATAATGTTGATCTAGTTTGCAAAATAATAATAATAATAATAATTAATTAATTGTTATATTTTCTTCAAAGTAAAATTTAATTTTGATATTTTTTGCAGCCATTTGGTCACAATCAGTCTCAAGCAACTATACTAGAAGAAAACACTATTCTAAAAGCTACAGAAGTGGAATTCCCTGCCAAACCTGCAGTCAGCAGTGAAGCTAAAGTATGGATTTGTATATATTTTGTAGTTTTTATCAGTTTATTACATTTATTATTTTTTATATGGCATGTTGCCTGCATTTTCTGCTATAGCACATATCAAACTTTAAGAACAACTTTATAATGCAATCAAATATTCATTTGCTGAAAAAATAATGTTTTTTTTTTTTTTTTTTTTTTTTTTTCTGTTAGTCTTTTGTAAAATGTATAAATAATTGCTCTTAACTGTTAAAATTTCCTTGTTTAAGATCATTTTAATCTTTTAAAAATATTTTTATATTTTAATACCAAACATTAATATTTATACTTTTTTTCTTTCTTTCAATAACTACTAATTTTATTGTTTATAATAAAATGAATTTTAATATAGTATTATATATGCTATTATTAAATAAGTGAATAATAAATTTAAATATTAAATAAATATTATTATTGTTATGCAGTTGTTTATAATATTAGACTAGTTGTAATTACTAGCTATGTACTAGAGATCCAAAATGCTTAGATGTTTTGAATTTTGAAATCTTAGTATGTGCTAGCTTGAGAACGGATTTCTTTTTTAAATGTATTCACCATTCTTAAGGTTGTACAGCACATCAATCAGGTTCCCACTTTTTTCATTCCCATGTTATCCTATGGGATTTTTGTTGCTTTCTTTAATAAAAATATCTCATTTAAAAATGAAGTGTTTCGAATTTTGTATTTTGAATTTCACTCTTTGAACATATCATTTTCAAATTAGTAAGCATTTTTATTTTTATTTATTTTTACTTCCATTACCCTACTACCGTAGGTAATGGAAATATTGTATTCGGTCCAAAAATTCAATATCGAGATTTCATCTGATTTACGTGTTTTAAGGTCCCCTAAGTCCAAAAAAGTGTTTTTTGGCAATTGGTCAGTGTGTGTGTATGTATGTGTGGAATCTTCTGGCTATCATATGTCCGAAACTAATAAAGATAGAACTACAAAACTTCAGAATTGAAGGAGGTCTAGTGTACAGATAAATTTTCCAAATTTTGGTGAAAATTGAAAAACTGGAAGTGGGACCATAAGTCTGTATCTGAAAAACAGCTGTAACGATTTTCTTCAAATTTGCTATATAAACACTCTATTAGATGCCCTTTCGAATGATATAGTTAAGTTCGTTCAGAAAAATTGCCAGGCATCCTGTATAAATAGCTCAATTTCAGGTCTCACAAGTGTGTTTCTTCAAAAACGGCTGTGCAGCTTTTTTTCAAACTTGTCATATTAACTCACTTTTAAGAACCCTTTTGTATGTGATTATTGTTTTCCGGTCAATAATTGAATTTTGGTAAAAGTTGGTATCTCAAAAACGACTCTAACGATTTTCTTGAAAATTGTTTTTTAACCCGTTCCTTTCTCATGTATTGCATGGTTATTAGAGGAAAATTAACAATCACCCTGCTTAGGTAGGTCAGTTTTTGATCTTGGAAATTGGTGTTTCAAAAAATAAACTACCATTTTTTTTTTTTTTTTTTTTAACCTCACAATAAGCAAGCTTCGTTTTATATGTCTTTTCATGTGTATAAAGTTTCTCTTACCAAAAAAAAAAAAAAAAAAAAAAAAAAAAAAATATGTTTCTACTTCTTTAAGTCACTTTTATGTCTTCTAATCACATTATCTCCCCCCCAAACATACCCCCCCCCTCCCGGTGTCCCGCTTTCAAATAAAATCATTAAAATATCCTTCAAAAATATTCCAAAGTTTAAATTTTTTGCCCCGAGAGAAGTATTTTCTGGCTAATTCAAAAAATTTCAGAAATATGTGGGCTTTAGTTTATTCAATTTTTGACACTGAGTGTAAAATGCATGTTATGTAGCAGAATTCTATTTTAACAAGCCCAATTTAAATATATTTATAATAAATACTGCAAAATTTAAATACCACACACTATGAAATTTTAAAATTCATGTAGCAAAACAGCACTAGAATCTTGAGTATGAAATTAATTTCAATTTCATTTAATGCACAAGAGAAATGGAAGTTGACATTCCCACTTAAAAAAAAGATAAAAAAAGTGTATAAAATAAACTTTTATTTTAAACTTTGAAGAAATAGATAATTCTCAATTTTTTGAGAAGTTTACTAATATCACTGTTATTCATCGAAGAGTATTTACAACAATCAGCTATTCTGAGCTGAAAAACAACATTTTTAAATTAACACATATTTTATTTTCTTAATTTCTTTTCCAGAATTTTATCCGGAGGTGCCTACAATATCGAAAGGAAGACCGGATAGATGTGATTTCTCTTTCTAGTGAAGATTATTTAAAACCTAATTACTCTAAACACAATCGACAGTCTAGTGCATCACTGGATAAAACATAGCCTTGCCCACAAGTTACTAAATTATTATGTGAAATGTATATATTAAATCCTGTCTCTCTGTTTGTATGGTCGAAATTCCCTGGGACCATACAAGAGGGCTTTTATCATACAAGGTTGTGTTTAGAAGTTACTCTAAAAAAATTACAACCTTGTGCTGATTTACATGCTTCATTCCTTGTTCCTAAAAATAAAAACTTGGATTCTGCCAAGGAAGTCTTGAAGGAAGATGCTGCTGTGATAGGCTTGTGTGGTTGAATGATCAGATCATCCACACTTTCAAATTATATATATATATATAAATATGTATATGTATAAAGAAAAAAAAAACTTTGGACTCATTAATAAAGTGACACTCAGCAATTTGGCTTGCAGTTGGACTTGTTTTGTTACTATGTCACCAGAAAACTAGCTTTTAAATGGCTATTCTGTTGTAAGTAGTATGTAAACTTGTAAAGTAAGCTGTGATTGTAACTGCATGGATGGCTGAGATGCATTAGGTTTATCTGTAAACTCAGATAGATATCTTCCAAAATAAAGTAAAAGTGAAGTATTTGTTGTAAAAATTATTTTCCAATCACAGTTGTATGTTAAAATTTTTTGTAACTGATGCATTCCAGGCCAAAATATAAATTATAAATTTCCTTTATTTCCCCCCTTTAATATTGTTGATATAGTACTATTTAATTACATTTTTATCAGTGATTTATTTTTAAAAAGAAGGTGAAAACTGATATAAAATTCTATAATATAAAAATGGAATTGAGAATATGATTATTTAAAAAATTGTTAATTTATTTATTTATAATATGTTTTTTGTTTTTGAATACTGACGATTTTGTGCCAAATCTTAAATTTCTTGCTATTGTAATGAAATTGAAGTATAACAACTGACAAAAATATTTTTTGATGTAATAGTAAAAATTTTTAATATAATGACCAGTGATAATTTTTTTTTTTTTCTTTTTCCTCTCATTACAAGCACAGTAAGTTAAAATTATTTTCTAGTTTTTACTTCTAGAGCATTCAACCAGAACTTGAAATTTTTCATCTGAATATTTTTGTTGTTTCGTTATTACTTCATTTTGTATTGTGTTTAATGGAATGATCATACAATGCATTTTTCTTTCAAAATCATCTGAATTGTTGAAGTTGCTTGATGTGAATGATTATTACCATGGGTTTTTTATTAAGATGCTCACTATTTGTATTTTCCTACAATGCCAAAATTATGAAATCATAGTGCTTTATTTAATTATTTTTATTTTATTTTTCCCAGTAGCACAAAATATTTTATCTAACTGACATACATTATCCTTAAAGTTAGCTTTATTTCATAAAACCCATATGTACTTGTGAAATACTTGAAAACTTATTAGGTTAGAAATTATTGCAATCATTCTAAACTTGTGCTTAATATAGATGAGCTTGACTGTAATTTTCCCCCTTTAGAATAAACTTAATTAATATTGTTTTACAGCTATTTTTCAAAATGTGTGTGTTTTGATAAATCTTATGTTTTTACTTATGGCAAAGAAGAATACTTGAAGTTTTCTAAGTGTGTATTTCTACAAATGGAAAAAAAGAGTTGAATGATTCCATGCTTCCAGAGTTAGCCACGAGAGCTTTCTACTTCTTCCTCATTGTAATGCTGTTGAATGCAGTTAAGATCATGTTAGCACCGCATTAACACCTAAAGAATTATGTTCAGCATTGTTAAGAGTAATTCACATAAATAAAGGCACAAGCATGTTTGTACTACTTGTTTTTTCACTAAAATGTATGTGTAGTTTTTAATTTAGGTGAATGTTTTTATGTTTAACAAAGTCTATAAATTCAGTGTCTATCAGTTGTATGAATGACTGTGTAATCAAATCAGTTATTTTAATAATTAATTTATCATATCATTACTAGTAACTTTAAAATTTCATAATAAGATGGCCATTTTTTTTAAGTAAAACAATATTAGCTCCAATCACTTCTTCGAAGGTAAAATTTAATTCTTATATTTTTCTTAAGTATGTCTCCAAAGGAAGAAAAATTGGTAATTTAATGTTTTATATTATATTTTTAATCTGTGTTTATAAAAATTTCGAAAAAAAAAAAAAATCTCTTTCAATTCTAAAATACTAAATGAAACCTTTATATCAATTGTATTGAAAGTATAAAAATAAATTATTTATTTTATCATATCTTGAATAATCCTTTTTCTTAGAAATACTGCATGTTCAAATCAAATTATAGTTAAATTAATAAAATTGATTTTATATATTTTTCATATTCATTGTTTAATTGCTATATGTCTACATGTTTTCTTTTTTCTCAGAATTTTGTTTTATTAAGTATTTAATATGAAAGATTTAATCAAAGCAATAAGTGTCAATTGAGTTAGTTTTTTTTATAATCAACAAACACAGTAGACTCGCAATTAATTAGGAATCAGAGAGGAGTCCTGGACTCAATCCCTGGACCTGCCAAAGATTGCCTTGTAGTACAGTAATGATGGCTGGTCCATGTTCTGTAAAATTAATATTTCTAGATGTTATCAAAATAAGGAGCCATTCCTTTCAAGGAGGATTCAAATTGTGATAGCATGTCTCCATACTGGGGAGAAATACCAGACTGTTGATAATTGCCCACTACATAGCTCTCTCTTCAGTTTTAAATCCACTAAAACACTTAATCTCAACTTGGATGATCAAAAAATCTCTAATCACAGAAATGCAAAATACAAAATATAAAGTCATTATACAATAGGACATTACTAATTTAATTAATATAAAGGGAAGTAAAAGAACACAATTTTTAATACTGTTTTTAGAATTACAATAAGTACTCTAATTAAAAAAATGTAATGTAGTATAAACAAATTTGGCTACATTATTTTGTGATGAATGAAATTATAGAATTTTGTTTTTCCTTTACTCTTTGACAAATTGTTAATGTTTATGATTAAATTGTCTTAAATTTTGGATATTATTCTGATTTATAAATTAAATATCAGCTATTTTATTTGGAGACAGATGTATCACAAATTTGCATCTTCTAATTTTAAAATGTCTTTGCTTTTTTTTTTTTTCTTTCTTTTTTGAAAGGGGGTTGTCTTGATAATTTGATTCCAATTAATTGAGATTCTACTGTAAGTCTTGTTCGGCTTAAATCCATTACATTTGTGGTTTGTTGTAAAATCTGTAATCAAAATATTCTTAGCATTAGGACTACTAGTTGCGTTTGAAAAAGGAAGCACCAGTAAGACATTATTTATTACAAGTTTATTCTTTTTCTTTCTTTCTTCCTTTTTTTTTTTTTTTTTTTTTCCTTATACTAAATAGGAGTATGTTTAAAATGTTGTTAAAGAAAAAAAAAAAGACACAAAAGTATTTTATATACTATTATAAAATATTAGGTAAATTAACTGCGCAATTTGGGTCAGATTTTTCAACATTTCTGTGAAAATTTCAGTTCCTTTTCATTAGAAATTATCAGTTGAACACCTAAAATCAGTCACATCATAAATTAAATTGCAATGTAATACTTTAATTAAATGGAAATCACTTTAAAAAAAAAAAAAAGGAAATGAAAATTAATAGTATTCACAGAATTCCTTTTTTCCTTTTAAGGGAAAAAAACAAACAAACTTAGGAGATAGAAATTTAAATCCTAAAGGAAAGATAGTTATATTATTAGAAACTATTGCAAAATACATCATTATATTCGCATTGAACATATCAGTAAATACTTTGTATCATGGTTACAATTTTGTGTAAATTACTCTTAGATTTTTCAAAAAATTATAATTTTTGGTTAACACATTATTCATGAATTAAACTTTTACCAGTTTGTTTAAAAAATATTTCTTCAAAGCTAAGTTAGTTGTATTTTCAAGCTTAGTTTAACCATTTTATTCATGAAAATCAATTAATCTAAAATTATCTTTCAAATAATTTAATTAGTAGATGTAGATTTGTTTTGTGATTCTCAACTTAGATACATGTTTTATGCATCATATAAAGTATACAGAATTTTATTTCGTTAACTTTATTATGTTTATTTAAAAATTATTTGAATATTTGTTTTCTAAACGTTTAAGGATTAACAACTTGTTTTTATCAGGGATGAGATTGGAAAAAAGTAAAAAAAAAAAAAAGTTGAAACTGTATAGAAGGCAAGATATTGAAATGAAAAATAATAGAATTTTGATGACAAAAATCATTGTATTAGAGTAATAAATGTACATTTTAATCTTCAATCTATGTTTTAATATTAATTCATTGACATGAACTAGGTAAAACTACTAGTTAAAAAAAGTTCGACTTGATTTAATAAATACACATGGACTCAAAACGCTAAATCTACAAAAAGCTTAAAAATCTCATCCATGTTTCATATAAAATTTAATTTTTGTATAAAAATAATAATAATAAATTTCCTCTCACCTCTCCCTCCAATCTGTTATGATATTTTTAAAATGCTTTAGACTTCTTATCCTATAAAAATTGTCGAAAAAAAAAAAAAAAGTATGCCTTAAAAAGAACTTAGATAGTTGCATGAAACTGAAAACTTAAAAAAAAAAAAAAAAAGCACTTTATTAATTTAATATATTTTTGGCTGTTATTTTGAAATTGTTTATTCACATTATAAAATTAAACATGTCATAGAAACATGATGAAAAAAGTATATATATATATTTCCTCATTAATGTTATAATTAAAGTATACAACTTTTCCTAATCAGTTACTTTATTATGCATTAATTATATTTTAGGTTGTTTTTTATAAAAGAATGCTGTCATTCTTATTTCTTCACAATGTAAAAAATAAATAAGTAAATTTAAAAAAAAAAAAAAGGTATTATTGTTTATAAAATGGTTAATATGATTTTTTTTTTTTATATTAGTTATGTAGTTTTATGTGATAACTTAATGTAAAAAATTATGTATAATGTATAAATTTTAATATGTTTTGCTCTGTATTTTTTTTTTCTTTTAAATATTTCAGCAGCCTCCCTCTCTCTGAAATAGTAAAAAGTACAGTGAAACTTCTCAAGTTGGACACCCCTCTAAGTTGGACACTTTTTCTCGAAATGGAATGTATCCATTAACATTATGTCTAAACCTATAAGTTGGACACTTTTTATTGGAACCGTAGGTGTCCAACTTAGAGAGGTTTTACTGTACGTAAAAGAACATATACTATCTCTCTCTCTCTCTCTGTACTAGTAAATCTCCAAAATATTTATACAGTATATGTTGCATCATATCTACATTTTATTTTTTCCAGAAATTTACAAGTAGAGTTCATCATCTTTTCTTTTCTTTTCCTTTTTTTCTGAAATTGTTTATTTTTCTAAAATACAAAATTTGAACATTCATCCCAAATGTCTTACTGCTTAAGAACTAAAATGAAGTTTAAAATCTTCTACGAAAATGTAATAAAATCGTTGAGGTAAAATTTCAGCAAAATGTTGTTTAAGGGTTAAATACACATTTAAAAGAAATCAAATGTTAAATTCTAGATTATTCTAAATAATATATGCCATTTTTTATTAAAAATTATGATTGATTGATTGATTATGATAAAATCTGTTAGCCGTGATGTTTCAAAATTCACATTCCTTTCTAGGAAATATTTTTAAGTTAAAATATATTTTGCTGCATTTGAGTTTTAGTTACTTTATTAAAAATAACACTTCCTTCACAATTTTTTAATGTCTTTAAGTGCACAAATTTTATATCAAACATATTTAAATTATTTTTTGTTGAAATTTATAACATTAAGTACAGCTATATTTTCAAATTATCTGTGATTATTTTGCTCACAACATTGAGACAATTTTCTGTTATTTGAAATCCTTAATTAACTTTCTAGAATTTTTAAAGAGAGCACAACATTTAGATACTTTTAATTTTTGGCGATGTTTCATTAAATTTTAGAGGTCTGGTACTAGTTTAATTATTATTATTCAATTTAAAAGAAATCCTTTAAATGTAGTGCCCAGCGAAGCAGGCGAAGCCTGCTAGTTATTATTATTATTATTTTGTATCACATCATTACAAACAAAATTCATATGGGCTAACATATAAATAACTGCTGTTTTCATTGGGCTTTTTGTTGTCCAAGTGTTATAAAGGGCTGTTCTTAGCAAATCCTTGGCCAATGGTCCAATCATTGGCATACTGTTGGACTATATGCAGCATTTTATGTTAGCAATTACATTTTAGTATTTATTATTTGCTATGTTATACTTTGACACTAAAAATAAGTTAATGCATGTAATAAAATCATATATTATTTTTTAAGTTAATCAAAGGTTAGAAATGAGCCATTTTATGCAAATTTAACACATCAATTACTGTTGGACTTATATGTTGTTTTTAATGGTGGGCCAACCTTAGCTACCTAACAATTAAAATGCTGATGAAAGGCTCAAAATATGTGCTGTTCAGCCAACATCTCATGTTTGTAGGGATAATATTTACAGTAATGAGAATTAATACTTAAGAGAAAATTTAAGTGTAAATAAATTATTTTTAATTATTATTTATTTTTAAATGTATGTAAGTGAGAAGGGTAAGGATTCAAATAATATATAAAATTCTATCTTAGAATGTGTGTTATTATTTAAAATTTTCATACCAAAGAATCAACAAAATTAAATATTACTTTACTGAATACAAACTATTTCTAACATTAAATTATTCAAGACTTAATAGTAAATTGACATATATATATTTAATTCATGAAAAATAATTTAAAAATATTTTTACACTGTACTTTTTCTTCTTAAATTAAAGAAAAGTCAGATTTTTCTTTGTTACATATTTTATAACAGTTGAAAAATTAGAAAATTGTCATTACATTTTTATTAAACCTGTAATTAATTACTTAGTTTCTGTATTTGAAAATTCAGAAAGGTTTGAAAAGAAAAATTAAATGCATCTGTTCTTTGAAACACATAATTAAAATAAATTATTATTAATATGTTAAATCTCAACAGACATTTTGGTTAATTTACACTTCCTCCGTGTAGTTATTTTTGAAATTTTGACTTTACTCTCTGAAAATCAAAAACTGACGTTATAAGTCAGAACAATAATACAAAGAACAAAAATATAGTCTGATGAAAGTATTATTGTATGACATGAAATATATATTAAAAAAAAAAAAAAAGACATTCATATATATATATATGTATATTTTCTACTAAATAAATGTATTAAATTATTTATTTTATGAAGTATATTATAATTTTGCTGTGTGTCATTAATGCCTATTCAAAAGTAAAGAAAATTGAAAATTATCCCTATATGTTTTCCTTTTCTCTATCTTTTTCTTTTCTTTTCTAACCCATTAACGCCGAATTAATTCTATTAACACGTTGAGCACCATGCAAATTCTTACAATCCATATCCATTAAAATTCCATAATAATTAAAGATTAATTTTATTTAACTTCTGTAATAAATAAAATTTAAGCAAATTTTTAATAAATTTTCAATCATTAAATGTAATATTTTTAGTTTTATATCCTATTTTATATCTGTCACCGATGGTTGACACGGCTTTATATCGTATTTGACACTGTCAGCCACCGATGGCTGACAGGGCACTCAAAGTTTTAATTTTTTTATTGGTACTGCTTTTACTTTCGGGGTAAAACTTTCACTGAAATGTTTAAAGTATAACATGTTCTGCACACTCCTAAAGTTTCAAGATGATTCCTTCAGTACTTACAGATATATGACAAAATGTCTAGAGTCTAGAATGGCTGACATGGCACTCAACGTGTTAAATATATTTTGATGAATATTTCAGAAAAAGTTCATATGAAATAATAGAGTTATGAATGTATGAAGATTGAAAAATTATAAAATGGCAAATGAAACAACAAAATCATAATTAGTAGCAGATAAATGAAAATTTGAGTGATTGTTTATAATGCTGACACTAAAAAGAATATTATCATTCCAAGAGACCACAGTCTGTTCTTCAACCATTTTTCTTGTAATTGTGGGATGCTTTGCACTTGTCTGACTCAATGAGTTCAGTGTTAAAATAGGGGTGATAAGCTTTGGGGGTAAAAGAAAATAAGAGATAACTGAAATGCGGAATGACTGGATGTTTGCCAAATCCCAACGTGTCGTTTAATTTGGCACCTCTAAAAGCCTTTAAAATCATCCCCAATCCAAGGCGCTGGAAATGTGGTTGCACTATATGTATTAGCTGTCCTGTTAGCTTCTTAATAGTAAAAGTCCAAGTTTTTGGAAACTAACATTCGAAACTGCTGTCATTGCTGCTGGAACAATATATTGAAATAAAGAAAATAAAAATATCCATGTTTTCCAAAGATTAAATAAAAGTTTAATTTAACAGAAAAAATGAGTCACAATTGCAACAATGTACTGTAAAAGAAAAATAAATAAAATTTTATTCATGATTTTAAATAAATAAAAGAAAAATAAAAGAGAATTAAAAAAGAAAGAAAGAAAATTAAAATAAACATATCATTTATGTTGCCTTGGTCTAAACAGATCTGTCATAATATAAAATAAATTGTAATTATTAAAAAAATATCATGTAAATTGATAATAAACAATTTAAATTGGCAGTATTTCGACCCTATTATCCCGTCAACAAATAAACTAGTGACAATTTAAATGTATTTGTGACAAAAATTATTTTTGTAAATCATTGAATTTAAATTACAATTCCTTACTTGAATTCCATTATTTCAATTTAAAACACTGTTAAATTTTAAATAATCTTTTTTTCACTATTGGCTATTTAGCACAACATTTGTCCATTGTTTTTGATTTGATGAATATATTGCTTTCTGGGATAATATGCAAGCAGGAAATATGAATAAAAATTCATTTGGAAATTTCAGCTGCCAGGTTAGCAAAGCCTGACTAATTGTCTATAAAATAGGGTGCTGGGCGTTAATGGGTTAAGGGAGGGGTAAATTGTTACATACACTCATGATTATATTTTTGTTTCCAAATATTTTTCACTGTATGTAATTAATGCACATGCACATTTTTTTTTTATTTTTATAATTATAGTACTCTTTTTTTTTATTATTATTTTCATTTCATTTTATGCTAAACATTTCACTAATGTTGAATACTGTCATTTGCTTTCTCCTTTAAGGTGTAAAAATTCTTAGTTTTTTTTTTTTTTTTTTTTTTTTTTTTGCAATGAAACTCATTAAAAAAATATGTGTGTGTGCATGTTGTACAAGTGTATGAAAAGAAAATGTTTTTCTATTTATTTATGAAAATTATATAACTGATAGAGATTAATGATTAATTCTAAAACTAAGTACTTTAGTAGCAATTTGTGCATTGTTTAATTATTTTGTTTGTTTATTTGAGTGCAGATTTGTTTTATTGAGTCTATTTCTTATTTATTTATTGGTTTCTGTTTACTATTGAATAATTTATATTATTTTTTATACTATTTTTATGTTCTCAATCACAAATATTCCATGTGCTAATAATGTAAATTGTATTTTGTTAGAGAAGATATTTTAAAATAATATTAAAAACAAATTTCATGTCTTGAGTTTTTTTTAAATACTTTAAATGTTAATTCAGATAAAGAAAATTTTATGTTGAAAACATTTTGAAATGTAAATATTTTTTTCTTTAAAAATATTCTGTATTGTAAATTTATTTTTGTTATAAATGAAATTAATTTATAAAAATAAGAATTAAAATATAAAATGTCTAAATTTTCTTTGTTTATTTTATTACAAAATAAAAATAATTTTATTTTGTACTTTATGATTAAAATATCAATGCAGTGCTAATCTAATAATTGAGAATTGCCAGAACCATACTAATTCTATTTTTTTTTTTTTTTTTAATCATTATTAACTGTCACATTTATGCTCAAAATAATAGTAATGAGTTTTTAATCTACTAAATATTTTATGCTTTAGTTTACATTCCTTAATCAAATTTTGCTGCTTTAAGTTGCTGCTCAGTTTACATAATAAATGGTGTGTGTTTTTGATTTTCTCTCTTAAGATAGGCTGATAATTTTATGCTGAAATTTGATGTACACATAAATACCATAAAAACCGGCATATGGGCCGCTTTCACGTACACTCCACACTAATGTTCTGGAAAAAAATTAATTTCACAGATGCGCCACACTTAAAAAAATAAGGTAACACTTAAAATTCCATAAAGTTACCTAAAAACAAGTACTATTTATAAATTCGTTATAATATTCATTGTTAATATCAGATAAGGTGTTGCTGCTTTTTTTTGCAGCACTCGTGCCTACTTTATTCGCCTGGCAAAGGGTCGTGTTTTCTGTCGACCCAAAACAATTGTTGTGAGTTCTTGCATTTTATGATGTTTATTCAAAGTTTTGTAATTATTACTTTTTAACGCCAGTTCTGTGGTGCTTTTTTATAATTCTTTATTGCTTCTTTGGGTTTCTTGCACCAATAAGTAGTTTTGCAAGTATTTCTGTTTTTTTTTTTTTTTTTTTTTTTTTTGGTTAAATCCCCTTCCCTCCTTTTTCTCCCCCTAATTTTTTGTGCCTTACCTTTTGAATTTTTATTTTACCGATTGTTTTTTATCTGTTTAATCCTGCCATTTTTGTGTTTTTTTCCTTCCTTTCTTGGTTTTAACTCCGCACACTTTTGGGTTTTGACTTTTCTTTTTCATTTATTTGTACAAGGTACGTTGCTACTTTGTTTGCAATACTCATGCGTACTTTGTTTGTCTGATGTAGAGTTAGGATTTCTTTCGACCCGAAACAGTTGTTACAAGTTCTTGTATTTTATGGTGTTTATTCAAAGTTTTATTATTCTTATATTATGCAATCGATTTCAGCTGGTGGCCAAAGAGAAGAAATTATATTTACTTTGACTGGAATCTCACTTCCTCCTTCCCCCTTCGTTTTAACAGGAAGGAACGAATGCACCACATTTTTATTCAGCTCTGCATTGCAGATCATTGCATACTTGAAGCTCAGGGATAGACACTACAGAATAGGAGGCAGTTATTTACATAGTTTTTATTCTCTAAATTTTTACCATTTATTGATCATTCATCCCCACACTGAGAAAAAAAAAAAAGCTGTTAGTTTAGTAGTTTAGTTTTGAAAATTGTGATAACGGGAGAAAAAAAAATATCGCATATCAGCCACACTTTTTGTAAAGGCCACAACCAAGAAAAAATACCTTTTTTTTTTTTTCCAATAAGGGTCGCGGCTTATACGCTGGTTTTTATGGTACTTATAGAAAAACAGTTGCCAATGAAGATTAATAAAGCCAGAATGTATTTCGTTTTAATAAGCTAGCTACCTTGAATAAGGACAAAATTGTAATATTTTTTTAACTATTCAATTTTTATAATATACTAAAATGATAGCTGTTACAACTTAAGATTAAAAATATCACTATACATTTAAAGATAAACCTTATAACTATTATTGCTTTAAAAATTGACTGTAGTCAATAATTATGTAATTTTGAATTACGAATGTATTGCAGAAAAAACAACAGCTCAGTAAAATGGATACATCACACATTGGAAATGAGAAGGTTTAGAGCATACAATACCTGTCTGTGCTGAAAACAAAAGTCCATGTTATTCTTTTAAGGAGACATGTTTATAGAATTACTTTTTTTTTTTTTCAATTCTAGTTTCACATTCAGAAAATGTACATCTATTAAGTACAGATGTGAATGTTGTAAAAAAAAAAAAAAAAAATAGTTTTAAAATTTTTAATATTTTATTCTTGAGTTTAAAAATGTGAAAAATTAAATGCATTTTTCACATCTTTCAGCTGTAAAATGTAATATCAAAAGTAAAAAATAAATGAATTTTTGTAAAAGGAGGACAAATTTTTTAAATGTAGAAACAGAATTTTTTTTTTTTTTTTTAAAAAAAAAGGTAATGATTATTTTTATAAACAAATTTCCCCCATAGAATAACATGGTTGTCGACAAGAATAAGTATTGTATGCTCTTAAAGTAAAAACTAGATTTTCGACTTTTACTGTACTTATAATTTACAGTGTATAAAATCACTATTATAAAGTACAAAAGTAATATTCCACAACTCTATTTTAGAAATTTATTTTAAAGATTTCTTTTCATTTTTATTATATTAGTTTGAATTGAAAGTTAAGTGCTGCTATTTAATATATTTGAGTTTTTCTATTTTAATATACAAAAAAACTGGTAATTTAACCATCTGACTGCTGCTGATGGTCACTGAGCTGTTCTTTTTTCCACAATACACTTATAATTAAAAAGTTATATAATTATAAATTTTTAGCTTGTTTTTTCAAGTTTAAAGGTCTCAAGAGGGGATAATACCTAATCTTGCAGACAGTCGTTGCCAATGTTATTTTGTGGGAAAATTTGTTCCTCTAATTACTCATTACCTAATGTATATTTTTTAATTCCATTTTTACAGTCAGAAAATTCATAACTGTTAAATTAGTACTCATTTTCAAAAAAATTATTTTTTTTAATTTTTAGTTCAAAAAATGCGATTGTTTACAAAGTGCATTTTTCTGATTTTTTAGTAGCAAAATGAAATACTAAAAATTTAAAACATCAATTTTGGAAAATAAATACTAATTTAATGCTTATGAATTTTCTGAATGTGAAAATAGAATTGAAAAATATTCATTAGATAATGAGTAATTATGGAAACAAATTTTCCCATAGAAAAACTGGGCCACGGCTGTCGGTGAGATTATTTATTGTCCGCTCTTAAATAATAGCCACAATTATGATCATGTAAACACATTTTTAAGCTCAAATTGAAATAAGCATTAGTTTAACGCATTGAAAGTACTGTGCAGTAAAAACAACTTTACAATTTTGCCCTTTTTAAATTAATTAATTCTCATAAATACAAATACTTATGATTAGAACACTCGAGTTTTACTATAAAGAATTATATTATTAACTTTTCCATTTAATACTTTTTTTTTTTTAATCATCTGCCCTTCTCTTCCTTTTTAACCTATCCATTTTAAATTTAGATTATATGCAAAAAAACAATGCATATGTCTGCTATAGGAAATTTTATCTAGTCAATTTTCTTGTTAAAATAATAAATTCATGAATAATAATGTCCAACAAAATATGTCCCCTTATTTCTCATAAGCTTAATTTGGCAACATCATGTCAATTAGAATATTTTATAATTCTTATATTTGCTCAAATATACAAACCATATTTCTTTGGAAATAATTTTAAAAAATATATCATTTGCTACTTTAGAATTAAAAAAAAGTATTCAAATATCCTGCCACTTTCATTTGTCAGCAAAAAAGGAAAAAAAAAAAAAAAAAAATGCTGTAAATATTTAAAATATTGTGCTAGTGTATTAAAAATTATTTTCTCTTTCACTAGATAATGATGATGAGGATATAGTACTTGCATTTGTTGATCTATTATTATGTGACAAATAGTCTTCCAAATATATTTTGATTTGTATTAAATGCAGTTTTTATCACTTGTAATTACATAAATAAGGGAAAAAAAAAAACTTCATGAAAAAGTTATTAAATATTCTATATTACTGATTAAAAATAATGGAAAAATAATTTTAAAATAGTATTAAATGACTAAATAATAAAGAATTATACATACTGTGTTATTTTCTTTTTTTAGTAATACAATGTTATTTTCTTAAATTTCCTTAAGCAGCTATCTTTTTTAGTTTAGATTAGCTAATGTTTACATTTAATACTAAATAAATGTAATTATTCATATGCATGCTCATATATGTAGTACTTTACATATTTAAACAAAGAAGCAATTTGTTACAATTGTTTAATTAATTTATAATATAAACTGTAAAATTCATGAATAAAATGTTCCAATACTTTAAAATCAAGCTCACAGGGAGTGGAAGTTACAGTAATTTATTCAAGATTTGAAAAGTTTCATTTATTTGTTTATTTAATGAGACATGCCCAATGTTTCTTTTTTTGGTTGATATTAAGTCATTTATAATTAAAATAAATAAAATGATTCTAATAAAAGCTCATATATATGCAATTATACATATTACATCCTCTGCCCAACCCCTAATAACAATACTTTTATTATAATTATTATTTGCTAAGAAACTGACTCATTTAAAATATTTAAGTTTATGCAGATAAAACTTTATAATATAAAGAATCAGCACTGGTTCCTGAATTGATAACTTACATGAAGATAAAACGTATTACATCTGGTATCTTTATGTAATATTTACTACCAATTAGAGAATTTTTTTTTCTTTGCCTTCTTTTCAAAAAAAAAAAAAAAGATATTTATAAAAGTAATATTAAGATGATAAAAATATAGAAATTTTATATGTTTTATAACATCAAGGTTTGTATATGCAGGAGCGATTGTGTTCATGTAATTTAATTGATTTGTAATATTGTTTTCATTTTCAGTTACCATAATTTCAGTTTTTCCACTAGTTAAATTAATAAAATATGATTAAAATAACAAATTCATATAACTGCTAAACCTAATTAAAATTAATATTTTTCATAATGAAAAGATTAGACCTCTCAGCAATAAATTATATGTTCTCTCCCCATACAAAACCTTTTTCTCATTAAAATTTCAGAATTTTTTTGCAGGAATTCACAATCAACCCTGTATATGGCAAACAATTTTTTTTTCAGACTATTAAGACTTTTAAAGAAGTTTTATTTTTTATTTTTTTAAATATAAACAGCTTGATGATAATAATAATAATAAAATGTTTTAAGGAATGAAAACGAATATATATTTGTGATATTTCATTTTAACTCTTTTCCATTTTTGTTAGTTTAAATCCCTCCTCCAATAAACACACACACACTTTTTTTTTGTTCCATCTTTAAATTGTAAGAAATAATTAACAATTTCAAATAGGTTGTAGATTTTAATTTTAACATATATCTTTGTAACTTTGTCATTATTTTCTTTTAAAATTGGGGAAAACTGTTTATTTAAAGTAAATTTGTGATAGATTGCTTCTAAAAAAAGACTTTATTTATTTAAATACCATCGAAATTTTATTTTCTGTCATTTAAAAAATTAATTTTGTTTATATTCAATATGATATTTTAGATTTTATATATTTATATTATGATATTTTCTGTGTTTTTTAGAAATATTTCCTGGCATTTTAGTAATAAAAATCTTTTTTTTTTTTTTTTTTTTTTTTTTAAACATTAGTATTTGAAATAAATTTGTGAAAGTTCATAACTATGCAAATAATCTTTCATGTTCATGTGATATGTGAAAAACTGAATTTTCAGATGGCTGCTCATAAATTAAAATTAACTGCCATGTTGTATTTAGTTTTTATGTTTGTTATTTGTAGGTTCTTTTATTTAATGTAAATTTTAAACAGATAAAAGGAAAAAGTGATACTTTTCATTTTGTAAAATAAAGTTTTCCTTGTACATAATCACACAAAATGAGAAATTTAAAAAGCCTGTATATATGTAAGCTTAACAAAATTATAAATTAATGAAACAGTGTTGTTGGGTTTAAGTTGTGCCATGTTGTTTGAGTGCATGAACTTAGCTGACAACAGTAAATAATAAAGGAATTGTGTAGAATGTTCTGAAATAGTTGTATCTTATATCTGTTTTTTAACTTCACACACGCAGACACACTTGTTATTCTAATTATTACAAAAACACATACCTTCGTATATTTGCTTATTTTTTTATTTTTTTAATGATTAATCAACTAAACCTTTGATTTATATAAGATTTTTTTTTTTTTCCCCATGCAAACAATACCCAAAAAGTTACTTATTGCTAAAATAATAAAACTATATGGTTCTTTTTTTCCCCAAGAGTTGCTGATGGTTAAAATACAAATTTGACAATCTTAAATGTGATTACCCTAAAACTTTGGCTACAACATGCAAATTTGCGACAGATTAGTTCTGAATTTCTCTGTTGCACCCCCCTCCTTACTTGAAAGCTGAGGGTTTTCTAGTAACATGTATATATATATATATAAAGAAAAAACTTAATTTTTCATTTTTTACTTTAATGGGTGTTTTAACAAACTATGTACAGTTTAGTATTGTATTAATAATTGTACTCTCAAAAGATTTATCCAGTGGATTTACTTAAATACTTTTTGATAAAACTAATTATAATCTTCCAAAAGAACTCATAATAATACCGTAATTTCAGGGAGAAAAGCCGCCCCTGCATATACGCCGCATCGGCAAAAGTTGATTAAAAAAAAAACAAAAAGTCATCGGATATGCCGCACATATTCACCAATGTAATATGTTTCTCATCATTTTAATTTGAAATAATTTTAAGCATGCAAAAATTAAATTATAAAAAAGTAATAAGTATAATGATAAAAAAGTAATAAAATTAAAATAATTATTAAGTAAATAATTATTTAAGTTATTCGCTAAAAATAATACAAAAACGATCTTACTTTAAATTCACAATCGTAAACTTCCGTAACTCTCTTCGTAAAAATATGAAATAACCTTTTTTATTATTGTTAAAGAATTATTTACATTCAATATTATCTATTTTTTTTTTTTTTTTTTTTCAAAATTTAAAGAAACCTTAAGACTTAAGAATTGAATAGCATTTAATATTTTCAATTTCTGAACAATACACATTTTTTCTTTGTCCTCCTTTGAATTAATTTCCCCACAATTCTTTTAGACTTAAAATTTTCAAAAATATATGCCAATCATTTATCCATAAAAACAAAATAAAAAACACATTTTTTAATATGAAACAAACTTGATTATTTCATACAGCAGATTGTTCATCAGATTTCACCCTTGACCTTGAGAAACACATCAACTGATTGATAACTTCATTATTTGTTAGAATAAATTATAAACACGGCAAAAGAGAGTTTAAAGAGGCCAAAACATTCCTACCAATTTTTGGCCTTCTCTCTTTTATTTTTCACGAAAAGAACAATATTTTTTCTCACTCTCTCTTTCCTTGCAATTTTTTTTTTTTAGTGGGGTGAGGGAAAGGTTAATATGTGGAGCTGATAGTGGACTCTTTAAATTTTTCAATACAGTTTGACATACATTTCCTCCGTGATTTTCAAAGAGAATCATCCTTAGGTTGATATGTATATCAACCTAGAAAGGTATAGTGTGCCTACTACTATAGGCACCCTAGGTTGATAGTTATCACATTCACAATGTTTCTCGTTCATATAGCCCTAATGAAGCTGTGTAAATTAAGAATAGCATTATTCCTCATTTTAATATGCTTAGAAGGATTTTTGACAAGTGTTTATGATATGAAAGTGGTTTTGTTTATTCAACATCGAGGGTGTTTCCGGATGTGGATTTTTTGCCTTTGTAATTAACTAGATCTGACACGACGGTGCATGTGCGCTGTGTATTGTTATAGCTTTATCTCCACGGCATGCGTATGTGCTTGGGCTCCATGACACTTTTATTACTTTTATAAGCTGTCTGTGCTGACGTTGCATTCGTGAAATAAATTGTCGGAAGGGAAATTTTGACCGTCACTGGTTATTCAAGAAGAAAAAGAAAATGCCAGATACGCCGTCCTGTTAGATACACTGCATGTGCCAAAATTAGACTTTTAAAATCGTATAAACCACAGCTTATCTCCCCGAAATTACGGTACTTAAATATCTTTTTGCAGATTAGTTTTGCAAGTGATATTTTAATTTAAAACTATTTTAATTAATAATAACAGGAGATTTGGCATTGAAATATTAAAACCAGAATAAACTACTATGTCAGAAACACCAAAAGAAAAATATTTGTGATGCATACAGCTGTTTCGGTAGCCTTAAGCGTACCGTCTTCAGTGCAATTCTTTTTTGGTTTAAGGCTACCGAAACAGCTGTATGCGTCACAAATATTTTTCTTTTGGCGTTTCTGACGTAATAGTTTATTCGGGTTTTAATATATTAATTAATATTTAAAAATCTTAAGTTCTTCATTTTGGAGAATTGCACATTTTAGGGTTGTGGATTTTTGAGAGCTGACTGTACTTGATACTAAAAGATTACAAAATATTATTTCTGATGAAAAATCTATATTTAAAGAAAAAGAAGCCCATGCACATTAATTTTTCTTAAAGATCAGGATTAGTACAGTTCATATTTTCCTCTCTAGTCTTCCTCAAAAATTTTAAATTGCAAATTTTACCATAAAATAAGCCTATAAAGGGTGAAACTTTTCAAGGGCTACCACTGAATTCAGGGTTTTTGAAAATTTTGCTATCTCTGAATTTCATGTTAAATTGTTTTGCTTTTATAGAAAATTCTCATTTTTAATTTGGCGTATAATGTATTAAGAACTCTCAAAATATAACTTATTAATAGTGGCTATATTGTATATCATTAATAACTCTGGTTTAATAAAAGCATTAAAATTTAGCTTAATTTTTATTTTCTTATGTTTCGATTTGATTTGGGTTAAAAATCTAAAGAGATGCTACAAAAATCAAATCACTTTTGTAAGTGTGCAATTCTGATTTAAACTCTGAAATGCCTATCTTTAGTAGAGACATCCGATTAATTTTAATCCTTAAACTTTTCATCTGCTTACAATATTAAGTATTTCTTTTCCTGCCACTGAAGTATCAATGCTCACATAAAATGCAGTTGTGACAACAGTGTTAAGCACAGAAAGACTATTAATATTGATAAATTTTGCTAGTAATGTAGAGACATCCGATGGATTTTAATCGTTGAACTTTTTATTTGCTTAGAACATTAAGTAGTTCAAAACCAATGCAACATTTAAATTAGATAAAAAATACAAAACTTTAAAAATACATTTTAATTAAAAACATTAAAACACAAGACAGTCGTTTCGGCTAGAACACTAGCCCTCCTCAGTGTCAAACATACAAGCACAACATTTACAAAAATTCATAATAATACATCATAGCAAGATTAAATATTCAGGAGGAATAGCTTTAGCCTCGTTCAAGGCAGAATGTTGCATTTTAGTAAAAGCACCCTCTAGAAAAATACGGGATTCATAAATATTTACATTAGAAGCAAGTTTTCAAAATCCGGAATATGATCACTATTGAGAGAATGGATTACGAGTTTTGATTTTAAATCTCCGGTTTTATATGAGCATTTATGTTCCTTTAATCTAATTTCACCTGTTCTGCCAGTTTCACCGATGTATGTAGAATTACAATTTTTACAAGGAATACTATAGAT
Source organism: Salticus scenicus (assembly GCA_963930645.1). Classification (NCBI taxonomy): domain Eukaryota; kingdom Metazoa; phylum Arthropoda; class Arachnida; order Araneae; family Salticidae; genus Salticus; species Salticus scenicus. The sequence goes on along the minus strand of OZ005649.1, from coordinate 261,092,616 downwards.
TACAGTCCCTGGCCAAATTATTAGACGCACTGTAAGATTCTATGTAAAACCTTAATTATCAGGTGATACTATAGAGCTTTATTGTTTTTACTAGATACAATGTATTTTTTTTTATTATTATCCACCTTATTACCTGTTTTTTAACACAAATAAAATACCATAGTTATAGAAAAAATATGTATTTATTAACTCTTGAAAAAATTTGAGATTAGTGCAATTAAATGTTAATATTTTGTTGAACCACCTTTAGCCGCTATGAGAGCTTCAATTATGCATCTGAGGATGGTGATTCCCACATGAATGACCTTTTCTAAGAGTTGTGTTTTGTTTATGATCACACCTTTAGCCAGTTCTCTCGTCATCAGCTACCTCACGTTTTCAGTAGGTTTCATATCTGGGCTATTACCCGGCCAATCCAACAGAGGGATTTTTGGCACTTCCAAACAATCTTTAACAGGCCGTTCTGTGTGGCAGGGAACTCCATCTTGCATTAAAATAAATGGTTATCCATTTGGAAAACATTCTCTGAGCTGCAAAACATGTAATTATTAAAAAACTATAGTGCGTCTAATAATTTGGCCAGGGACTGTACACCAAGACGTTTAAGAGAGGGGACAGCGGGTTTAAAGTTTGAGAGAAAGTTACTAATACGGAGTTGAGGTTTAAAGCTAGTAGAGGTGGGTTTTCTATAGACTGAAATTGAAAAGAAAGAAAACCCACCTCTTCTGGTCTATAGAAAACCCTCTATAGACTACAGAAAACCCACCTTTTCTGGATTTCTATAGAAAATTTTCTGGATTTCTGTAGAAAACCCACCTTTTCTAGTCAATATCTTAACTTCAATTCAGTTAATCCTTTATCGCATAAACTTGCAGTCATTCGTACTCTTTTACATCGTGCAAAGAATTATGGTAGTAATTCCGAATTATTAAATATTGAACTATCCAAAAATTTTTCTGATTTAAAAAATAATGGTTACCCCCCTCGTTTTATTAAAAGAATTTATAAAGAAGAGTTCTATTTTTCATATAAATCAGTTTATCCTAAAGTTAAAAATTCCACTTATCGTACTACTATCCCTTATTCTTAAACGTCTTGGTGTAATCTATTATCAACTAAAAGTCTATATTTCAAATGATTCCTATTAAGCAGATTAAATACAGTGGAAACATTAATATTTAAATTTTAAGGGTTTCAATAAAAATTAACCTGACCAGTGTTCAACTGTTATAACACATCAAAGACCAAAGTTTTAACAAAAAAACAATTTTTATTCAACAAGATATAAAGATATATTAAGATTTCAAATTTATAACAAGAACATGATTACCTTTTACAGATGTAGAACCAGACATAGCGATAAACACAATCAAACATAGCTGACAATGTACTTCAAGAACCATAACATAACCTCCGTGATCGCCAGGTTGATCAACGGGAAAATGGGATGACAAGAACCATACTTCCGCGATCGCCAGGTTGATCAGCGAAAGTGAGACGAGATGTACCAACACACAGTGGCAAGGATGAAGATTATGCTCATACACTATTAATTTAGAAGATTTTAATTTTAACTTTTTAATCAACTTCAAACGTTTTAAACTTAACAAATACTACTTGAAAAGTAGTTAAACACTATATAACATCAATTAAACCACAAATTTAACAGTCTCGTTTCAAAAAAACTTCGATTATCAATTTTCCAAAAATTTCCCATCATCCGCGAATGACGAAAACTTTATCCTTTAAAAAAGGAACAATTTAACAAACTTAACAATTTAACATGTGTAAAAAAGACTCAACAACGGCAGCCATCATTTCCAAAATGCAATAGCCAGAAGAGCATTACTAGCTTAGCTGGAACAATACTAAAAGCACAGACATTATTGCTTGACCATCAACAGCTTAAAGCTACTCATATTATTAACAAACTACTGCTTCATGTCTAATTGAAGACTAGCTGGCCATTGCTAACCACTGCCAATAACTGCCCTTTAACATGCCTGCCGCGATCTTTTTATACTGACTGAAAAGTCAAAAATCTACATATAAACAATATATTACCATTGCCACTTAACGGTCAAAGTCAAAAATACAATTTATCATAACTATTTTAATAGAAGTGGCAACAGAAAAAATAGGAAAAATTATGTAGAGCAAGATTAGCAACAGCAACAATGTAAACAAAACATCGTTATTAATGGCGCAATGTAAATAGAAGATGGCTGACCGAGTTTAAGTAAAGAAAACTTTTAAATTCAAATAAAAGGTAAGTTAACAGTTATATATATATAAAATAAGAATTTATATTCATAAAATTAACCATTTTTATGTGCGAGGACAATTGATAGATATCATAATCTATAGTATTCCGTGTAAAAATTGTAATTCTACATATATCGGTGAAACTGGCAGAACAGGTGAAATTAGATTAAAGGAACATAAACGCTCATATAAAACAGAAGATTTAAAATCAAAATTCGTAATCCATTCTCTCAATAGTGATCATATTCCGGATTTTGAAAACTTAAAAATTTTAGCTTCTAATGTAAATATTTATGAATCCCGTATTTTTCTAGAGGGCGCTTTTACTAAAATCCAACATTCTGCCTTGAACGAGGCTAAAGCTATTCCTCCTGAATATTTAATCTTGCTATGATGTATTATGAATTTTTGTAAATGTTGTGCTTGTATGTTTGACACTAAGGAGGGCCAGTGTTCTAGCCAAAACGTCTGTCTTGTGTTTTAATGTTTTTAATTAAAATGTATTTTTAAAGATTTAAATTTTTGTATTTTTTATCTCATTTTAAATGTTACATTGGTTTTAATATATTAATGAGACGTATAAATTATGTTTAATTTTATTAAATTAAGTAGTTCTTTTCTTGCAGCAGAAGACAGATCAATGTTCACGTAAAATACAATTGAGTCAATAATGTTAAGTACAGAATGACTATTGTTAAATTATGTTACTAATGAATAATTTCTCAAAATTGATTCCAAAAAGTAATGAATAAGAAGTAAAAAATTTTATCTAGTGGCATTTCGCTTGGAAAAAAACCATCTTAGAATGAATTAAATCTATAATCATGAAAAACGGCAGTTTTTCTAGTGACGCAAGCGAAAAAACAAATGAACGTGGTGACACTCAGCGGGAAATACGAACGAAAACTGCGACACATATATACAGCTAATTTGAGATCAAAGAAACCGCTGAAAGCCGACACTTAATATCTCAGGAAATATGGGATGTTTTTTTCTGATATTTTCAAAATAGTCTTTTACATTTTGTCTGATCCTACCCTGAAATCGCTACATTTCTGCGTGCAATATATTTCGAGATATGAATTGGCTTATTTAAGTTGTAAATGGGCGGTCTATAGGGTGGTTAAATTTTTCTCGAATATGGTTCGACTGAATGTCGTTTAATTGATATATGATATTAATCGCTTTTATCTGATGTGCCTGACATCTCCCTTTTCCCCCGGAAAACTCTTGTTTTTTTTATAACTTAGTTTGAAAATCGAACTATTTTTTACTCCGAAAATACCGTGATGCGGCATTTTCGCGGACGAATACAGTCTTCTGTTCCATCTGAAGTACTCAATATCAAATAATCGTTTTGGCTCCCTCTATCGGGAATTGGCGTCAAAAATAAACATAAAAATATAAAAAAAATATTTTTCTTTCTTTAATATATATATTAAATGAGTTATTTATTTAGGTACTTGTATTTTATATGACATTTATTTATCAAAAATATTCATTGTATTTACATTGTTTTCATGCTGATACGTTGTTAACTTTCAAAATTGGTTTTATTTTAAAAAGTATTGCAACAACAATTTTTTTTTTTTTTTTTTTTTTTTTTTTTTTTAATATAAAAATGACAAATATGATAATCATATGCAAATATTTGTAATTTTTTCAAAATTAGGTGATAAATCACTTAAACTATGGATTGAAAAAATTCTTAAAACAGAATTTGAAAACAATTAATTTGCTCATTAAGTTTCTAGTATATATATAAATTACAAAATGTTAAGCTATAATAAAATTTTGAATAGATTAAGATTTTTTTTAAATTAAATTCATAACAAACTATACTACTTAAATATTTACCAGTATAAAAGTTTCACTTTTTAAAGATTTTTCTATTATTATTTATTTTTCTCTTTTAAATCAAATCTATACCTAAAGAATTATTCGCGTTTCTTTCTTTCTTTCTTAAATTTAACAGTAGGGAGGTGGCATGAATATAACAATAAAAACTACTCCAGAAAAAAAAAAAAATAAATAAATAAAAATATCCTCCTTAACTCGTGTATACTTATTTCTTAGATATAATAGTGATATAAAATAAAATTGAAATTACCATGCATCTGCAACTTTTAAATTAGAAATTAATAATAACATTGTAAATATTGTATACACTATTCTAAAAAATATGGCATAAAATTTTGAGGAATTTTTTTTTTTTTGGTGAATGATATCATTCAAATGATTAAATGACATAGAGGTTCAAATAGGATTCAAAGATGTTTATTTCCATTACAAAGGATTTTTTTTTTTTTTTACTATCACATATTTTTTAAAAACCTCTGTTATTCATTATTTAGTACAACATATTGTTCTGAAATTTGTGTAAGTACTTGTTTATTTTTTAACCCCTTCCACTCCAGGGACGTACGTGCGTACGTCCTAGTGTTAATGGCCATTAATACCATGGACGTACGTGCATACGTCCAAAGAAAGTATACGATACAATAAGCTCAACGTTGTAGTGGTATCAGAGAGAGTTATTTTATTTGTCATATTGTATTTTGAAATTGTATTTTCATTACTGACAACTAGATAGCGTTAGTAGTCTCGCTGACCTATTAGTTTTGGCTACGCCAGTGTTCTCGCGGCTGCGGTTGTTTGTAATTTTCACTCCTCGGTTTTGTGTGTTTTGCTGGTGTTTGAAACTGTGAATAATGTCTGATTCTAGTGATTCGGATAGTGATTATGTCCCCGATTATGACGAACTTGAAGATTCCAATGATGACTTTACAACAAGTGAAGACGGCGAAAGCCATGACAGTGATGATGAACCACTTACAGCAGTCATTGCTATAAATAATTGAAATACTTTAATATGTATTCATATTTACTACCTTCATTAATTAAATATATTTACTTCACAACAAAATGCATATTGTTACTTCGTTATGTGCTGCATTATTTCAAAATTATAATCTGGTATTTCACATATTTACACTACAGCTAGCCTGGAGCGGAAGGGGTTAATATAGCTTTCCTATACAATATCCATAAAATCTTAAAAGTGTTACGAGGTAAACTGAGGCAATTTTAAGCTTTTAATTAAACACAAAAAATTAAGTAAAATTATAATATGTAACTGTTTTCACTTTCTAAAACTAATCTATTAATCAGTTTAAAAACTTAAAAGTCGTGGCCAAACCAACAATAATAACGATTAATACTTATACTAAATTAAATGATTTTTCCATAGCTTAATAATTACTGTTAACACAAACATTGTTACAGTAACTTGAGTTTGCATTATATTATAAAAATCGTAAAGGCAAATTCTTTACGAAAACAACTTTAAATTAATTTAAACTCATTTTGTATTATATAAAAAACTAATCAAGTTGTTCTGTAGAATTTTTATATGAATTTAATTACATCGATTTTAGAAAAGTGTGTTTCCAAAGTTCATACAAAATCTCGCCAAACAGTGTCGAATACGAATTATTCAATTTGTTTTTATCTAGTAATTTTCGGAATTTCTAAAAACTGTAAAACATGTCTACGAGAATTTTTACGGAATTTTGTTTAGTTAAGAATAAAACAAATGTGTATAGTAGGGGAAGGGAGGGGGACATAAGGACTCAGTGATGGGCAAATTTTAATTTTATAAATGTGAAATTTGGGTGGAGGAAGGGGGAACCTCTGTTAGTTTGATGGAAAGACCTTTTCAAAACAACATTTTAACACAAAATGTTTTTCTCTATAATTATTTGTTAGGAAGATAAGAAAGAAAATTTTTCTTTTAAAGTCGTCCCCCGTGTCTCGAGAACACCTTGGAAATTTTAAAAACTGTAAAAAAAAGGAGGCGGGAGGAAGCTTAATCAGTTTGAAGAATCTTTGTTTTGTTAGGAAATTCGAACTGTAAAAGCAGGGAGGGGGCGCGAAAGGCACATCTTTGAAATTTTAAACAAATGAAGTTCTTTAATAGAATGGAGTAGAAGGCTGATATTTTTACCAACTATGTGAAAAACACCAGAGCCTGGAATCGAACCCCGGGCCTTCTGCTTAACGCGCGGATGCTCTAACCACTCAGCCACCCTGGCTGATAACCAGCTCAGCACTTCAATCATAATTTACGTTGGCAAGATCACCGAGTCTGCATTAAAGCAGCTATATCAAGTGACAAATTTCAATGTGGCATAACTCCAAACGGCCACGAAATTTCAATTCAGAAATTCAGCCCCCACATTCAGATGCCCGCTGTTAAGGATCCTTAACTAAAGATCTTTAACTCAAAGTTAAAGATTTTTCCTTAAAATGCAATTCAGACCTGTCGAGAATAAAGATCCTTAACGGCTACGTCACGATTTCGGGCTATCTCGGCTTTCTTTACTTCCGATTTTATCTTCGGCAATCTTCGGGCTCTAATATCGATTATACGACTGATAAGCCAATCAGAATACAGAATCGCATCATACACATATCGAATAATACGAATAAATCTCGAATTTGAATAAGTTTGTTGTTATTATTTACAATTTACAGATCGTAAATTTAGATTTCAGAAGAAAAATTTTAATATTTTTTCTGTTGGTACATTTTGTTACAAACATCTATTTATCTGAAATTATAGATAATTTATAATATATTCAGATTACCTTGATTTTAAAACAACTTCGTTAAATAATACTTTAATAAATTATTTTATATATGTTTTGTTTTAATTATAAATGTATGATATTTTGGGGATAAAATATGCATTTGCATATTATTGAAAATTTATTGGAGAAAAGACTCTAAAAATATACTTAGTAGCGAGAACTGATGTATGATAGTTTATTATGCAAATTGTTTATATGCGTCTGCGTTTTTCTTAAAACAAAAAAATGTTTCTAAAACATGGTTTTATCTTTTCCAACAAACAAAACAAACCCGTACCCAAAACAATTCAAAGGGGAAGAGATATATATATATTTGTTTTTATATCATTTAATAGTTTAAACTTATTGTCTTTCCAATGATGTATCACACATGTTTATGTATATAAAATGAATGTTAATTTTTTTTTTTTTCTAAGTACACTTCATAACTTACTATTGTCAATTAAATCATTAAATGAGTTTTCATCAAACACAGGATTTTTCAGCTTCATGTTCCTATTTTTTTAAATATCTATGAAACTTTAGAGCAGATTTTTACTGACACTTATATTAGGTTATATTGTATCTTAACCAGGGGTTTGATGATTTCTTAAGAATTATTTATTTTAGGCAGTGAAATATTACCAAAAATGTTAATTCAAAAGTGATTTTCAATAAGTAATTATTAATAATTTTTTAGTTTCACAAGAAAAAGAATGGTCTATTATTAAAGTATCTAAAACATGCTATTCTGACTGCCATGAAAAATGTATGACTATTTTTCACTAATTCTTAGAGAAAGGTATATAAAGTTAATGAATTTAACATGGTGTGGGATAGGACTTTTCCGGTTTTCTTAAAGGACAAATTCAACACAAAAGGCAATTTTTAAAAATAGTATTCTTCAAAAATCATGAAATTCCATAGATATTCACAAAAATATTTTAAGCATCGGATATAAATACCACACAAATACCTGTTATTAAACATTTTAAAAGCTCTGGAAAAAATCTAATTCATTGTTGTTTTGTTCATATTTTCAAAAACTCGTCACAATGGCAAAATTCTGTGTTATATCTGGAGTCTCTTTTACTGCATATATAAGATATTATCCTTTTTTGGCAAACCAAAAAAATTAACTAAATATGTTGAAAACAAACAAAATCATCAATAATGTCTTTTTGGTTTCATCCCAGAATCCAGTACCCCCAAACTGGCGGTAACGCACTGTTACCTGGCAAACCCATCGTGCGGTCGCGAGAATTTGTTCTCCTTCCTTCTCCTTGTGTAACCCTATCGGCACTTCCATCTCATTGGTTTAGCCGCTTAGCGGGAGCTTATTGGTTTTGCTTTCGTAACAGAGGCAATTTTTAATTAAATTAATCAAAAATCTGCCATTTGGCTGAGGATAATTAATTGTTTTAGGTGGCTTTTACTTTCGCTTCTGTTTCTTTTTTGAAGCCATCATCATAGTATCTGTAAATAAGATTTTAGTGCTTTAAATGTTTTTTTAAGGTTTAAAACTTAATCTTTTCAGTGTATTTTATGTTTTTTAATTATATTTAAAAAAAAAAAAAAAAAAAAGGGAGGCATGATAGTCATTGCTACAGTATAGATTTTTCATGCATTTTCTGCACTTCGTATTATATGTAAGATTTTTTAAATCATGAACCATGATTTAGGTGCATTTATTGGTTATTATTGTGTACTAGCGGGTCAGTATTTTCAAATGAATCACTAACAGTAACTTTTAGTGTTAAGAAAAGAAATTTAAAAAAAATCATTTCTGATTGGGTAAAAAGTCGCTCCCGGTCCCCACTGCCTTCGGCAGCGCAGTCCCGTGCACAAGTTAAGGAATACACGTGCTGCGTGCGTGTATTCCTTCCCTGACCCTTCGTTCCCCTAAAAAAAAAAAAAAAAAAAATCACACCGGGTTCCCCACTGCCTTTGACAGCGCAGACACATGCGTGCTGAGCGCGCACAAGTTAGGGGATACGCGCACGGTGCATGCCTATTTCTTCCCCACACTTTCAGCCCCTCCTAATTAACATACATATACCAATTTTGAACGGTGTAACTCAATTAGCTGAGATGCAAAATAAAACCTAATCAGGAAACTTCAAAACGTGTAAATGGGGTGAAATCTCGAATTCCACTTTTGATAATATAAAAGTACTTTAAAATATCTTTTGAATGATGTATTAAAAAAATGTAATCATAATTAGAATCTGAAATATTGAAATTTTAAAATATTACAGCGCCATCTGGCGGTAGAAATTTCTGTAATCTGCTGTTCGATTCCAAATAAACAAAGCTTTCAAATGATGTATTACTTATGAAATTATTTTAATTAGTAGCTGAAATACAAAAGAAAACTGATTCAGGAGACCTCAAAACGTGTAAATCAGGTGAAATCTCGAATTCCACTTTCGATAATATAAAAGTACTTTAAAATATGTTTTGAATGACGTATTAAAAAAAATGTAATCATGTTTAGAATTTAAAATAGTGAAATTTTAAAATATTACAGTGCCATCTGGTGGAGGAAATTTCTGTAATGTACTGTTCGATTCCAAGTCAACAAAGCTTTCAAATGATGTATTACTTATGAAATTATTTTAATTAGTAGCTGAGATACAAAAGAAAACCTAATCAGGACACCTTAAAACATGTAAATCACGTGAAATCTCAAATTCCATTACATATGGTAGTCGATTAATTTAAGGCGACAGAGATTTGTGGCGTCTACTCTTGAAATTCAATTCAAATAAGTTTTAAAATGACATATTACTTTTGAAATTATGCAAATTAGAAGCTGAGATACAAAAATGATAAAACAATTTATGTCTGGCTTTTTCGTGGTTTTCTCCAAAACTTACATAATTCTGGGCTAAATACTGTTAAAAATCTATAGTATTAAATGTGAACGGAGTATCAGAATTCGAAACTCTGCAAAATATAAAAGAATAAAAGCATTCTGCATTTTCCGTCATTTTCTCTGAAACAACCGTTCCTGTTGTTGTCGTGTGCCACTCGGAAATTCTGAGCACCGGTAGTGGAACTACCGGACTTATTTTAGGCATGAGGGTTGCGTCTTCTGTTATTAGGAGCGCCTCATAGGGAGGAAGTACGACTTCTAGCTCCATAAGCTGGTGAAAGATGGCAGCACCAGCCAAACAACAGAAACTCGAATTTTGTTCCGGATCAGAGCGAGTTAAACTCATGTTTATACATTTTTGCCTCCCCCCCCCCCTTTCCGTCCCTTATAATAATTTTACACTTGAAAATATCCGCAATCGATTTATCTTGCCTTAAAACCTAATAATACCAATTTCAAACGCTGTAAGTCATTTTTCTTTTTTTGCCCCTTCCCCTCCTCAAGCCCTTCCTAATAATTCTACACTTCCAAAAATATTCACAATTGAATTATCGGGCGTTAAAATCAAATATTATGAAATTTCAATGGTATATCTCAAATTAAAATACTGAAAATTTAAAACAAAATTTAATCTTACATTGTGTTTTGGTCACAGGAGTTGTGATAAATATAATTCCCAATAAAAATGTAATTTTTTTGTTTATTCACACATTTTCAAGAAAACTGAACAGTAGCTTTATAATACGCTGTCTAGGTCGAATATTATTTCAAATGTAACGTGAATAAAAATTTGAAAATTGCAATTCCCCCCCCCCACTATAAAACACGTGACATCTTAATCGGTTACAATCATTTCCTTTTTCATCTCAGACAGTAGTCTGACATTTGAAATGATGTTGCCACAAAAATTCATACTTTAGTCAATTTTAAAAAATCTAATTGTTGTACTGATAAGCCGCTTGCACTCTAAGATTCAGAAAAATTGCCCCTTTCATTTGATACTAAATTTTTAACGATCAGACTAATATTTCTAATTTATTTCCCACTTTTTCTTTTGATTAGACATGAGTCGACATTTTAATTAATATCTCCACAACTAATTAAAGTTTTTAAATTCTGTTTTCAGGAGGACCTTGGAAAGGCTCCACAGCATCCGTATGTCAATTCTTGTACTTATGCGTTTAATAGGGGCTGAACGTATAGAAAAACAGACAGACAGACAAACCTTTCCTTTTATTATTATAGATTATCGCAGATCGATGGTTCAACCATTCGTTTTAAAGGTATTGGCGAGCTCTTTTGAAAGATACCCATCATGAAAATTTACTCCTCTCAAGGGGGGGGGGGGGGGGGGCTTCTCCCCGCTCCTACATACACAAAAAAAATTTCCCAGTTGAATATCTCAATAACAAAAAATATATATTTGTTTCATTTGGTTTAGTGCAGTCCATAGATTTTAAACTCTACTTAACTGCAATTTCCCCCATAGACATAATGTATTTGAATACTTTTGAGTGTCCCTGTACATGAACCATTTGCTTCATCTCAACAAAAAGCTTACTGCAGCATCCCTATATGATGCACATTTAGAATACCGAGTTTGGAATTTCTGCTACTATTTGTTCATGAGATATGCTGATAATAGACACACAAACCATTCGCTAAAAACATGATTTTCGTATTCAGGGCACCTCAAAACATGCAAATATAACAAAAACTCACGTTTGAAAATTTGACCCTAAAACAATACTTTCTCGACCCTATGGGTAAGAGAAAGTAAAAATATGTTAAAATACTCACTTTTAACCTTTTATGAAAAATAGCTTTAGAAATAATAATAATAATGTAGTACATACATATGCGTATATATATATATTTTTCTTTATTAAAGGTTTTACCGAATATTTTAAAATCTTTATCTTTTGTTTAGTATTTTTGTTTGGATGTAGCATTAGGTTTGTACTGAGAAGAAATTCTTCACAATCGACAACAAAACAAAATCATGAATAAATTTATACAGGGTTAGAAATAAGCCGTCGTTAGTCGTATTTTGCGACCAGTTTTTTCATTTTGACGCCTAGAATTCCACTCATAGGTGCCATGTTTGACGCCAGGATTTTTTCCTCATGATATCTAATAATTTTCCCAATCCCATCAGACAGTAAACAAGTCTATTTCAGTTAATTGAACCTAATAAAAACTGATTTAAGAAATCATTTCTCTATGAAAGTAGTTGACGATTTGTTAATGATTAAATTAAACAGCCCTAAATAAGATTTCTGCCCAGAAAATGCTATTAAATTGTGGTGGAATGATGTGTCTTCTGGGCAAAGAATGAATCTGTGATTTTAAATATGTATGTTAAATATTGTCAATGTAATTACATTCATTATATAAATATTTTTTATATAATCTTGCATAATATTATTTACAAGTTGATGCTTTATTATTATTATTTTAAATATACATATTTAATTATAGATGGCACCTAGATTTTTCATTTTGACGCCCAAAAGATTTAATCCAGGCGTTATTTTGACGCCTAGTTTCAAAATTCTTATTTCTAACACTGAATATATATATATATTTTTTTCCTTTGACAATTATATTCTTATGTAATTGCAATACATAACACACCTTTTAAATATATATAGTATATATACACACATGAATTTTAAATTGAAATAACTAATACACAGAGTAAGTTATATTTTAAATATGCAAAGCAAAAATAAAAAGAATAATTCAGAACATGTGAGCCAGCTTTTATAATTACATAATTTTATAAAAATGCAGAATACATACCTTTATTTATTTTGATTTTCATCAACATTGAATTCTAAACATTCTTCTTTTAAATGCCAGCAAGTAGTCATCTTGGATCCTGGATGGCATGGTAGTAAAACATTACATGCCTTCCAAAATTATACTAGCTAGCATGAATGTCCAAGTTGAATAACGCTTCCTCCACGTATGAAAGTTATTCAGATATTCATATATACAGTAATTACAAAATTTAAAATAGAAAGTATACTAGGTAATAAAGAGACTTTAAGTATGCACACAGGTCCCTAAATAAATCTATGAATACTAAAAATAAAAAGCACAACTCAGAATATGTGATGAAACTTATATAATTAATTACATATTTTAAAAATGCCGAATGGAGTACATACCTTAATTAGCTCTTGATTACCATCTCTGTTTTAAGGACAGCACATTCTTCATTTTAAAGCCAGCAAGTAGTCATCTTGCAAGGCATAAAGTAATAAAATTTAATACCTTGCAAAATTCTACCAGCTAGCGTGACTGATGTTATTCTCGACTTCCTCTGGCTCAGGTAGCATCTTTTTCTATTCTAATAATCAGTTTCTTTTCCATACCGTCATATGTGATTTAATGAATATTATTTTTAAAAATTTATTTATTTCTTCTGAGAATGTCTTAAATGAGTGTTAGTATAAATTTTTATTATTAACTATACAAATTAAATTATGCTTAATAATTTTTACAGTCATGAAATTCATAGTATAGGTAATAAAAATATTTATCATAGATAACTACATAAAAATATATTCACGTATATCTTACAAATTTATAATAAATCTTATGAATAAGTGTTTTCATAAAAGATATCAAATTTTCGTATCTGTAATTTAATAACCCTCACTTCACTTATTTTGGAATCAGAAACATATCAAACAGATGAAAATAGCATTTATTTACATTCTTGTTCAATATGAACATAACAAAATTTTGAATATTTGTATATATAAATTCAAAAATTTTAAGTGAAAATCTGCATGGTGTGGGAAAGTATACTTCTTTTAACAAATATAAACTTACTACCATTATCATGATAGTTAAAAATTGAAATGTTTTCAGGTCTTTTTATCTTTTCTAAAAAAAAAAAAAAAAAAAAAAAAAAAACTGTTCATGTGGTTATTCACTGCAGAAATATCACTCAATAAAATCAGTCACACATTAAATTTATACATTACAAAAGATGGAAGATTAAACGTAAACAATAATATTATTGTATCATAGGATCTTAACTGAAGCAATACCTTATAATAATGAGCATATTATGAAATTGACTATTTAAATAACCATGCTATTTAATAATAAGTAAACAGTAGCTACAGTCAAATGAATACTCTCTATATTTCATACTTCCATAAAACAGATTAAACGTAAACTATAATAATCTTTTTGCATCAGGATCTTAACTCAAGCAATATCTTATAATAATGAGCATGTTATTATGGAAATGACTATTTAAATAACAATGCTCCTTAATAATAATAAGTAAACGGTACCTACAGTCAGATGAATACTTTCTATATTTCATACTTTCATGAAACCGATTAAACGTAAACAATGTTATTGCATCAGTATCTTAACTGAAGCGATATCTTATAATAATGAGCCTGTTATTATGAAATTGACTATTTAAATAACCATGCAGTTTCATCCTATTATACGGTACCTGTAGCCCATTGAAAGAAATGAAAAATGAAATCGTTTTTGAACGGAATGACAACTATTTACTTTTAACTATAGATAAGCCATGCGAGATAAGCCTTGTTCGCGTTCGCAGTGCATACGAAAAAAAATCAAAATTGTTTTATTAAGGCAGTACAAATGCATCTATAATATCTCATACAGAAGGACAGTATAAGTAAGGACTTGAGAAAAATACTTTATTACTTACTTTATTCGAAAAAAAAAAAAAATGATAAAAATAATGCAAAATCATCATACACAGAAAAACAAGATGGCTGCCAATCTTTAAGTTTAAGGAGAGGTGTAGAGCTATCCTTAAGAATTTAAGGATCCTTAAAGTTAAAGATCTTTAAACGGACATCTGAATTTCTATTTTAAGGAAAGTCGGAAATAAAGATTGTTTACATTTTGATTGACCAATGAAAATGCATCTTTTTAAAGATCTTTAGTTAAGGATCCTTATCAGAGGACATCTGAATGTGGGGGCATATCATCAACCTGGAAATTAAAATTAATTTCCAGGTTGATGATTTAAATTTCTGAATTGAAATTTCGTGGCCGTTTGGAGTTATGCCACATTGAAATTTGTCACTTGATATAGCTGCTTTAATGCAGACTCGGTGATCTTGCCAAAGTAAATTATGTGAGAAATGCCGAGCTGGTTATCAGCCAGGGTAGCTCAGTGGTTAGAGCATCCGCGCGTTAAGCGGAAGGCCCGGGGTTCGATTCCCGGCTCTGGTATTTTTCACATAGTTGGTAAAAAAAATCAGCCTTCTACTCCATTCTATCAAAAATTAATTTCCAGGTTGATGATTTAAATTTCTGAATTGAAATTTCGTGGCCGGTTGGAGTTATGCCACATTGAAATTTGTCACTTGATATAGCTGCTTTAATGCAGACTCGGTGATCTTGCCAACGTAAATTATGTGAGAGTGCCGAGCTGGTTATCAGCCAGGGTAGCTCAGTGGTTAGAGCATCCGCGCGTTAAGCGGAAGGCCCGGGGTTCGATTCCCGGCTCTGGTATTTTTCACATAGTTGGTAAAAAAATCAGCCTTCTACTCCATTCTATCAAAAATTAATTTCCAGGTTGATGATTTAAATTTCTGAAATGAAGTTCTTTTTGTAGTTTGTCGGAAATATCTTCAACAACAACAACAAATAATAATAATAATAATATATTTTGTTTGCCTCTTTTTTTTTTTTTTTTTTTTTTTAATTAAATATACTGAAAATAGTCTCCATTATGTTCCTATTTCAGGTTCACGTCGTTTGATCTCGTTTGGTTTATTAAAAAAAAAAAAGAAAGAGAAAAGAAAGGAAAAGAAAAAAAGAAATTGAAGCTGAATTGAGATAGAAGAAACCTAAGGAGGCAAACATTAAAATTTCGAATAGGAGGGGGTTAGGAGCTCATTTAAAGTTCTACTTAGACTCATATTTAATATGCACGCTTTTTACGTTTTCAAAACTTTCAAGGCGTTTCCTGTATATTTGGGAAGAAAAATGGGACTTTTAGAATATATATATAAGCTTCTTTAAAAAATGCCCCACGAGCGGTTCTGCGCTGAAAAGCTGGTGGATGGGAAGTGCCGTATTCGATCCCATCCCGCACGCTTCGACCTAGCCGTTCCTTCAGTGTTTTTTCTCCGAAACTTGCATAAATACGGGCTACGACCCCTTAGAAAGACCTCACGGGGGGCAATGTACTTATAGGCCTAGGACCCTAGCGCAGTCAATTGGCCTTAAAACCTACAAACAAACAACCTTAAAAAAGTATCGCTGGAAACATTTTAAGTGATTATATTTAGAAGATTTCTCAAAGTGCTAAAAAATCCTTATCATTTAAATTTTTAAAGTTAGATCTCTCATATACACTTTATACCCCCATAACCCAATTTTCGAAAATGAGGCAAAGTCCAAAATCCCTACACAACGTTTTAGAAAATTTTTAGGAATTCTAAAGTGATTCCGAAATACTAGGAAGAATGTGGGGACTATGTACAGTATGTTTAATCAGATAGAATAAAACTAGATGCATAACATTTTAATGCATGTTTTTTAGAAATTTTTTTCTAAAAATCGATTTCCCTATTAAAATTTATAAGTGATCTAACTGGTAACTTCCCTCCTATTTTACCCAGCTGAATTAATTTTAAACCAAACAAAATCTCTCTCAAATTGATTAAGCATTTTTTAGAATTATCAGAGTTTCCAAGGGAGGATCTGAACCTCACCCCAATGGTACTAGGTATTTTGGAAAATTACTGTCATATCCTTAAACAGTTTTACTTTATGCATCTACAATTTAAAAATCACAAAATATTTATGTTTTGTTCAGTCGATTGACCATTTAAAAATTTTTGTTAAATTTTTATCTAACTAAAATCGATGTGGTGAAAACTCTTTAGAAACATATTCGTAACACTTTTTTACAAAAACTTTCGTACACAAATTATTTTTTTAAACATTTATTTTGAATTTTCTGTTGAACTATCTAAGAAATAGTTGGACCAATGAGCTATATAGGAAATTGAATATTGAATAAAATAAAAAATCTTTTTTATTTATTTTTTTATTTGTAGAAATTTTTGTCATTTTTAAAATGTACTATATTATGCCTTTGCAATGTTGCATGTTTCCATCCCTCAAAAAATATTCTTTCTTAAAGTTTTTTTTTTTTTTTTTTTTTTTTTTTTAATCACTTTTTATAAAATTTTGAAAATTCATTTAGTTTGCTATTTTGTTCGAGTATGACCTATAAAACAACACTTTTTATACAGTGTTATAACTCATTACCATGCTCCTTTAATTATATTAATACAAAAAAACCCTTAACGGGTTAAAAGTTTGTGACGCAGCACTGTACTTTATGGCTATAAGAATTAGAAATACGGGTCTTAAAAGTAATGATATCAAATTTTCAGTGACGCTTTGATATTAATTAAATTATAGATAGATTTTCTTATTTGAATTTGCTTTTTCCTTTTATTTATATTTACAGTGTAAACGTTATTTTCAACATAAAATAACATATAGCATTTACTCATTGATACCTTTCCATTCACATCTCTTATACTATGAAAGCATGTGTTTTAAAAGAAATTATATGAAATTCCAGTAACGCAGTGGTGTTACATTAAATGATTTGTTTTTAAATTTCACTGCAGTTATTTTGTTTTGAATATTAAAGTATATGTGCACATTGAAATATTGCTTTTAATTTTCAAATACGCTGTCAAATATATCACTTTCATTAAGCTTATATTATGTACTGAAATATATTTATTTCAATGAATTATTCTATCTTTTGCGTCACGCCATCCAAAACTGTAAGTAAAATATATGGAAATGTTTACTTTGTGTCATTTCATCCAAATAAATTGAAAATGCATGCAAATAGATATTGTGCTGCAAAGAAAAAAAATGTGAAAATTTTTTCAGTTTTGATGGCGTGACGCAAAAGATAGAATAATTCATTGAAATAAATATATTTCAGTACATAATATAAGCTTAATGAAAGTGATATATTTGACAGCGTATTTGAAAATTAAAAGCAATATTTCAATGTGCACATATACTTTAATATGCAAAACAAAATAATTGCAGTGAAATTTAAAAACAAATCATTTAATGTAACACCACTGCGTTACTGGAATTTCATATAATTTCTTTTAAAACACATGCTTTCATAGTATAAGAGATGTGAATGGAAAGGTATCAATGGGTAAATGCTATATATTATTTTATGTTGAAAATAACGTTTACACTGTAAATATAAATAAAAGGAAAAAGCAAATTCAAATAAGAAAATCTATCTACTAGTGGATCTGCAGATCAGGAGCCTCAACGTCCTATTTACATCAGACATTATTCAATAGGTCATTTGTATTTATTCCTTATTATATAATCGTATATATAGATTCGATCGACTTGTTACCATAATCAGATACATTCCTGAGGGGGGCTGCCGCCCCCCTCAACCCCCCGCTATGTCTCTATTTCCATATCTTATAAAGTGTTACGGAATTGTAAATAATTGCATTTATTTTTCTATCAATTCTTTCAAAGAAGTTTAGTAAAGTTAATAAAATGCTAACTTTGTGCATTTTTAGTCGTTTTAGCGTTAAAATAGCCTAATTTTCCCTTTAAAACATTTAAAAAAGCTCCAATAAGGGAAGAAATGGATTTGGCGCCAAATTTGGCGACTGTTTCCCTCCTTGGCGATTTTTTTTTGCGACCTTTGCGAGAAAATCTTATTAGGGATATACCAAATATGGAAGCTCTAATCTCATTATGAGATACGAGAATTTTCCAGAACAGTCTGTGTTTGATAGAAAAGTATAAAAGGAGCATTTTTTCGCCAAGGCAGTCAGTCTCAGATCTGTGTCAATTTCGTGAAATTCTTGCTTTGCTTTGAGCCTCTTTAGATGAGACTTTCTTTATGTGTTATTGCTAAATAGTTTGTACCGTTGTTTTGCTGTTAACGGCTGTTGTTTAAGCTGTGTTTACTGGTTGAATTGAAGCTGATACTTGGTTTATAGACCTGTATTTTTCTGGAACTTCCTGTGAATACATCACTGAATTTTTGCAAGTTTTGCCTTTCATTCTCGGACAACTTACGGACCCCCAAGTACGCAACAATATGTATTCTTAATGAACGACGGTCTTGTATTATTTCCCTGAAATTCATAAATACCAAATTTCATAACTACCAAATTTCATACAAAAAAAAAAAAAATTACATAGCATATCGGAAATATTTTGCGTAACCTTTAAACTAATTTCCAATTCTATGCCCACAATTATCAACAAGAAAACATGCTTTTAAAATTCTAACATAAATTCATTATATTTGATGGGGTGTAACCATGTTAAAATAAACTTTTAAGAAATATTGACTATAGACCGTAATAGTACGAAATTATTTTATATATCCCGGAAAAGTAGCCACAGTCATTATAAACGCCAATAATAAGAATAAACTTAATTAATTATAACTCAATAATTTTTTAAACTAATTTGACATCATTCGGATGATTACAGTACATACTCGGAATTATTTTGTGTGGTCCCATAAATTATTTAATCTATACATAACCTTTTTTAAGAGTAAACATAATTTTAAGCATCTTTATAATGTATGATAATTTTATTAAGTTCAATGCAGCATAAACGCATTAAAGTGCGCTCTTAAATAAACGTTTGTCCATAGGTTCTAATGCTACGAAATTCTTTTGCGTGTCAACCATAAACATTCTATACACCTGTAAAAACTATTCAGCTTACTTTGCGTTTAAAATTAATAATTGTTCCAAATTTAACATCGTTTGGATGACTACGTGACATTGTCAGAACAATTTTGTAAGGTCCTGTACATTAATTAGAAAGCTTAAGAGCACATATTTTCTTCAAACAACATAAGTTAAACATCTTACTCATGTACGCTAGTTTAATTTTCTTGATTGCAAAGTAAAGATGTTAAAATGCGTTTAAACGCAATTCACCTCATACGCCGTAATGTGAAGTATTTTGGCGTGTCCCTGTCTACAATCCATACAATCCATAAAAAGTATAGGCCTAAAAAAATAAATAGCTATTTCTATACCGAGCCTGAATATATGTGTCAATTTGCAAATCAATCGGAGAATTTTTGCGGCCGCTATTGCGGTACATACAAATTCTTCCCGTAGGCCGTAATGGTAAAAAAAATTTGGCGTGTCCCTGTACACGAACTGCAAATGGAATGCACACCCAAAACTATACAGCTAATTTCGTGGGGATCATGAACATGTGTACCAAATTTCAAGTCAATAGCGTGATATTTGCGGCCGCTACCGCACGACAGACAGACAGACAGACGGACAAACGGAACACAAAATCCGTTTGAGTCTCAACAGAGGCCCTCCACTGACGTTTCGTTAAAAATTCGAAGTCAATAGCTTGATTTTTACGGTGGCTATCGCGGTACATACAGATTCTTCCCATAGGCCGTAATAATAGAATGATTTTGGCGTGTCCCTGTACACGAACTACAAATGGAATACACACCTAAAACTATACAGCTAATTCCGTTGGGCTCATGAATATGTGTACCAAATTGCAAGTCAATAGCGTGATTTTTGTGGCCGCTATCGCGATACATACGAATTCCTCCCAGAAGCCGTAATGATAAGAAAAACTTTGGCGTGTCCATGTACACGAACTACAAATGGAATATACACCTAAAACTATACAATTATCCCGTTGGGCTCATGAATATGTGTACCAAATTGCAAGTCAATAGCGTGATTTTTGTGGCCGCTATCGCGATACATACAAATTCCTCCCTTAGGCAGTAATGATAAGAAAAACTTTGGCGTGTCCCTGTATACGAACTACAAATGGAATACATACCAAAAACTATGCAGCTAATTTTGTGGCGATCATGAACATGTGTACCAAATTTCAAGTCAATAGCGTGATATTTGCGGCCGCTATCACACGACAGACAGACAGACAGACGGACAGACGGAACACAAAGTCCTGTTGAGTCTCAACAGAGGCCTTCCACTGACGTTTCTGCAAAAATTGGAAGTGAATAGCTTGATTTTTGCGGTGGCTATCGCGGTACATACAGATTCTTCCCATAGGCCGTAATGATAGAATGACTTTGGCATGTCCCTGTACACGAACTACAAATGGAATACACACCTAAAACTATACAGCTAATTTCGTTGGGCTCATGAATATGTGTACCAAATTGCAAGTCAATAGCGTGATTTTTGTGGCCGCTATCGCAATACATACAAATTCCTCCCTTAGGCCGTAATGATAAGAAAAACTTTGGCGTGTCCCTGTATACGAACTACAAATGGAATGTATACCAAAAACTATACAGCTGATTTCGTGGAGCTCATGAACATGTGTACCAAATTTCAAGTCAATAGCGCTATTTTTGCGGCCACTACCGCGATACATACAAATTCCTCCCATAAGCCGTAATGATAAGAAAAACTTTGGCGTGTCCCTGTATACGAACTACAAATAGAATACATACCAAAAACTATACAGCTAATTTCGTGGGGCTCATGAGCATGTGTACCAAATTTCAAGTCAACAGCGCTATTTTTGCGGCCGCTATCGCGATACGTACAAATTCCTCCCATAGGCCGTAATGATAAGAAAAACTTTTGGGTGTCCCTGTATACGAACTACAAAGGGAATACATACCAAAAACTATACAGCTAATTTCGTGGGGCTCATGAACATGTGTACCAAATTTCAAGTCAATAGCGCTAATTTTGCGGCCGCTATCGCGCGACAGACAGACAGACAGACGGACAGACAGACACAGCCCAAAACCGTTTTGAGTCTCAATGTAGAGCCTCCACTGACGTTTCGGCAACTAGTAGATCTGCAGATCAGGAGCCTCAACGTCCTATTTACATCAGACATTATTCAATAGGTCATTTCTATTTATTCCTTATTATATAATCGTATATATTGATTCGATCGACTTGTTACCATAATCAGATACATTCCTGAGGGGGGGCTGCCGCCCCCCTCACCCCCCGCTATGTCTCTATTTGCATATCTTATAAAGTGTTACGGAATTGTAAATAATTGCATTTATTTTTGTATCAATTCTTTCAAAGAAGTTTAGTAAAGTTAATAAAATGCTAACTTTGTGCATTTTTAGTCGTTTTAGCGTTAAAATAGCCTAATTTTTCCTTAAAAACATTTAAAAAAGCTCCAATAAGGGAAGAAATGGATTTGGCGCCAATTTTGGCGACTGTTTCCCTCCTTGGCGATTTTTTTTGGCGACCTTTGCGAGAAAATCCTTATTAGGGATATACCAAATATGGAAGCTCTAATCTCATTATGAGATACGAGAATTTTCCAGAACAGTCTGTGTTCGATAGAAAAGTATAAAAGGAGCATTTTTTCGCCAAGGCAGTCAGTCTCAGATCTGTGTCAGTTTCGTGAAATTCTTGCTTTGCTTTGAGCCTCTTTAGATGAGACTTTCTTTATGTGTTATTGCTAAATAGTTTGTACCGTTATTTTGCTGTTAACGGCTGTTGTTTAAGCTGTGTTTACTGGTTGAATTGAAGCTGATACTTGGTTTATAGACCTGTATTTTTCTGGAACTTCCTGTGAATACATCACTGAATTTTTGCAAGTTTTGCCTTTCATTCTCGGACAACTTACGGACCCCCCAAGTACGCAACAATATGTATTCTTAATAAACGACGGTCTTGTATTATTTCCCTGAAATTCATAAATACCAAATTTCATAACTACCAAATTTCATACAAAAAAAATTACATAGCATATCGGGAATATTTTGCGTAACCTTTAAACAAATTTCCAATTCTATGCCCACAATTATCAACAAGAAAACATGCTTTTAAAATTCTAACAAAATTTCATTATATTTGATGGGGTGTAACCATGTTAAAATACACTTTTAAGAAATATCGACTATAGACCGTAATAGTACGAAATTATTTTATATATCCCGGAAAAGTAGCCACAGTCATTATAAACGCCAATAATAAGAATAAACTTAATTAATTATAACTCATTAATTTTTCAAACTAATTTGACATCATTCGGATGATTACAGTACATACTCGGAATTATTTTGTGTGGTCCCATAAATTATTTAGTCTATACATAACCTTTTTTAAGAGTAAACATAATTTTAAGCATCTTTATAATGTATGATAATTTTATTAAGTTCAATGCAGCATAAACGCATTAAAGTGCGCTCTTAAATAAAACTTTGTATATAGGCTCTAATGCTACGAAATTCTTTTGCGTCTCTCTGTAAACAAACCATAAACATTCTATACACCTGTAAAAACTATTCAGCTTACTTTGCGTTTAAAATTAATAATTGTTCCAAATTTAACATCGTTTGGATGACTACGTGACATTGTCAGAACAATTTTGTAAGGTCCTGTACATTAATTAGAAAGCTTAAGAGCACATATTTTCTTCAAACAACATAAGTTAAACATCTTACTCATGTACGCTAGTTTAATTTTCTTGATTGCAAAGTAAAGATGTTAAAATGCGTTTAAACGCAATTCACCTCATACGCCGCAATGTGAAGTATTTTGGCGTGTCCCTGTCTACAATCCATACAATCCATAAAAAGTATAGGCCTAAAAAAATAAATAGCTATTTCTATACCGAGCCTGAATATATGTGTCAATTTGCAAATCAATCGGAGAATTTTTGCGGCCGCTATTGCGGTACATACAAATTCTTCCCACAGGACGTAATGATAAAAAAAAATTGGCGTGTCCCTGTACACGAACTGCAAATGGAATGCATACCCAAAACTATACAGCTAATTTCGTGGGGATCATGATCATGTGTACCAAATTTCAAGTCAATAGCGTGATATTTGCGGCCGCTATCGCATGACAGACAGACGGACAGACGGAACACAAAATCTTTTTGAGTCTCAACAGAGGCCCTCCACTGGCGTTTCGGTAAAAATTCGAAGTCAATAGCTTGATTTTTGTGGTGGCTATCACGGTACATACATATTCTTCCCATAGCCCGTAATAATAGAATGACTTTGGCGTGTCCCTGTACACGAACTACAAATGGAATACACACCTAAAACTATACAGCTAATTCCGTTGGGCTCATGAATATGTGTACCAAATTGCAAGTCAATCGCGTGATTTTTGTGGCCGCTATCGCGATACATACAAATTCCTCCCATAAGCCGTAATGATAGAATGACTTTGGCGTGTCCCTGTACACGAACTACAAATGGAATATACACCTAAAACTATACAGCTAATTCCGTTGGGCTCATGAATATGTGTACCAAATTGCAAGTCAATAGCGTGATTTTTGTGGCCGCTATCGCGATACATACAAATTCCTCCCATAAGCCGTAATGATAGAATTACTTTGGCGTGTCCCTGTACACGAACTACAAATGGAATATACACCTAAAACTATACAGCTAATCCCGTTGGGCTCATGAATACGTGTACCAAATTGCAAGTCAATAGCGTGATTTTTGTGGCCGCTATCGCGATACATACAAATTCCTCCCATAAGACGTAATGATAGAATGACTTTGGCGAGTCCCTGTACACGAACTACAAATGGAATATACACCTAAAACTATACAGCTAATCCCGTTGGGCTCATGAATATGTGTACCAAATTGCAAGTCAATAGCGTGATTTTTGTGGCCGCTATCGCGATACATACAAATTCCTCCCTTAGGCAGTAATGATAAGAAAAACTTTGGCGTGTCCCTGTATACGAACTACAAATGGAATACATACCAAAAACTATGCAGCTAATTTTGTGCGGATCATGAACATGTGTACCAAATTTCAAGTCAATAGCGTGATATTTGCGGCCGCTATCACACGACAGACAGACAGACAGACGGACAGACGGAACACAAAATCCTGTTGAGTCTCAACAGAGGCCTTCCACTGACGTTTCTGCAAAAATTGGAAGTCAATCGCTTGATTTTTGCGGTGGCTATCGCGGTACATACAGATTCTTCCCATAGGCCGTAATGATAGAATGACTTTGGCATGTCCCTGTACACGAACTACAAATGGAATACACACCTAAAACTATACAGCTAATTTCGTTGGGCTCATGAATATGTGTACCAAATTGCAAGTCAATAGCGTGATTTTTGTGTCCGCTATCGCAATACATACAAATTCCTCCCTTAAGCCGTAATGATAAGAAAAACTTTGGCGTGTCCCTGTATACCAACTACAAATGGAATACATACCAAAAACTATACAGCTAATTTCGTTGGGCTCATGAATATGTGTACCAAATTGCAAGTCAATAGCGTGATTTTTGTGGCCGCTATCGAAATACATACAAATTCCTCCCTTAAGCCGTAATGATAAGAAAAACTTTGGCGTGTCCCTGTATACCAACTACAAATGGAATACATACCAAAAACTATACAGCTAATTTCGTTGGGCTCATGAATATGTGTACCAAATTGCAAGTCAATGGCGTGATTTTTGTGGCCGCTATCGCAATACATACAAATTCCTCCCTTAAGCCGTAATGATAAGAAAAAGTTTTGCGTGTCCCTGTATACCAACTACAAATGGAATACATACCAAAAACTATACAGCTAATTTCGTTGGGCTCATGAATATGTGTACCAAATTGCAAGTCAATAGCGTGATTTTTGTGGCCGCTATCGCAATACATACAAATTCCTCCCTTAAGCCGTAATGATAAGAAAAACTTTGGCGTGTCCCTGTATACCAACTACAAATGGAATACACACCTAAAACTATACAGCTAATTTCGTTGGGCTCATGAATATGGGTACCAAATTTCATGTCAATAGCGCTATTTTTGCGGCCACTACCGCGATACATATAAATTCCTCCCTTAAGCCGTAATAATAAGAAAAACTTTGGCGTGTCCCTGTATACGAACTACAAATGGAATACATACCAAAAACTATACAGCTAATTTCGTGGAGCTCATGAACATGTGTACCAAATTTCAAGTCAATAGCGCTATTTTTGCGGCCGCTATCGCGATACGTACAAATTCCTCCTATAGGCCGTAATGATAAGAAAAACTTTGGCGTGTCCCTGTATACGAACTACAAATGGAATACATACCAAAAACTATACAGCTAATTTCGTTGGGCTCATGAACATGTGTACCAAATTTCAAGTCAATAGCGCTAATTTTGCGGCCGCTATCGCGCGACAGACAGACAGACAGACGGACAGACAGACAGACACAGCCCAAAACCGTTTTGAGTCTCAATGTAGGGCCTCCACTGACGTTTCGGCAATAATTTAATTAATATCAAAGCGTCACTGAAAATTTGATATCATTATTTTTAAGACCCGTATTTCTAATTCTTATAGCCATAAAGTACAGTACTGCGTCACAAACTTTTAACCCGTTAAGGGTTTTTTGTATTGATAGAATATACACCAATGGGCCGGATCGAATTTCGTTTGTCTTGAAAGAATTGTGTTTTCAAGTTCAGTAACTTTTAATATTATAAATTACTTTAGATAGCAGTATTTTAAATACATTAGTAGGCTCCACCCAGTGAGGGGGGGGGGGGGGGTTCACACTAGTTGAATTTTTATAGTCTTTTTATATAAAATAACGTCTCAATAATCTTATTAAGAGCCATTTTTTTTAAAGCTGGACAAAGTCTATGGAGGTGCGATTGTTGACATTTTCAATTTTCCCGAAACTTTCAGGATATGTTAGTAGTACTGTGATAAGAAAAAGTGAAATTTATTTTTTTCTGAATTTCATTTGTTTGACCTAGAGAGGGGGTCAAAGTCTGAGGCCGTAAATAAAGGGTGCAATTTTAATATCATTTTATTCCTAAAGCCATGAGTGACCCATGTCAATTTTTTTAAATACGGATACTACTTGATACTAAGTACATTTTAGCATAAACAGTTTGGTGGATCATTCATGGCTTTAAAGGCCAGTGTCATTCAAATGTGCAGTTTTCGTTGATTTTTTCCATGTTTCAGTCTGAATATCTGCTAAGGCCATGAGTGCCCCATAGAAATAATTATGGGGTTAATTACACACCTTAGTACAGAACTTAAAAATATTTAAAATTGCATGGGTCACTCTTGGCTTTAGTAGATAAACGGTCTCAAAGTTGAAAATTTTCAAAAAAAGGTCAAATTTGATGGTAAATTACTCTATAAGCCATGAGTCAATAACTATGAGAGAGAGTTTTAATTATACCCTAGATGGTCTAGTTTTAGACCCAGGTTACAAACCTATGGGGCTTGCAAGATTTATTTAGATATAGTCTATTTTATATCACCAATGTGTACCTGTTCTATGTAGTACAAAACGCTTGAGACCCAATTTTGTAATATATTAATGCTTGTTTAAAACTTCCCATTTTACATTACAGAGGTCAGCATCAAAATAAATATAAAATAAATTTAAATTTAAAAAATCTGGAGTGACTCCACCCGACTTTCCGAACATTGAGTAATTAACAGTTTTGTAGATAAAACCTATAAATGCTAGATTCACCAAAATGCTTATAGTTAGTGCAACAGTGATTTATAATATTCATATAAATTTTCAGCTCAACTGAATAAGGCTTTTAGATGCTATCGCACTTTTAAAAATTTGGTCCCATAGGCCCTAATGATAAAGAATTTTTCTTTGTGTCCCTGTAAAAACATTATAAGTGCTAGATTCTCCAAATTCTATACAGACTAAGTATCTGTGACCTATAATATGTGTATAAATGTTTTGCTCAATTGAATAAAGCGTTTAGATGCTATCGCACTTTTAAGATTTTGGTCCCATAGGCCATAATGATAAACAAGATTTCTTTGTGTCCCTGTAAAAAAACTATAAGTGCTAGATTCATCAAAATCGATAGGGTTTGTGCTACGGTG
This sequence comes from Salticus scenicus, assembly GCA_963930645.1. Taxonomy (NCBI): domain Eukaryota; kingdom Metazoa; phylum Arthropoda; class Arachnida; order Araneae; family Salticidae; genus Salticus; species Salticus scenicus. The sequence continues at coordinate 261,064,918 of OZ005649.1, read as the reverse complement.
ACTTGCAACATGCGTACGAACTTACAGCTCATTCGAGCAAAGCGTTTAGACGCTAGCGTGTTCACTCACACAAATACACACACACACACACACACACATACATCATCGTAAAAAGAGTGAAGACGGACTCAGGGAACCTCGAAACGTATAGAAACATCAAAATCTCAAATTCGGATTTTGTGCATGATTACAATAGTACTTTCCTCACTATAGTGTTCGGAAAGTAATAACCTAAGATACATGTGAAATGTACATATTGTTATATTATGTAAAACATATATAGGGTGATGAAAACAACACTGTATACAAAATAATAATAATAATAAAAATAAAAATTGCGCATGAGACTAATCGAAACAGGTGTTTCAAGTAGCTTCCCCTATATTTGTTTCAGCTGGCCCCTGCCCACAATTTTCACTTCACGAGATGTTAAGCTACCAGAACTTATGCTCGTGGGCGTTTCAAATCATATGATTAGCAAGCTGCACCTAACAACTATAAACGCTGAATCAATCAGAAACATTCACCAATTTTTGTTACATAAAATGCAACATCAATTAAAAATTTGAATTTTTACTCACAGTAAAAAACAGTACTCAAAAACAGTTTTATCCTCATAAAATCGACAGATGTTTACATACACATCTTTTTTTACATTGTAAAGTAGGTTTTGTGTGTCTGTATTGTGTGTCCCTTTATTGGCAATGAATAAGAACTTAAAAATTGTATTTTTTATTTCCATGTTTCAACTTACCCCGTACTTCAACTTGCCCCTGTCTCCCTTATGTAATTTTACTTTCCGAACACTATAGTGAGGAAAGTATTGCAGTCATGTCAAAAATACGAATTTGAGATTTTGATATTTCTATACGTTTCGAGGTCCCCTGAGTCCGTTTTCACTATTTTTGCGATGTATGTATGTGTGTGAGTGAACACGCTAGCGTCTAAACGCTTTGCTCGAATGAGCTGCAAGTTGGTACGCATGCTGGAAGTCACCGTAGCACGAACTCTGTTAATTTTAATGAATCTAGCCCTTATAGTTTTTTTACAGGGTCGCACAGAAAAATTCTTTATCATTATGGCCTATGGGAACAAAATTTTAAAAGTGCGATAGTATCTAAACGCCTCATTCAATTGAGTAAACAAATTATGCACATATTATAGGTCACAGATACTCAATCTGTATAGATTTTGGAGAATCTAGAAGTTATGGTTTTTTTACAGGGACACAAAGAAAAAATATTTATCATTATGGCCTATGAGGCCAAGTTTTTAAAAGTGTAATAGTGTCTAAACGCCTTATTAATCTGCGCAAAAAATTTGTACACATGTTATATGCCACAGTTGCACCAACTGTATAGATTTTGGAGAATTTAGCACTTACAGTTTTTTTTACAGGGACACAAAGAAAAATTCTTTATCATTATGGCCTATGGGACCAAATTTTTAAAAGTGCGATAGCATCTAAACGCCTTATTCAATTGAGCATAAAATTTATATGAATATTATAAATCACTGTTGCACTAACTATAAGCATTTTGGTGAATCTAGCATTTATAGGCTTTATCTACAAAACTGTTAATTACTCAATGTTCGGAAAGTCGAGTGGAGTCACTCCAGATTTTTTAATTTTATAATTATTTTATATTTATTTTGATACTGACCTCTGTAATGTAAAATGGGAAGTTTTAAACAAGCATTAATGTATTACATAGAACAGGTACACATTGGCGATTTAAAATAAACTGTATCTAAATAAATCTTGCAAGCCCCATAGGTTTGTAACCTGGGTCTAAAGCTAGACCATCTAGGGTATAATTAAAACTCTTTCTCATAGTTATTGACTCATGGCTTATAGAGTAATTTACCATCAAATTTGACCTTTTTTTGAAAATTTTCAACTTTGAGACCGTTTATCTACTAAAGCCAAGAGTAACCCATGCAATTTTAAATATTTTTAAGTTCTGTACTAAGGTGTGTAATTAACCCCATAATTATTTCTATGGGGCACTCATGGCCTTAGCAGATATTCAGACTGAAACATGGAAAAAATCAACGAAAACTGCACTTTTGAATGACCCTGGCCTTTAAAGCCATGAATGACCCATCCAGGGCCTGATTATCGCACAGGCCGACTAGGCCTCGGCCTAGGGCACCTCTGTCTAGGGGCACCAAAATAATTTTAAATATTTCAAATGATATTTTTGGCAAAGATTTCCTTAAAAAAAATTAACTGAAAGTTAGCTAATGATAACAATCTTTCGTTGAAATCCAATCCCCTCCTTGAAGGATCAAAATTGTATGGTATGTCTACGGACCACACATTCTTGATTCTTAGCCAATTTCCTGTTGTCTAGCTTTAATGCAACGCTGTACCCACTGAATCTAAACTTCAACTTTGTATCCAGTTTCATTTTCTTAACTTTGTAAAATTTTCTTAACTTTTTTTTTTTTTTTTTTTTTTTTTACACATTTTCATAACGTACTGGGGAAAAAGAAAAAGATGCTTTAATTTTTTTTTTTTTTTTTTTTCGGGGAAGGGGAAGGGGCATCAAAATCGTCCTTGGCCTTGGACCTCAGCAGGCCTTAATCGGGCTCTGGACCCATCAAACTGTTTATGCTAAAATGTACTTAGTATCAAGTAGTATCCGTATTAAAAAAAATTGACATGGGTCACTCATGGCTTTAGGAGTAAAATGATATTAAAATGGCACCATTTATTTACGGCCTCAAACTTCGACCCCCTCTCTAGGTCGAACAAATCAAATTTAGAAAAAATTAAATTTCACTTTTTCTTATCACAGTACTACTAAAACATCCTGAAAGTTTCGGAAAAATTGAAGATGTCAACTATCAAAAGTGTCCAACTTTAAAAAAAAATGACTCTTAAGCATTCAAAAACCTATGACGATTTTCCCTCATTTTTGATGGAAGCATATTCTAGGAATGTAATATTTGCAATTCGATAAGATTATTTATTTTAATAAAAATATTTTACATTTTCCTCCAATTACAGTTTTAAACAAAAAATGGATAGAGAAACTTAGTAAAAAGAACACAAAGCAATATTCAAAATTTTTAATGAGGTAAAAGAACTTAAAATTTTAACAAAAAATTATCAAAGAAACTGTAAAGGCACCAGGATGTTAGCAATTCAGTCAGTGTGATTGATGAATTAATTTTTAAAGAAAAACATTATATATTTTACAATCGAGCTTTACTTTTAAAATTCAAGATTAAAAGAGAACAAACTAATGTACAGTATGATCGAAAATTGAAAAAAGTTAATAAAATACCACATAAAAACTAAATTAAAATTGATTAATACGCAAAAATTTTAATTATTTTGAAACACATTACACATATTTAAAATAGGATATATTTCGATTTTAAAATTAAATAAAATTATGGAATATAAAAGAGTAAAAATTAATAAAACTTCCAAAAATCTAAATATTAAGATACACAAATATAAAAACTAGCATGTTTTGGCCACCGCAAGACTTTCTTCTATATTTTCCTACACAAATTCATTAAGTGCAAGTAATTTATTAAAACTATTATTTATTAAAGTTCTCTAACATGATGAATGCAAATTATCTTCATCTTAGAGAAAACTAATACTAAATATCCAAAGAAAGCCAGTTTTATTATTTATAAATAACATCTTAAAAAATACGTTTTTATAATGGTTATCTCACATATCAAGTTCCGTACAGTTATATGCCATAGAAGTTGAGATATAGTTTTCCCATTATTGAGGAAATTTGCAGTATAGCAGCGCAATTATGTCAGGGTGCATCTACATATAAATTTATATGCAGTTCTGTGCAGTAGTTCCTGAGATATAACCCTCCCATAAATTGCAGAAATCGCTGTTTAGCAGCGCCACCTGTTGGCGGATGAAAAATTTAAATTGAATCAGTATAATGACTCATAATGGCCTTCTCACATATTAAGTTTTGTTTGATTATACGCAATTGAACCTGAGATATAGTCTCTCCTTAAACTGCGGAAATCGCTGTATAGCAGCGCCACCTGTTGAGCGGTTGACACCAAAAGTTGATAGTCACTAATTTAGGTCAAGGTGCATCTACATATGAATTTATATATAATTCTGAGCCGTAGTTCTGGAGATACAGTCGCCATAAAATTTTTGTCACACACACAGACAGACATTTTCTAAAAATGGTCAAATCATGTTCTGGACCTCTCAAAACGTATACCGTCGAAAATTTTTACGAATCCAATACTTCCTTCTATTGAATATAGAAGAAAGTAATAAATAATAAGAAGAATACAATAATAATAATCTGTTTTTTGTATGAAATCCGAATAGAAAAACAATTAAGACACAATTTATAAGAATTATAAACCACAAATTACACAATCTATATTAATAAAATCAGACTTTTGTCTGTAAATTTGTTGGAATCAAAAAATTTTGCGATATCTTCACGTTTCACACCCCATGAAAGCCGAAAATGACTTCAGAAAAATTTGCCTGTGTGTGTGTGTGTGTGTGTGTGTCATCGTGTCTGTGTGTCGCTTTTTTTGTCCGGGCATCACTTGAGAACGGCTGGGCGGAATTCAACGGCGCTTGGCAAGAATTTAGATCTTCACCCAACTTAAAATTATATCTATCAACTTTTCAGAAATCCCCCCCCCCCGTTCCCCGCTGGTAGGTAAAAGACTAAAACACGTTTGTCCGGGCATCACTCGAGAACGGCTGGACGGAATTCATCGGCGCTTGGCAGAAACTTAAGTCTTCACCCAACTTAAAATTATATCTATAGAAATTTTCAAAATTATGATTAGTGTTTAAATTGTGGATAAAAAATGCCTGCGCATGCGCCATAAATATTTTTTCACTAAAACGCTTTGAATGGAAAAATCTGTATATATATATAAATTACGTGTCACGATGTTTGTCCGGGGTAAACTCCTAAACTAAGGAACCGATTTTAATGAAATTTTGCACACTGTGTGCAGTTTGGTCCAACTTGAGAGATAGGATAGTTTTTATCTCAATTTATTGTCACAATATTGTTTTATTGCAATTATTTGTTAATTATAGACCTTTATTAAAGTTGCTCCAAAATATCTGTGAGTTCCATTAATTTAATTGTTGCCAAAAAAATAATAATAATAATAATACGAGTTCATTTTCTTTCGACATAAAAATAAATACATTTAATCAAACGTGAACGTTAAAAAATTTTAAAAAGTTAAATTATGCATCTCACGAAAATTGACGTCATAATCAATTTAAAGATTTTATACACATTGATAAAATGCTAATGTAGTTCTATCATAGATATAGTAATATATATAGATCTCTCATCCCCATGTTATCGTACAAAGATTTTTGATGCCGAAAAAAAAAAAAATAAATAATAAAAGCTCTGGAAACAGCCATTAAGTGGTATTGAAAAAAAAAAGAAAAGAAAGAAAGAAATATGAATTTGAAACTGTATCTGGAGTCTTCCATTCCCCTTTAGCAAATAAATTATTCATAAATTTTATTTGCTAAAATATTAGTATGTATTCCCGTGTGTATTCACTTGGGGAAAGACGGCCATATTTTGGTAAAAACGTCGTCTTTTCCCATATGAAAAGGAATAACTTTTTTCTCCCCAATGATCACTCTATTCTATATATGCTATACTATATCTATGAGTTCTATACGCAAGCGAAGTGTGACTCACTGATCGTCTGTGCAGCCAAGAAAAAGATTTCCTATGTTAATTGCCCACTGGATTTTTTGTAAGAAATTATTAAAAATCGAGGAAATTTATTTCCCGATTTTAATCCTTATATTTGGGTATAGATATGTATTAGTTATCGCGGGTGTTAGATTGAATTATTTTGCTATCAAATTGACAAATTTTAATTTTAAATTTCAAAATTCTGTCGCCCTTGGCTTTTTTTTTTATTATTGTTATTATTTGGCGATCAAAAGCGTAACACGAAAATATACATGCCAGATGTATGCATTGTACGAAGTGTAATATGTATTATTCATTGTACGTATGTATGACATGTAATATGTATTGTACGAAATATTGTTTCATATTATTCATTACTCTTTTAATATAAGTTGTTAAAATAACCATGATTTTTGAAAGGAATTAAATATTTTCGCCAGATAATTTGGCGATATTCTTTTTTTTTTTCGCCAAGGATGACAGAAATGAAATCTATTCCGCTGCAAAATATTAGTATCTTACATCAGATATTTTATTTAGACATTTGAAAACAAATTTGACTTCAAATTTTGATAGAATATTTATCATTTTCCTTTTAATTAGTATATTATTAGTATATTAAAATTTAAAAGCATGGTAGTTAAAAGTTTTTTTTTTTTTTTTTTTTTTTTTTTTATCTTATAATTATACTTATCTTAATCCTCAATGTTTCCCATCTTTATTAACTTGAATTTACTATTAAAATTTTAACATACTCAAAAACTTCTCATCACTTCGTTAAAATACACTAAACTTTTCCAAAATCTTTTTCTATTTAAAATGATACATGTATTTACTTTAAATGTCCAATATTTCATAAGATTTCCGAATTTAAAGTTTTAAAATATTTATCAAATTTACTTATTTTTCTGGTTTAGCCTTATTGTTTTCCTTTTTATAACTACAGCTGTTGCCCTCTTTAAAATATTTAAAATGATGAGGTCATTTTATAGTAAAATTATCCATTATAGCATATATAATATTTCACTCCTCCATAAAAATTGATTTTAAAATCGTCTGTTTCTTTTATACTTTTATTTTAATAGAATTTTAGTAGAATTTAATTTATATATTAGTCATTTTAGCAATTTTATCCAAAGTAGCATTAGAAATAATATATATCACTTCTCCATTAAAATTTATAGGACCCTACAATAAAATTAATTTGTGCTTAATATCAACACTACGAAAATTTTTATCAATCGCTTCCAAATTTTGACCTAAGTTTCAAATCTCAACCCTGTGGGTTTTTACATCGGCTACAACGTTTTCGTCTTTGTTCGTAAATAATAATTTGACTGTACTAAATAGTTTACAGCCGTATAATTCAACGTATAACTTAGTCACAGCAACGCGTGGCCGGGTCTGCTAGTAAAATATAAAAATAAATTTTTAAGTTAAAGACTTTTTTATTCGCGTGATTCGCACTGCAAATTATGAAAAGATTGAAATGAAGTGTTGCCATCTAAGTTTCATACTTTAGTTAATTTAAAAAAAAATCTAATTGTCGTATCGAAAAACTGTTTACACCCCAGGATTCAGAAAAATCACCCCTTTCATTTGGTACTGAATTCGTAACGATAGATCTGATATTTCTAATTTATTTTTCCCTTTTTCCGTTGCCACTTAAATTTTATACTTTAGTTATTTTTTAAAAATCTAATTGTCGCATCGAAAAACTGTTTGCACCCATGTATTCAGAAAAATCGCCCCTTTCATTTGGTATCTAATTTATAAATATAGGTTTGATATTTCTATTTTATTTTACCTTTTTTCCGTTTTCAACCCAGATTCGGTAGAAGGTTTAATATTTATATATACGCATTTATATATATTTTTATTTTCCAGAAATAAAATGAAAATTTTTTAATATCACGTGAATAACAATAAAAATTAGAGAGAAAAATGCCTACAAAAGTTGGTGATTTTTTTTTTTTTTTTAATCAGGAATTTGCACATGGATAAATATTTTCTTATAGATATTTGGCATTAGTTTAATACTTTTATTTAATTAAGCAGTACTTTTCTTTCCTGCAGTAAAACAAAATTTTTTGTTGTTATTATGTACCTTATGAGGTTCTTTTATGTTCTACCCTTAAGAGTTTTTATTTTTATTTTGTAAATATCAGAAAAGAGTTTTTATTTTATTTTATTATTTTATTTTATTTTATTATTTTATTTTATTATTTTATTTTATTTTATTTATATATTTATTTTGTGTATGGAACAGCTTTAGTATTGGATCCCTTTGGCAAAATTTGAAATTCGGCACCGAAGTAGCTCGGACGTTTCTCGCCAAGATCTTTAATTGCACAATTGAGATAGTCAATTCAGTTCATCGCAAAAATGGCTTAAAATATTTAAAGTCACCAAAGGGTTCCCATACTAAAGCTGTGCTTTTTGTATTTATTTATTTATAATATTTTCTATTAAAGATTTCTGTGGTCACGAAATTTGGCGCGTAAATTGTTTGTATGCACTTATTGTAACTGGATTTTACGAAATTCGAAATCCCCCCCCCCTTCTCGGAGTCGGAGGGCAATAAACATGTGTAAAAACATGTTTTTCCGTTTGAATTCGCTTTGAATTATCTTAGAATGGCGAATTTTGGTGTGTGGATATTGATTAAGTGTACGCATTATGTACATTAGTGGGATTTTGCAAAACTTCGAACTGACCCGCTGAGGAAGGGGAAGTAAGAAGTGGGTAAGTAGTGCCGAAAACAGTGGGGACCCAGACTCCTCACGTTGTGAGCGAGAAAACCTCTACCAATCACATTGAGAACTTAGGTTATTAATAAAGATATGGGATTTTGACAACTCATTTAAGTTTAATGTCCAGCGAAGCGGGCAAAGCCTGCTAGTTATTATATATAAAAGTTAACGAAGAGTAAATATTTCTAAATAAAATAAAATTGCATAGTTGATGTTACAATTCACATTCATATTGAAAACTAAGATATAAAGCAACAACAATAAACTTTGAAAAAAAAAAAGAGAGAGAGAGAGAAAATACTAATCTATCGGGGAGGGGAAGGAAAAAAAAAATGTTGTGGTCACCACAAAACTTTCTTCTATATCATTCTATATAACAGGACCATTTACTGGTTACCATCCACATAAATTTGATCAACATAGCTTCTCAAAAAAAAAAAAAAAAAATTACCTATATAGTTTATTGCATTTTTAATCAATAGATGTTGAGGTATAGCCATATAGAAATTAGAAGAAGCTGAGTAATAGCACTGCCATTTGGTGTATTTATACGCTATATAAATTGAGATATTGCTTTTCTGTACACAGGGAAATTTATAGCATGGCATGCCATTTGTCGGCCGATATGCACCAAAATTAAATTTACACAAATGGTCCTCTTTATATAAAAAGTTTTGTGTAGTTACACAATATAGAAACTGAAATTCAATCTTTCTGTAAATAGTAAAATCGCAGCCTATTAATAGCGTCACCTATTGGATGATATGCACCAAAAATTGATAGGGGCAATTTTATGTCAAGGTGCAGCTAAATATAAACTTTTATGAAATTTTGTGCCTTAGTTCGTGATCTAGAACTGCCATAAAATTTAGGTGTCGCATACATAGACATGGACATTTGAAAAAAATGGTCAAATCTTGTTCAGGAGACCTCAAATGTGTAATTCATCAAAAATTGGAAATCAAAAAAATTTTTTTTTCACGAAAGTAAATTATGATTCCAGTACTTTCTTCTATGAATATAGAATACTTTCTATGAATATCTTTTCATAATCAGAAGTTGATAACTTTTGTTCAATGTCTATGAATGACAATCCAATATGAAATGAGTCGATAATAAACGTTGTAAAACATCCTAAATTAAAATTATATAATATTTTATATACTGTATTTTTAATATATGGCATCTAAGTACATAAAATGTAACAAATATTTATTTCAAATAGAAAACAGTGTGATATGAAGTAATTATGCTGACAATCCATTTACTCAGCCAAATCACAAAACAACATTTAAAAACATGAAAATATTTTTAGTCCAAATTTAATTTACTGTGTGTGACAAGTGATGATATTATAAAAAGTAATTTAAATGTGTTGAGCAATTCAGTCAGTGACAATACACACTATCAATTATGTTCTAAAACATCGAACTTTTAGTTCAGTGTTAGATATTTTTACTTCTAGTGTAAACACCATAAAATATAAGAACTCGCAACAATTGTTTCGGGTCGAAAGAAAACACGACCCATCGTCAGGCGAATAAAGTAAGCACGAGTGTTGCAAACAAAGTGGAAACGCGCCTTTTTTTTAATTAATTAATCCGATTTGTTGAGCAGAACTGTTTGTCCCCCTTTGTTTGCTTTGGTGGCAATTAAATTGAGGGCAGAGTTTAATTCAGAAAAAGCGGATTTTTTAGAAGTAAGGTTGGACTTTTGCGGACGATTATTTGTGGAGATAATGTAATGTTAGATAAAAGGTACCGTAGAGATTCTAATTGAATGGGAGAAATTTTTCCTATTTTCAAAGCAGTTTTCAATGGGAGCAATCAATTTCGGAATAGAAGGTTTGGAAGCATGAGCAAAATTAAGACCCAAATTGCGCACATCACGTTGAGCACCAATCAGATTGCGTGAAGAAAGATTAACAGTGTCTTAAACGAAATGGGGAAATGGTGAAGTAACGGAATTAGACTGAAGTAGAGAATTAAATTTCTTATTGAAGTTAGTTTGATGACGAAAGGACGTAGAGATGACGTTAGTTTGATCTAATTAAGTCTAATTCTGTTACTTTACCAGTTCCCCCTATTGTTCAAGACACTGTTATTAATCTCTCTTCGCACAATCTCTGTGTGTGTGCCTGGTGCTCAACGAAATGTGCTCAATTTGAGTTTTAATTTTGCTCGTGCTTCTAGATTTCCTATTTCGAATTTGTTTTCTTCCACTGAAAACTTCTTTAAAAATAGTAAAATTTCTCCCGGACAGTCAGAATCTCTTCAGTTCGTTTTATCTAACATTATCTCCACAAATAATCGTCCCCAAAAATCCAACCTTACTTCTTCTCAAAAATCCGCCCTCTCTGAATTAAATCCCAATTTAATTGTCACCAAATTAAAATTGTCTCCAATTTAATTGTCACCAAATTGTGCATTGTCGCTTTGTTTGCAGCACCCGTGCCTACTTTATTCGCCTGACGAAGGGTCGTGTTTTCTTTGTTGCGAGTTCTTATATTTTATGGTGTTTTTTCAAAGTTTTGTACCTATTACTTTTAAATCCAACTCTGTGGTTTTTTCTTATTATCTCATGGCATTGTCAAATGGCCGTAGTTCAACAGTGGAATTATGTTAATGATTGCGATTTATTGTACTATTACAGTTCTTCTAGCGATGCTTTTACATTAAAATTAATTTTTACTTTCTCTTATCCATATATATGGTAGAGAATGTATTGAAGTTAAGTTTCGAAATTGATTTTTGTTACACGTTTTGAGGCTCCCAGAATCCAAAAAACAGGTTTTTTGTGGTTGGTCTGTGTGTGTGTGTTTATGTTATGAGCGTAGCTCAAGAACAAAACAAATAGCAGAGATGCTACACTAAACTTTTCATTGAGATCAAGCAAATGGTTCGTGTACAAGGACATCCAAGAGGATTCAAATGCATTACGTCTATGGGAGAAATTGGAAGTAAATTGAATTTAACATCTATGTGCTGCACTAAACCAGATGAAATGAATATATATTTTTTATAAGCATAAAAGTATGTCTCATGTAGAATATGGTATGCAAATCATTCACCGTTCATTTGCAGAGTTATACAGAAGAACTAGAATACAGTGGGATAATACATGGAAATTCATGGAAGTGCATTTCAAGCTGTGCTATATGCTATTAATATAGGATTATATTTAAGTGCACAATGTGATGTGTACATAATTTTTAGAAGATGTACAGGATTGCCAATAATTAAGCTAAAACATGTCTTTTTATTGCATATAATTATTGGAATTGCTTTACTATAATATTTAACCATGTTTAGGAAAACGGCACAGGAATTAAAATTAATTTCTCCTGCCCATGTGGTAAATAAAGTATTTTTAAAACTAAATATTTAGCGTTTGTTTTTTGTATGTTTACACGTTTTGAGGTTTCCTGAATAAGTCAAATTTTTAACGCTTAATCTTTGTCTATGTCTTTTATCAGAATAACTTAAAAACAAATAATTTCAGGCAAGTCAAATGTTGTATTTTGAAATTAATATAAGGTTGTTACTTAAAAAAATTATCAAAATTGATAAGTTTCAAGGAATGATGTGGGTAAAAATTGTCTGAATAATTTGGAATGAACTTTTAAATTTAATAACACCTTTTGAATTCTCTTTAAATGTAAGTACAGTATTGAAACGGGAGTTTGATAGGGGTGGTAGCCCCCCCCCCCCCTCATTACGGAATTATCCGAAGCCTATTTTAAATCGTGTTTAACAAAAGTTTATGTAACATTATTCGTTATCTTATTCCTTAATGTTCATCCTGTCTTTATGCTATTGAATTTCTGGGTAAGAGAAAGTTGTGCGAGTCCCACACCAGATTATTATTTATTTTGTAATACCATTGAAATCTAAATTTGTATTAGGGTGGAACATAGCATAATTTTTTAGCTGAAAAAATAAACTTCAAATGAAATTCTGTTTTTTTTTTTTTTTTTTTCCCGTGTACATTATCAAATCTCACATACTTTTCTCTTTTCCTTTCCTTTCTTTCTCTCTCTCCCTCTCTCCCACCCCCTTTTTTCAATTCCTACTATTAGTCCCCACTCTCCCTATATATATATTTATATATCTTGTTCAAATTTTCAATCGTTAATAAAATACTTTTTATTCATTCATTCAAGTTCAAAGCAATTAATAAGAATTTATGATATATAGCATTAATAAATAACTATTACATTGCTACTTAAAATTATTTAATTTTAATTTTATCTTTTTTTTTAAACAATTTATAAAGGTGATTTGCTTTTTATCCTTCATTCCAACAAGGTTGAAAAGTGTTAATGACTTCGGTCTATCTGTCTGTCCGCGCTCTGATTTCCGTAAATATTTCTTGAAACTGATATATGTTATTCAAGTTCACTGTCGAATATTCCCTATTGAAAATGGAGTGAATACCTCTACTGGTTTGTGTACAGGGACACCCGAAATTATTCCAAAGCATTGTGTTCTATGAGCGGTATTTTTATATAATAAGCCAAATTTTAATCATTTTACTTTGCGCAAATCTTAATGAAATTAAAATATGTTATTCACATGCACAATAGAATGCTTTCCATAGAATACAGTGTATGATTAGCATTAGATTTACAGGACCACACAAAAATATTGAATTAAGTTAAGGGCTATTATTGGAAATTTGCTGAAATTGCATCTTCGTATATATTAAACGTTTTTATCTCTTTCTGAATCTTTTTTAACTGAGAATATGATTTCAATTTGTGTATCTGTCTGCCCGTCTGTCCATCTTTTTATCGGTCCCTCGGCCCGTCCCCATCGTCCTTAAATATTTTTAGAATATTGATATATGTTATTAAAGTTCGCTATGGAATGTTTTCTATTTAAAATGGCTTTAATAGGTCCTGTAACACTGGTTTGTGTACAAAGACACCTAAAACAATTCCAATGCATTGCGTTTTGGGCACACATTTTTATAAATAACATTTAAATAACTTTCTACTGTAAAAATCATAAAGAAATTAGCATTTATTGTCAATATGCTAAAATAATGTTTTGTATAGAATATGATATGGTTAGCCTTCAGATTTACAGGGCTACGCTAAAATATTCAAATACAATAAGGGCTGCAATTAGAATCTCAGGGCTGAATTTTCTTTTGTGTTAAGCAATTTTAACACTTTCCAACAATCTTTAAGAGTGATTATGAATACATTGTATGCCTTTCAGTCCTACGGTCTGTGCGTTGTGTGATAACGTAGGCAAAGAACATTGAAAGTTATACAACAAATATGTACAGTTGGAAAGTGTTAATGATGAGTGCGTACCGCATGATTTTTCATTCTTGTTTTATATTCAAGGCTTTCATTTACAATGGTAGCATTGCGAAGATTTTCTGCAATTTCTTGATAGTTTCGCAAAATTTTAGTCGATATTAACAGTTTGGCTTTGGATGCACAAAAGGCGGCATAAAGCTTAGAACATATGCAGCTGCACCGTAATAAACCTAATGACTTTAAAATTACTACAAATGCAACGGATTTGCACGCATGGATGCTCAGAGACTGCTTGCTGTCTAGTCATTTTTAGTTGATGTATCAAACGCGGTTATATGTTATGTTTTACAGTATTAAACTGTTATGAACAGGCACTTATGAATTCTGGTCCAACGCCAGACTTACTTCCGCCCGTAGTATAGTGTACCTGTTGTAGACGTTATAACACTCCGAGGCCTTATGCATTACTTTTCTAAGAAATTTTTTCTCTCTCTCATAAATAAATAAATAAATAAATTTGTTTTAAATTATCACAGATTTATGGTTCAACCATTCGTTTTAAAGTTCGAAATGATGAGTTCTTTTGAAAGATACCCATATTGAAAGTGTACACCACCCAGGAGGGAAGCAATGCCCCTGCATACGTAATTCTTTTTCCTGATTTACTACTACTATTATAAATATTTCTTTTTAATTTCACACTGAAAAATTAAAAACAATTCTCATTGAGTACATTTACATGATTTTTTTTTCTATATAGCCATAGAAATTATGTAAATAAAGGAGGACAGCGTCGCCTGTTGAGCAAAGAATCCCCAATCATAATCAGCAGCAATTTCAGTCAAGCTCGACTAAATATCAAGTTAAATTTTGTTCTTTAGTTCGTGAAATAAAGCGACAACAAAACTTTTGATGCAGACAGACATTTTCTAAAAATGATCAAATCGTGTTTAGGACATCTCAAAAAGTATAAAAACGTTCAAAACTAGAGCTCGAAAATTTTTACAAATCTAATACTTTCTTCTTATATAGAGAGAAGAAAGTAAAAAGTGTGAACCGCAAGCATAATCTTATTTGAAATATTTATAAGCATAATTAATAGTTATTTGTGTACATAATTACAAAAATTAAGTATTAGGGGGACTGGAAAGTCATGTCATTTTTTTTTACAATAAATTCAAACAGATAATTTATTAACAAGTTTTTACTTTTAGTCAATTATGTAATCACTCGCGTTATTAACAAGCTTTAAGCATCTAGTGTGTAAGTTTTCAATGCCAGATCGATAAAAATCAACTGATTTTTGAGCAAAATCTCTGGAGATTGCATTTTGAACATCATCCGAATATTCAAATTTTTTTGCGATTTAGAAAATATTACAGTCGTCATAATGAGTGGAAATCCAATGGCGCATTATTGGGCGAGTATGGTAGGTGAAGCAATACCTCCCACTACAATTCTTTATTATTATTATTATTATTATTATTATTATTATTATTCAGGGTTCGACTTGCGCAATGCGGTTGCTATTGATAAGATAGCCGTATGACTGTCTACTGATGTCGCCACAGACAAGCTAACAAAATAATTATCATCATCAGCTGTGAGCTCCATTCGGTGTTACCTGCTATTTTTTCCCTTTTTCCTCTCCATAAAAGTAAAAGTTGAATATAGTAGCAGAAGCATATTTTTGTAGTTATAATATCGAATTTGCTTTGCTTAAAATCTTTTCAATAATTCAGTAATGATTGGATAAAGCAAAACTTTCTGAATTTAACACCAATTAAAAACAGACAACAAAAATACTACAATGGCAAATCAATCCGTTTATAAATGAAAATAATTTATTTTGTAAAAGCGATAGTAAAGATAAATATATATATATATATATATATATATTAAGAAACATACCTCACATTGCTAAAAGATTATGTGGAAAATATCTAAATAATGAGAAACAAGTTATGGGAAAGAAAAACTTTAAAAATTAATTTTAAATAATTTTTACTTTTCTTTATATGCACAAGAAGAAAGTATTAGATACGTAAAAAGCTTTGACCATTGGTTATCGATTGATTTACACGTTTTAAGATGTTGTGAATACGATTAGATTATTTTTAAATTTTAATGTTGCAAAAGTGATAATGGACTTAAAAATGGACTAATTAAATTTCATTTTTAAAATACACAAAAGTTTTAAAAAATCCTAAATCGAAGTTATTTAAAAAGAAATGGAAATCACAAAAATGTTTTCTGTAATTTAAAATTATAAATGAAAATTGTATTTTCCTTACGTATCTTCAGAAATAAATAGTAGAATTAGTGCTTAAATTAAAATGAACATAATTATACGGATACAATGAAATGTATTAACATAATTAAGCACTATTAATTAAGCTTCATCGTGGCCAAGAGGTTCTGCTTTCGAAATTGGTAGACGGGACTGCTGGATTCGAACCCAAGTGGCACTCTACGACCAACCATTCGGACTTTTACGTGTTTGTCTCCGAAACATGCATAACTACGTGTAGATTTCCTTAGAAAGACCGCCATGAAGGCATCCCACCCAGGCCTAGATTCAAGCATTGTTAATCGGCTTTACTCCCAAAAACCAACACTATTAATTATAGATACAGCAATCTTGTTACTACATTTAAATAATATTACACTATAAGAAAACTATAAGACTTTCTCAAAGGTGAGAAATTGCTACGAGGTACCAGACGTTTGAGAAATACAAAAACCTTGTATGAAAAGTAAAGCGCTCCCTTCCATCACATGGGAAATAGATTTCTTCTCATGTTGCAACTCTCCAGGTGCTGAAATAAACCAGGGAAAGGAATTTCGAGTTCCTTGGTGATCTAAGGAAATGAACTGTAAAGTTTAACAGAAAAATAGAAAAAGGATAGTTTAATTTTTTCCTGTGTGAGCGAAGGGTCAGGACCGGGGCCGCCGTGAAGAAGAGATTTTGACGCTCCCTACTTTTGGTTATTAAATTATGCAAATGAATTTTTTTCAATGCTTGCGCGTGCGTAGACAAAAATTATTTAGTAAAAATGCTCATATTTCGTAAAATACTTAACATTTTTGCATTCTGATTGCAGTAAGCTGTATATAATATAGAATGAAAAGTTTCCTAAAAATGGCTTTGCACTAGGTCTAATATCCTGCGCGTTATAATTTAAAGAGTGGCAATTTGTTTTGCAATTTTTTAAAGAAACCGTTATATATCCATGAATATATGTAGTAGCCTGATAAAAAATTATGCAGATAATTAGAAGAAGCCTTATAATCATAATCACATGCTACACCCAAAACACATTTCATGAGTTATTTTTTACAGGGTGATCCAAAACATTTTGACTTTTGTTTAATTTTTTACTGGTCACCCCTTCTTCTTTAGGATAAAACTTTTGCTGAAATATATGAGGTGTAACATGTTCTTTATACTTCCACAGTTTCAAGATAATTACTAAAGAACTTTTCTAGATATTTGACAAAACGTCCAAATTCGAAAGTGTCCAAATACTTATTGGTAGATAATGTATAAATATTGACCAACTGAAAGATGTAGCAGCAATAAAATTTATAAACAACTAATTCTCTGCTGTTTAACAGAAATATAATCTAATTTATTTATGTGATCTTATGAACTAACTGATTACGTTTACAAATTTTCAATCGTCTAGAGCGCGTCTTTAAAATAATTTTAAAAGCTCCATTGGGAAACATGCTATAATAAACCTTCTTCGATATCATTCTAAAATAATTTAAGAAGATTAAAATGCAACTGGAACAGTCAACAACCGTAGGCCATAAAGAATCCGATATACATAATGTTTTATTTTTTAATTAGATGTTTTAAAATGCTGTGTGGTACCTTGCGTACAATTTTTAGTTGGAAACATTCAATACTGGACAAAATACCCTTTAGTCTCTCTCTCTCTCTATATATATATATATGTAATATTAACTTCATTTTAACATCTTTAAATTAATTACCGCTTACCGACCGTCATCAAAGACATCTTTTGGTACTTCTTAAAAAATATTTTAAACGCCAATCATGTCACATTTTTAAGGGAATATATTCTAGTGAATCTCAACCAGATATTCAGAAAATCCAACACATTTCTTTGACAATCTAAGCATATTTACGAAAGTTTGGGCACAAAAGAAAAAAAATTCTAAAACGAATCTAAGATTTTTTTTTTTTCATTTATGTTAATAATATTCTAAAAATGATAGTGAATGAAAAACATTAAATGGACAATGACTCTCAGATGACATGGGCTGTATTTTCAAAATTAACGTTTTTGTCTTAAAGCACCAACGTTTGTGACATTTTCATCATAATAATAACGCCGCTTATAGACTTTGGTTTTTGATTATAATATTCATCGATAGTGAGACAAGAAGGGGGAAAAAATCAAAAAGAAACATGATAGCTATTCTTTGAACTGGTCCAGATTTTATGACAATGTTTTTGAGGAATAAAAGAAATTACGTTTTCGTATTCCTTTGAAGTGATAAAGTACATGTAATCCCATGATACACAGTGGGAGTAGCTGAAACATTTTTATTTCTTTTGAGTCTATCAATCACAAAAATACGGTTCATTGACCATAATCCTAAAAACTTATAAATCATAGAATAAAATATTTGTCATCGCAAATGGTAATACAATTTGATTGTAAAATCATCATTTTCGTGCAAAAGTTTTTTTATTTTTCTTTAAATTGTAAAGTAAAATTATCATATATTAAGCCTTATATTTGATATTACTAATTACTATAATACATAAAAAGTATTTATTGAATATTTTGTAATAAATTTATTTTATTTAATTTTTTGCCTATATTTTAAAGAGAAAATAGAATAAATAACCCACCAGTCCTAATACGGCGTCCTCATTATCTGTTTCACTTAGATATATTGCTCTTTTCTTGTATATTAAAATAATAAATAAACTAGTGGATCTGTAGATCAGGAGCCTCAACGTCCTATTTGCATCCCTCATTACTTACTCAGCAAATCATTATTTATTCCATGTTATTTAAAATAATTATATATACATATATGTATATGATTAACTCGCTACATAACCAGGTACTTTTCTGAGGAGGGCTGCCCCCCCCCCCCCCCACAACCCCCAGTTGTATATACCTGCCTACATTTATCTGTATAAATGTGTATAAATATATTTCATTGTAACTCACAGCTTTGTGTTAATATCTTGTAACTCATAAATACTTGTATCAAACTTCATGTCAGATGATTACATAATATATAGGAACTGTTTTGTGCAGCCTTGTAAACTAATTATCAATTTTATGCCAACCATTTTCCCCAGAAAACATGCTTTTAAGTATCCTAATAAAGTAAATTTATTTCATTATGTTTAATGGAGTGTAACCATGTTAAAATGCACTTGTGAGAAATACCGTCTATAGATCGTAATGGTACGCAATTCTTTTGTGTATTCTGTACAAAAATCACAGTTATCATACACACCAATAAAAAGTATTCATTGTAACTCATTAATATTTGAACCAAATTTGACATCATTTGGATGATTACAGAATGCCATAGGAATTCTTTTGAATGGTCTTGTAAATAAATTATTTCGTCCAAAAATACATTTTCCTACAGAAAACATGCTATTAACCTTTTGAAAGGGGCTGTGACAGCATCTGTCACGCTTCACCATAGGATTTCGTAAGAGCCCCTTTCAAAAGGTTAAGCATCTCAGTACTGTATGTTAATTTAATTTTGTTGAATGCATTATGAACGCGTTCAAATGTGCTTAAATAAAAAATATCATGATCAGATATCATGGCTCTAATATCATGAAATTATTTTGTGTGTCCCTGTAAAAGAGCCATGAACATTATATACATCAGTAAAAACTATTCAACTTACTCTATGTATCTTACGAATAATTGTTCGAAATTTGACAGAATTTGGATGATTACCTGACAATATCAGAAAAATTTTGTAAGACTCTGTACATTAATTATTAAGTCTAATCTTTTTTTTTTTTTTTTTTTTTTTTTTTTTTAATTACAGAAATATGCTTTTAAGCATTTCAGTGGTAAGAAAAGCTTTCGTGTGTTCCTGTACACGAACCATAAACAGTATAAACACCAAAAAATGTACCAACTATTTCTGTGCAGCACTTAAATATGTGTACCAATTTGCAAGTCAATCAGAGGATTTTTGCGGCCGCTATTGCAATACATACACATTTTGTCCATCGGCTGTAATGATAAGAAAAACTCTGATGTGTCCCTGTACATGAACTACAAATAAAATACACTCCCAAAACTATACTATACAGCTGATTCCATGTGGCTCATAAACGAGTGTACCAATTTTCAAGTCAATAGCATGATTTGTGCGGTCGCTATCGTGAGACAGACACACAGATCTACAGACAGAACTTAAAATCTTTTTGAGTCTCCACGTCCACATGTAAGCCTCCACTGACGTTTCGGCAATAAAAAAGAGCTCAACTTTAGTTAGATTTTTAAGCAACTTTGATACACTCGAGAAAATTGTAAAGCAGCAAACAAATTAGTAGTTTCATTCGTCTAACTTTTACAGTAATAAAAGCTGGACGTTAGAAAAATGCCTTTAAATTTAATATGACTTATGAATAAAATTGAAAAAATAATTTAATTATGGAAAGATATGCTGTAAAATAGACTGATAAAATTGTGTTGATGATGAAAAATAAATAATTCTATAAAATAAATAAACCTATGTACATATACGTACAATATCGTCACATCTAATATCCATGCAAACTAAACTAGTCTCGATATATTCTTAGATTACTAGTTTTTCCTTAGATTCACTATGCATTTTAAGTTTGAATATTAAATATATATATATAATCTGTAATTTAGTAAAGTCTTTAATATAATGCAATTAAATTAATTTGAATTTATTCTTAAATTGTTGAATTTTAAATATTAATCTCTTATAAAAAATATTTATATTCCGTACTTCTACTTTAATTTTTTTTACTACATCTCAACTTCTCTCTTAATGTACATCAGAGCGCGTACAATATTTTATACATCTTAGAATTTGCTTGTATTACATGTTTGTGCTTGTATTGTATTTTTATCTTGTCATTTCCATTTATGTAAGTTTTAAGTTTAATAATTCCTTTTTTTTACCATCAAATACATCACTGCCGAAACGTCAGTGGAGGCCCTACATTGAGACTCAAAATGGTTTTGGGCTGTGTCTGTCTGTCGCGCGATAGCGGCCGCAAAAATAGCGCTATTGACTTGAAATTTGGTACACATGTTAATGAGCCCCACGAAATCAGCTGTATAGTTTTTGGTATGTATTCCATTTGTAGTTCGTATACAGGGACACGCCAAAGTTTTTCTTATCATTACGGCCTAAGGGAGGAATTTGTATGTATTGCGATAGCGGCCACAAAAATCACACTATTGACTTGTAATTTAGTACACATATTCATGAGCCCAACGGAATCAGCTGTATTGTTTTAGGTGTGTATTCCATTTGTAGTTTGTGTACAGGGACATGCCAAAGTCATTCTATCATTACGGCCTATGGGAAGAATCTGTATGTACCGCGATAGCCACCGCAAAAATCAAGCTATTGACTTTCAATTGTTGCCGAAACGTCAGTGGAGGGCCTCTGTTGAGACTCAAAAGGATTTTGTGTTTCGTCTGTCTGTCTGTCTGTCTGTCTTGCGATAGTGGCTACAAATATCACGCTATTGACTTGAAATTTGGTACACATGTTCATGATCCCCGCGAAATTAGCTGTATAGTTTTTGGTATGTATTCCATTTGTAGTTCGTATACAGGGACACGCCATATTTTTTCTTAACATTACGGCCTAAGGGAGGAATTTGTATGTATCGCGATAGCTGCCACAAAAATCACGCTATTGACTTGCAATTTGGTACACATATTCATGAGCCCAACGGAATTAGCTGTATAGTTTTAGGTGTGTATTCCATTTGTAGTTCGTGTACAGGGACACGCCAAAAGTTTTCTATCATTACGGCCTATGGAAAGAATCTGTATATACCGCGATAGCCACCGCAAAAATCAAGCTATTGACTTCCAATTTTTGCCGAAACGTCAGTGGAGTCCCTCTGTTGAGACTCCAAAGGATGTTGTGTTCCGTCTGTCCGTCTGTCTGTCTGTCGTGCGATAGCGGCCGACAATATCACGCTATTGACTTGAAATTTGGTACACATGTTCATGATCCCCACGAAATTAGCTGTATAGTTTTGGGTGTGCATTCCATTTGTAGTTCGTGTACAGGGATATGCCAAAGTTTTTTTTTTATCATTACGGCCTATGGGAAGAATTTGTATGTAGCGCAATAGCTGCCGCAAAATTTCTCCGATTGACTTGCAAATTGACACATATATTCAGGCTCGGTATAGAAATAGCTATTTATTTTTTTTAGGTCTATACTTTTTATGGGTTGTATACAGAGACACGCCAAATTACTTCACATTACGGCGTATCAGGTGAATTGCGTTTAAACGCATTTTAACATCTTTACTTTGCAATCAAGAAAATTAAACTAGCGTACGTGAGTAAGATGATTAAACTTATGTTGTTTAAAGAAAATATGCGCTCTTAAGCTTTCTAATTAATGTACAGGACCTTACAAAAGTGTTCTGACAATGTCACGTAGTCATCCAAACGAAATTTGGAACAATTATTAATTTTAAACGCAAAGTAAGCTGAATAGTTTTTACTGGTGTATACAATGTTTATGGTTCGTTTACAGAGACACGCAAAACAATTTCGTAGCATTAGAGCTTTTGGACAAATTTTTAGTTAAGCGCGAACTTTAATGCGTTTATGCTGCATTGAACTTAATTAAATGAACATACATTATAAAGATGCTTAAAATTATGTTTACTCTTAAAAAAGGTTATGTATAGACTAAATAATTTATGGAACCACACAAAATAATTACGAGTATGTACTGTAATCATTCAAATGATGTCAAATTAGTTTGAAAAATTAATGAGTTATAATTAATTAGGTTTATTCTTATTATGTGCGTTTATAATGACTGTAGCTACTTTTTCGGGATACATAAAATAATATCGTACTATTACGGTCTATAGTCGATATTTCTTAAAAGTTTATTTTAATATGGTTACACCCCATCAAATATAATGAAATTTTATTAGAATTTTAAAAGCATGTCTTCCTGTTGATAATTGTGGGCATACAATTAGAAATTAGTTTAAAGGTTACGCAAAATATTTCCGATATGCTACGTAATTTTTTTGTATGAAATTTGGTATTTATGAATTTTAGGGAAATAATACAAGACCGTCGTTTATTAAGAATACATATTGTTGCGTACTTGGGGGTCCGTAATTTGTCCGAGAATGAAAGGCGAAACTTGCAAAAATGCAGTGATGTATTCACAGAAAGTTTTAGAAAAGTACAGGTCTATAAACCAAATATCAGCTTCAATTCAACCAGTAAACACAGCTTAAACAACAGCCGTTAACAGCAAAACAACAATACAAACTGTTTAGCAATAACACATAAAGAAAGTCTCATCTAAAGAGGCTCAAAGCAAACAAGCATTTGACGAAACTGACACAGATCTGAGACTGACCGCCTTGGCGAAAAAATGCTCCCTTTATACTTTTCTATCGAACACAGATTGTTCTCGAAAATTCTCGTAACTCATAATGAGATTAGAGCTTCCATATTTGGTATATCCCTAATAAGGATTCTTTCGCCAAGGAGGGAAACAGTCGCCAAATTTGGCGCAAATCCATTTCTTCCCTTATTGGAGCTTTTTTAAGTGTTTTAAGGGAAAATTAGGCTATTTTAACGCTAAAACGACTAGAAATGCACAAAGTTAGCATTTTATTAACTTTACTAAATCTCTTTGAAAGAATTGATACAAAAATAAATGCAATTATGTACAATTCCGTAACACTTTATAAGATATGCAAATGGAGAGACAGCGGGGGGTTGAGGGGGGCGGCAGCCCCCCTCAGGAATTTATCTGATTATGGTAACAAGTCGATCGAATCAGTATATATGATTATATAATAAATAATAAATAAAAATGACCTATTGAATAATGTCTGATGTAAATAGGACGTTGAGGCTACTGATCTGAAGATCCACTAGTTTTCGTTTACATTTGATAATTTTGTCAGGTTTTTGCTAAAAGCCTTCCCCATTACACAAACAATGTTATTTTTTGCGTCCTAACAGTTATGACATCAGAGTGAAAAAAAAAAAATAATAAGATTAAAATTTTTTATTAGGAATTTTTATTTATTTATTTATTTAATTTTATTTAATTTTATTTTATTTTTGGAAAGGAGAGAGAGTTATAGTTTTTTTCATGAATTTCCATTCCTTTACCATCTTTTAGTTATATTATGCATTTTTCACTACGTTAGGTTGTAAACACCATAAAATAATTTATTTTAAGGTTTGTGAAGAAATTTTAACGCTTAAATGTGTGTAAAACTTACGTCAAGTCAAACATTTGGATTCAGAGAATGCAGTCCAACTTACTCTTAAATGTGTGAATTTTTACTTAAGAACCAACTTTCAAGTAATGTTCATTTGTTATTTTAAGCAATTTCACACATCCTTTACTGTTTATTATATATAGGCTGTATAAAAATTGTAAATGTTTTTTGAAAGAAAATGAAGACAACAACAAGCCATAATGGTAACAATAATTAATTTCTTATACAGGGTGATTAATTTAAAAGATTACCCGTTGGTTTTTCTTATTACCTTAAATATGACGGATGTGGCAACTATTCTAACACTGAAATATAATTTTTTGAACCTTGTTAAAGTGTGGGAGATAATTTCTAACACTGTTGGACTGTTACAACTGTATTTGTCAGGTAAAACCGATATGGAGACGCACAATGTTATTTAATCCTGTGTTAATTTTATTTATGAAAAACAAAATTTAATTCAAATTTTTTACATTATCATTCCTACTTTACATTTACATTATAATTTTTACATTATCATTTCATAGAGTTTTTCAGAGAAGTGGATCAATTAAAATAGATCATAACTGAAGAAATCTCGTCAATAACACCAACAATGCTGTGAAGTGTGTCAAAAAACTTGGTTCGACGTGTTCATGTTTGCATTCAAAATGGTGGCGAACATTTTCAATATTTTCTGTAAGGAATGATAATGTAAAAAATTTGAATTAAATTATGTTTTTCAAAAATAAAATTATCACATGATTAAGTAACACTGTGCGTCTCCATTTCTGTTTCACCCCACAAATAAAGTTGTAACAGTCCAACAGTGTTAGAAATTGTCTCCCACACTTAAACAAGATTCAAACAATTATACTTCAGTGTTAAAATAGTTGCCACTTCCGTCAGATTTAAGGGTAATAAAAAAAAACCCACCGGGTACTCTTTTAAACTGATCACCCAGTGTATGCATTTATTTAAGTAAAAAAAAAAAAAAAAAAAAAAAAACTTTATTAAATATTATAGGTTTGAGTTTATAAATTTGAGTATTTGAGTTTATAAAATTATAAACTGGACTCAAAACCGTCTAGGTTTTGTGTAATGTTATTTTTGTTTAAAGAGAGACTGTTTCTACTTTTTCTTTTAATTTCTTTTTCTTTTTCTCTTTCTTTTTAAAAATTTTTTATTATGAATTATATTGAATTTAAAACAATTTTTACAAATAATATTTATTTTTTTAATGTGAAGCTAAATTGATTTAAATTATATTCAATACAAAATAAAAATTTTGTGAATTTATAATTTTGTTCAGGAGTATAAATAGTGTCATGATTTCCAAACTATTGTTGTATTTCCATTATTAAGACCCTCACTTTAGGAAGGAATAGTTAGTTTTCATGTATTGACTGTCGATCTGCCGTGTAACAATATTTACAGGCAGAGTTTCCTACATTAAAAGCCATTAATGATTGTTATCACGTAATCGGAAGGAGGGTTTCCAGATTATACATTTTCCTTATAAGTTGCATATTTACCAGATTTGTTTTATGTTATACGTTTAAAATATTCCCGCACAAGGATGTCTTCCTTTTTTTTTTTTTTTTTTTTTTACATTTTAGAATTTTTATTATAATTAGGTTACATTTTCAGTTTACTTTAAAAATTTTACATTTTTTAGAACTCTTTAACGCTTAAACGTCGTTAAACCCACTCTATCGCAACCGCAAGAAAGCATTATTTACACGTTGAATGTAGTTTGGTAGAAAATGAAAAAATCTCAGTAGTGCGTAATGTCAGTAGTAATAATTCTGTAAAGAAACTAATGATAAGAAAAATGGTTTTTTTAGGTAGATTCCTTATAGGAGATCTACCTATTGCAATGGTTCTCATGACACGACTTCTAGGAAATTTCTTCATATCTTCACCGATCATGACACCCAGAACCCAAAACCACCCTCCGTTCAAAAGTTTATATATATATATATATATATATATAATAAATAATTTAATTCCTTTACAATACTCAGCAAATGAGAGAAAGATGAAAATACCAACAATGAAATTAAAAGTTAGATGTATTACGTATAAAGTTATTGTCACAATTACCTTTAATTAAAATTCACTGATTAGTAAAAACATGTTAAAGTACTTACGCAGAAGAGTAATGACGTATATATCACTTAAGCCTAAACTATGAGATAGTTTTCATAATCCATTAATCCAGTAAATTCATGCAACACAAAATAAAAATTGAAAGAAATTAACCAAAAATACTATTGAAATAAAAAGGAATGCATGAAGGAAAAATAGAGTTAAAATGCTGAAACCCAGTACAGATCTCATCAGGAAACTAGCAGTACTGTCAACATGGAATGCAAGATTTCTGAATATTGTATAGCTATTTCAGCAATATACAACACTAGTTTCAATCTTGCAAAAAAAAAAAAAAAAAAATTTTTTTTTTTTTTTAATAATTTAAATTCATCAACCCACCCACCCAACCAGCCAAACAACACCACCCTTCCTCCTTAATCAAACATCTGCCCTCCCATCCACCACATTTTAATTATTACTAATTTATTTATTTTTTATTTGTATTTATTTTTTTTTAAATATAGAAATGTATACACACACACACACACACACACATATATATATATATATACATATACACAAATACATTTTTTTTTTTTTTTTTTTTTTTGAGACAATGAACATTTATTGATAAATAATCGAATAAATAAATCTCTTGGGATAACCCATAGCAGTAGCAGTTTTAATTAAATTGTTAATATTCTTGTTTTTGTAATGAGATGAACAAAGTCTGTTTATGCGAAATAGATGATTAAGAATAATATTTCTGTATACAGATAAATGAAGACAGGAATTAAAATGTGTAAATAAATTTACTTTAAAACAGAAATCTTTTCGTTTATTATATAGATCAGTAGATATTTTACCACCATTTAATTTAAGTTGTAAATCTAAAAAGCTAATACAATTGTTGTTAATATAATTATGTGTTAGTGTAAGGTGAGAGGGATATTGAAATTTTAATAAAGATGGAGTAGAGTTATTAACATAAAAAATTATAATATCATCAATGTATCTATAAATAATGACATTATCATTACAGAAACTTTGTTCATAATGGTATAGATATAAGTCAGCTAACAGACTTGAGCTACAGCCCCCTTGTGGGATACCGACCATTTGGATATAAATAGTGTTGTTATGTAGAATAAAATTATTGTGAATAATAAAATTTAAAAGAGTTTTAAAGGAAGCTGCACAAAAGTATTTAGGAAGAGAAAGTTCACTTTTAAAACGCAAATAAAGGTTGTAAATAATTTGATGAAGATTGGTTAAATTAATATTATTAAACAAGTCAGCAAAATCATAAGTAATAATTTCATTAACATTGTTCAGAGTTTGTACAATTTCTTTGAGTTGATAGCTATTTTTAAGACAATAGAAATTGTTGGATTTACTAATAAAGTTATAAATTTGTTTAAGAATATCAAGGAGGATTTTATTAGCATTATTGTTATATGTATTACAACCAATAGTAACAGTTCTGAATTTAATAGGATTTTTATGAAATTTAGGAATAAGAACAATATAAGGATAGTTGAAATTATTAAATGGAAGCTTTAATAATTTATAAAAGTTATGAATTTTTCTATTGTTAATTTTAATGTCACTACAGGTGGGATGAAAGTTAGCACTCGAAGAAATGGTTTTTTCAAGTAGAGAAAGGTAATATTTTTTACATATTATGGCATAGTTATTCGGAGATTTATCAACATAAGTAATAACATAGTTTTGTTTAAGTACATTAATAGAATTAAATAGATCGGATTTACTGTAATAAGTTAAATGTGTTTTATATTTTATTAATTCAGTTTTCAATTTCGAAATCACTAAAACTTTCCATTGATTAAAATATTCAATAGGTTTATTATAGGAAATAGATATTTTATAGATAAACAAGTCAATATCAAAAGTTAATTGCTGTAAAATCTGTGGAATATTAGTTTTTGAAGGAAGTCTAAATTTTGTGCCATAATGCATAAGTTTTTTTAAATTGCGGTTATTAACAAATTCAAGATCTCCAGTAATTATATGTCCATGGTTCTTGTCTACATATTTTGCATAAGAAGGATCATCACAACTACAGGATACATCAGTAGAAAAGGTAGATTTTGACACTGAATTATAATTGAATAACAATCGACCAAAAGTAATAGGATATTTAAATGTACGAGAAATATGTAAATCATTGATGGGAAACATACAAGATTTATCATTAATAATTGAAGTGATGTTGATTTTATTAAATATTTGATTTGAAAAATTAATAATTAATTGAGAATTAGATTGTATTTTTTGAGGTTTTTTAGAAATTTTGAGATTGAATTGTTTAATTCGAAATAAAATTATATCAGAAAAAATATCAGAAAAGTGTTGATTATAACTATGGTTTTGAAATTCATGTAGAAAATTAGTTAAAAAATTTTTTTTAATAGCAAATATAGACTTTCTGACAGAGAGCCAATCATAATTATCAAGATAATTTGACTGCAATTCATGAAGTTGTTTATTAATAGCATTTTTTGATATTGTATAAACAGAAGATTTTTTACCACGTTTGAATCTAGTGGTTTTCTGGTTGATACTATGATTAAGTTCATTGTAAATAGGGGAATAATCATGGAGGGGATTAATATTGGAATAAACCTTTACAACTTTATTGAAATACTCATGATTCAGACCATAAGGATAAATAGTATTAAAAAATTTCATAAAATGGGATTCATAGAATAACCTTTCACTTTTATTTTTTTGAATCTTTATAATTTCAATGGTACATGAACAGAAATCATGTTGATTAAAATGTTTTAACTCAAGAGTAGATTTAAGAGGAATGCTATTAGAAGATAATTTTTTGGAGTCTGTGCGGTGTTGATTTATTCTTAAATGTAAAGGAGAAGAGGTTTCACCAATATATTGCATTTTACATATGCCGCAACTAAGTTTATAAATTACATTATAGGCTTGACAAAAAGGAATCAATTTAATATTATCACTAAGTTGGGATTTCAGCGCATTAGGGCAAGTTTTGCATCGAGACGAATCACATTTCCTAAAAACAAGTTTGGAAGGAGGAGGCAATAGGTAACTTGATAACGATCCAGGAATGTTCCTATAAACATTCCTGTACCGAGCACAATACTGTTTATTAACAAAGTATTTCTTGCCAGGCACGATAAACTTACTTAGAACATTCATATCATAAATTAATGAGTTTTTAGTTAAATAAAATTAACCTAACAGTACAAAATATAATAACAATAATTCATTTTGAAAATAATAATTCTTGATTAAATGATGCATTACCAATATGAAAAATAATATAAATAAAAAAGAAAATTTTTTTGTTTTAAATTCTTAATCCTTTCAATTTTTCTAGGTGAAATTCATATTAGTATATTCATATTCACATTTTTACAATATGTACAAAAACTTCCAAGTATAACAATCTTAGCTCAATGCAAAACTTAGGCCTATCAAAACACCAACTAATGAATGAAAACAAGAAAACCCATAAAAATCCATATGAGAAATGCAATAATTTTTAATAGTCTTAAATCATGAGCAAGAAGGATGACTGTCACTAATTTAATGAATAGTTCAAGAATCAGTTAATATTATCTTGAGGAAGATTATATGACATCTTAATGAATGTAAATTAAATCATACTAAATGGAGTCATTAACAAGTTACTATTTAGAGGTAAAGAGTTGGTATTTCAAACAACCAATTAAATGCCAAGTATAATATGCAAATATTAATATTGTAAGAAAATATTTATGAATTGCATAAAATCAAAGTCAGGAATACTAATTGAAATAATACACATTTGTATAAGCGCATTAGCAGCTATAGTCAAAGTGTATATAATTTTTAAAATAGTGTTAATGCCAAAATATTTCGATAACTTCAATTGCTTAAAAGTTACAAGTTAAAAAGTGATTTTTCAGCACTTGTGATGAAGCCGACATTTTCTATCCGCGATTGTAATGATCGATAGATGGCGCTTTCTCAACACTGCAGTTGTTAGTAAACATTATAGACACGTGTGTTCCATTAGTGTTCTTTGTTATTCTACTTAATATTCGTACTATAATTTCTCCGCCATTACATCATGGAAAATTGATTGCTTTTGGAAAAAATACTTCAGTTTATTCAAAGTTCGATCGGAAGTAGATTTTTAACTGAAGTTGAACAAATATTAGTTTCAAATCATCTGATTAATTCTTTACTTCCATTAGCCGAAGCAACAGAAATTTTAAATTTGTCATTTGATAATAAATGGAAGCTCAATTCTGGATTTCTTGATCCTTTGGAGTTAAATTGTAGCACACAACAGTATGTGTTATCTTTTTTACCGTATTTATTCATTTTTATTCAATAAATATATGTGAAACTAAATATCGGCAAGCAATGGCGGCTGTATGGAATTCGAATTAAACCATGTTTATTGTAATTTCACCTTAACCCACCAGAGGGCGAGCATTTCATTACAATCGCGGATAGCTTTCATTGCAAAAATTTATAATCTGATCAATATGTCACGTGCAAACGATAATAAAAAAGATCACTGAAAATATAATAAAATTTTAATCATGTTTTTAAACTATATAATAATCTGATTTTTTTTTTTTTTTTTTTTTTTTTTTTTTTTTGTAAGTTTAATTTAACAGAAAATATGACGTCACAATTACAACAATGTACTGAGAAAAATGAAATAAAATTTTATCCGTAATTTTAAACAAATAAAATAAATGTTAATAAAAAAAAAATAAACAAATAAGTACTAATAAAATCAACACATCTTAGGGCTAAGCAGATTTAGACTTTTAGCTTTATGCCATAGATGCTATAATGTAAAATATAAATGTCATCGTTAAAAAAAAAAAAAAAAATCTTGTAAATCGATGCTAAACAGCTAAACGGATTAAACTGGCATGATAGAAAAAGTAATAAATTTGGGGACATTTAGGTATTATCCCTTTAACAAATGAACTAGGGACAATTTTAATGAATTTTCCGTTGAAGTTTATTTTCATGAAACTTAAATTTAAATTAGAGTATTTCATTACTAGAATTCCCTTATTTTGATAAATAAAATTATACCATTTTAAAAAAATAAAGAACACTCTGTTATTGAAAACGAACTAATAAAGGTTTTAGAAAACTATTACATACATCTTTATAAAAAATTATAACTGTTGCCACTCGACATTATACAAATACATCCAAATCCTGTGTCACATACGATAGTTTTGTATAAGTATAAATTTTTTGTTTGCCCCTGGAACCTGCCCCTGATGGGAAAAGTGCCTGAAAACACTTGTATCTAGTACTGTCATTGATTATGATGTCGTGTGCAAAATTTTAGGTCCTTCGGACGATAAGAAGTTGCCGAAAATTGAATTGCAAAATTCCGTTACATACATTAATAGTTGCATCATATCAAGTTAATAAAAGTGTGCTAATTAAAAACCATGTTAAACGCTTTAATTAATCATTTAAAAATATAAAATTAAAAAAATACGTCAATCTTAATACAAATATCGTTTGTGGTGAATAGTTTAGAATGTCGGTTTAGGCAAGAATTTAAAATTTACGATTGAGAGTAATACGTTACAGCTTCCTTTGACTTTTTATCTTGTCGAAACAAGATATTGGTCTGTGAAGAGATACGAGGCTTTCGCGTGGAAAGAAAATATAATGACGCCAAAGCTGCCTTTCTCCATCGCCAAGCTCGCCAAATTTTGTCATCAGACAACGAATTTTGTCGCCAAGTCTAAATTTCGTTGTCAACTATCAAATTTTGCCGCCAAATCACAAATTTCATTGCTAAGTCGCAAGTTTTGTCACCAAAATCTCGCGAAATCATACAATTTACTAAATTCATAACCATTGCTGGGATCGTATGTCTTTAAGACTTCTATTTGTTGAATGATTATGAGCTTGAATTTTAAAAAATTGAAACATTTATAGACCAATAAATCTAGCCTAAAATTTTAAGTAGATTGAATAAAATCCTTTTGTAGTTGAAAATTAAATTTCTTGAAAACAGAATTGCGACTTAAATAATACAATGTGTGAGAACAAAGCTATTGGCTAAGTATTAATGCATATGTAAAATTTCTTTACATTTCTAACATTAACGTAAAGGAATCTACCGTTGCCTTTAAGCTTGCCGAAAAGGGTTTTTTTTTTTTTTTTTTAATATTTAATTCGTGTCTCTGAAACTTCGTGATTCACAAACGGAACATTTTTTTTTTTTTTGAATGGATTTTCGTGAGAAATCCTTAATAAACATAGATATGTTCATTAGAATTACAAAACAAACAGAAATTTGAGCGTTTTATTTTTCAGATAAAAAATTATATGTTGATGCATTTTTGTTATTAAGTAGGTCACCGATTCATCGTTTCCGGGTGACTACTTTTGTTTTCAAATGACAATACCAGCATCGATTTTCTTTTTCAGTTTTGTCGGGAAAACAAAACTCTGAAAACACACAATCCTGCTCATAAAAACCTGCTAGTTTAATTTTATTAAGTAACTATGTCCATGGAAAGCATTTATTATACTTTATGTTAATTTATAGAACAAAAGTAATATATATATTTTTTTTCTTAAAAGGAATTTTGAGAAGATGAAGGGGGATGGGAGGAACCATATTAGAGTTTTCAAAAATTATTGGACCATTGCAACTGTAATAACATATAACAAAAAAAAAAAAAAAAAAACAGAAATTCACACCAAAACAGAATAAATTTACATGCATATTCAAATTAGTCTTTCAGGTTCAGTCGGAAAAGCAATTCACTTTTATTTTATTTATTTATTTATTTATTTACTGTCTCTTCAAGTGGTCGCTATTTTAGAAAAAAGATGGCGGATCAAATGATTAATAAATTTAATTGAGAAGTCGATATGGATTATGTAGTACTATATACAAAGTTTTGTGAAATTCTTTTTATGCGTACGTTTTTATGTCAGTTCGAAATTTTCATATAGGTGCCATTTTTCAAACAAGATGGAAATCCATTGCTCCCTTTTGTTTGGAATAGATAGATTCTCTATTTGGGAAGTTATTGTGCGGAAATTTTTTTTCATTACATAAATAAAGAGAGAAATCGATCAACACTGGTTTGGAGGTGAATATATATATATATATATATATATATATATATATATATACATATATATATAAACAGTCCAAATCAGAGGGGGGGGGGGGGGTACCTAGCTACTGAATTTTGTCTCTACATTCAAACCATTCAGCAAAAAAATCCCGCGATTTCGATTGAACAATTTGCGCAGTTTGAGGTGCTCACTTTAAAAATTAAGTTTTATTCACTTAATATCTAAATATGCTATAAAAAATGAGAAAATTTATTTAATATTTTAAGTTGTCTGCAGCCCTGTAAGACGAAGGAGGACGGTAAAATTTATCATCATTGGATAATTAAAAAAAAAGTTAAATATGTATTATTTTATATTTGGAACCAAAGCGTATTTCTTGTTCTTCAGATGTTCCTGTTTACAAATATCCGTGCTTTGATTCGCGTTATTGATTTAGCGTCATCTGCGAAAAAAATGTATTTCAATGTAGTATGATATATTTTGTGAAAAATCCAAATCTTGAATAAAAGTAGTTCATTTGAAACATCTTTGATGACCCCATCTATATCCCGGAGTGTGTGTATGTGGAAGCAGACGAGCGTTCGTTAATTTTTATATAATGAATAGCTTTCTTTAAAATATTAAATACTTTTTTTCCCTATCAGACGTGTATATTTTGAGATAATTAACCGGTCTTTTTTTCCCCGTTATAACCGGCATACATGCATGTTGAATATATTGAATAATCTAAAATCGATTTTTGAATTATTGCCTGTCACCGAAATATTAAACAGAACTGTTCATACGTTTAAAAATAAGTAAGTAAATCAATATATATATATATATATATATATATATATATTGTATCTTTATTTATTTATTTATTTATTTTTTCATATATATGAAACAATTCTTTATTAATAGGTGTATACAATCAATTTAAATATTTCAAAATTGACATGAATGAAATAGGCATGCAAAATTAACAATATTTAATAAACATATCTGTATTTTTCTAAGAATGGATGCAAAAGTTATATTTTATAGTTTCAATTTAAATTCCCCCCCCCTTCTTTCCCCCACTGCTTTCAACTACATTGTCATTTCCTCTCTCATAGTCATAAATATCTTTTAAAAAATTTTTATTAAGCATGATAAAATTGAATAGTTCACATATCTTTCATGCAGTAGTTTACTTGCCGAAAATACATAGTATGTAAGGAAAGTATTGTAAGCATGACAAAAATTTAACTTTGCGATGCTGGTGTATTTAAATGTTTTGAGGTCCCATGAGTTCATTTATGCTATTTTTACGATGATGTATGTATGTGAGTGAACACGATATCGTCTAAATGTTTTGTTTAAATGAGCTAAAAGTTCGTACATATGTTGTAGATTACCGTAGCACGAACTGTATGCATCTTAGAAAATCTAGCACTTATAGTTCTTCTTTTTTTTTTTTTTTTTTTTTTTTTTTTTTTTTTACAGGGGCACAAAGATAAATTCTTTATCATTACATGCCATGGACTCAAATTATTTAAAGTGTGATATCATCTAAATGTGTGATATCATCTATCTTTATTCGATTAAACTGAAAATTTATACACACGTTGTAGTTCTCCGTTGAATTAACTATATGGATTTATTTTGGTGAATCTAGCATTTATAGTTTTTTTTTTTTTTTTTTTTTACAGGGACACAACGAAAAGTTCTGTAATATTATGGCCTATCTATACCCTGAAATTATTTAAAATGTGATATCATCTAAATGCCTCATTTGACTGAGTCTTAAATTTATATACATGTTATAAGTCTATGTCACACAAACCGTATATATTTTGGTGAATCCAGCACTAACAGTTCTTTTACAGAGATGCACAAAAGAATTTGGATATATTACATTTCGTTAAACGATGTACTATTTGGGAGAAAATAATTAAACAGCTGTTATAATTTTCTCTTTTGCCTATTTTATGACTTCTCTTACTTTATTTTATTTAAACAACGATGTTCGGAAATTCGAGTGGAGTCACTCGACATTTTTATTATTTCTATTAAAATTTTTGCAAGTTCACCAAATTGGTTATAAATCATAAAAAACGGCAGTTTTTTGAGTGACGCAGCAAAGCTCAAACAAAGCTTAGCAGCGACACTCTATTATACAGCTAATTTATCATCAAAGGAATTTGGATACGCCGATATTTAATATCTCAGTAAATTGGAGATATTCTGATCTAATATTTTCAGAATAATCTTTTATCTTCTGCATGATGCTATCCTGAAAGTTTCACACTTCAACATTGTATATATTTTGAGATCTGGAGTTGCAATTTAAGACTTCAAAGGAAAAATGTGTTTTGTGTGAGTTTTTTTTCTCGAAAACGGCTCGAAGAAATTTTATGAAATTGATATATGATATTAATTTATTTCGTCTAAGACGCATGACGTTCTCCGTTTTTCCCAAAAAACTCTTATTTCTTAGATAATTTAGCTTAAAAATCGAACTATTTTTCCTCCGCCATGAATGCTTTCCTTCTGCAGATTCTCAGAATTCAGAACAGGCGTCATTCGGTTTTCTGAGGCTGTGGTTGGTTGGTCCAATCTGAATGCAGTCAATAAAATATTTAGATTTTTTTTATTAAATGCAAAAAGGAAACTTCATTGTTTGTTTTAAATACTTATTATATATATACTAGATTAAATTTTACTTAAATATTTCTTTCTTTTTTGTTATGAAGGAAATTATTTGATTTTAAAATTTCCCATTTCGCCAAAATACTATTTAGATAATATTTCAAATAAGGAAATATTTTGTAATTATATGTATTCTATTTAATAATTATTCATAATAAATTTATAATTTTTTAAGAGAAAATATTTCACATTTTTTTCCGATTAATTTTTTCCGACGTAAAACCCAACTAATCAATCAACCGATTAATTTTTTTCATCATTCATGTATTCATTCGCCGCCTCTGATTGGTGTTTCCTTCCTGCGCTCTCTGACTGGCTGAGACTGTTGTGGTTTTATTGCCCAAGGCGTTTGCGGGAGCGGAGCTCCTCTCAATTTGCGCATGCTCCAATTTATTAGAGAAGAATTTCGAAGTATTATTGAGAGAGAAAAATTTTGGCGCCATCTTTTAACTTAATATAGAGTTACTACGCAGTGACGCAGCAAAGCTCAAACAAAGCTTAGCAGCGACACTCTATTATACAGCTAATTTATCATCAAAGGAATTTGGAAACGCCGATATTTAATATCTCAGTAAATTGGAGATATTCTGATCTAATATTTTCAGAATAATCTTTTATCTTCTGCATGATGCTATCCTGAAAGTTTCACACTTCAACATTGTATATATTTTGAGATCTGGAGTTGCAATTTAAGACTTCAAAGGAAAAATGTGTTTTGTGTGAGTTTTTTTTCTCGAAAACGGCTCGAAGAAATTTTATGAAATTGATATATGATATTAATTTATTTCGTCTGAGACGCATGACGTTCTCCGTTTTTCCCAAAAAACTCTTATTTCTTAGATAATTTAGCTTAAAAATCGAACTATTTTTCCTCCGCCATGAATGCTTTCCTTCTGCAGTTTCTCAGAATTCAGAACAGGCGTCATTCGGTTTTCTGAGGCTGTGGTTGGTTGGTCCAATCTGAATGCAGTCAATAAAATATTTAGATTTTTTTTATTAAATGCAAAAAGGAAACTTCATTGTTTGTTTTAAATACTTATTATATATATACTAAATTAAATTTTACTTAAATATTTCTTTCTTTTTTGTTATGAAGGAAATTATTTGATTTTAAAATTTCACATTTCGCCAAAATACATATTTAGATAATATTTCAAATAAGGAAATATTTTGTAATTATATGTATTCTATTTAATAATTATTCATAATAAATTTATAATTTTTTAAGAGAAAATATTTCACATTTTTTTCCGATTAATTTTTTCCGACGTAAAACCCAACTAATCAATCAACCGATTAATTTTTTTCATCATTCATGTATTCATTCGCCGCCTCTGATTGGTGTTTCCTTCCTGCGCTCTCTGACTGGCTGAGACTGTTGTGGTTTTATTGCCCAAGGCGTTTGCGGGAGCGGAGCTCCTCTCAATTTGCGCATGCTCCAATTTATTAGAGAAGAATTTCGAAGTATTATTGAGAGAGAAAAATTTTGGCGCCATCTTTTAACTTAATATAGAGTTACTACGCAGTGACGCAGCAAAGCTCAAACAAAGCTTAGCAGCGACACTCTATTATACAGCTAATTTATCATCAAAGGAATTTGGAAACGCCGATATTTAATATCTCAGTAAATTGGAGATATTCTGATCTAATATTTTCAGAATAATCTTTTATCTTCTGCATGATGCTATCCTGAAAGTTTCACACTTCAACATTGTATATATTTTGAGATCTGGAGTTGCAATTTAAGACTTCAAAGGAAAAATGTGTTTTGTGTGAGTTTTTTTTCTCGAAAACGGCTCGAAGAAATTTTATGAAATTGATATATGATATTAATTTATTTCGTCTGAGACGCATGACGTTCTCCGTTTTTCCCAAAAAACTCTTATTTCTTAGATAATTTAGCTTAAAAATCGAACTATTTTTCCTCCGCCATGAATGCTTTCCTTCTGCAGTTTCTCAGAATTCAGAACAGGCGTCATTCGGTTTTCTGAGGCTGTGGTTGGTTGGTCCAATCTGAATGCAGTCAATAAAATATTTAGATTTTTTTTATTAAATGCAAAAAGGAAACTTCATTGTTTGTTTTAAATACTTATTATATATATACTAAATTAAATTTTACTTAAATATTTCTTTCTTTTTTGTTATGAAGGAAATTATTTGATTTTAAAATTTCACATTTCGCCAAAATACTATTTAGATAATATTTCAAATAAGGAAATATTTTGTAATTATATGTATTCTATTTAATAATTATTCATAATAAATTTATAATTTTTTAAGAGAAAATATTTCACATTTTTTTCCGATTAATTTTTTCCGACGTAAAACCCAACTAATCAATCAACCGATTAATTTTTTTCATCATTCATGTATTCATTCGCCGCCTCTGATTGGTGTTTCCTTCCTGCGCTCTCTGACTGGCTGAGACTGTTGTGGTTTTATTGCCCAAGGCGTTTGCGGGAGCGGAGCTCCTCTCAATTTGCGCATGCTCCAATTTATTAGAGAAGAATTTCGAAGTATTATTGAGAGAGAAAAATTTTGGCGCCATCTTTTAACTTAATATAGAGTTACTACGCAGTGACGCAGCAAAGCTCAAACAAAGCTTAGCAGCGACACTCTATTATACAGCTAATTTATCATCAAAGGAATTTGGAAACGCCGATATTTAATATCTCAGTAAATTGGAGATATTCTGATCTAATATTTTCAGAATAATCTTTTATCTTCTGCATGATGCTATCCTGAAAGTTTCACACTTCAACATTGTATATATTTTGAGATCTGGAGTTGCAATTTAAGACTTCAAAGGAAAAATGTGTTTTGTGTGAGTTTTTTTTCTCGAAAACGGCTCGAAGAAATTTTATGAAATTGATATATGATATTAATTTATTTCGTCTGAGACGCATGACGTTCTCCGTTTTTCCCAAAAAACTCTTATTTCTTAGATAATTTAGCTTAAAAATCGAACTATTTTTCCTCCGCCATGAATGCTTTCCTTCTGCAGTTTCTCAGAATTCAGAACAGGCGTCATTCGGTTTTCTGAGGCTGTGGTTGGTTGGTCCAATCTGAATGCAGTCAATAAAATATTTAGATTTTTTTTATTAAATGCAAAAAGGAAACTTCATTGTTTGTTTTAAATACTTATTATATATATACTAAATTAAATTTTACTTAAATATTTCTTTCTTTTTTGTTATGAAGGAAATTATTTGATTTTAAAATTTCACATTTCGCCAAAATACATATTTAGATAATATTTCAAATAAGGAAATATTTTGTAATTATATGTATTCTATTTAATAATTATTCATAATAAATTTATAATTTTTTAAGAGAAAATATTTCACATTTTTTTCCGATTAATTTTTTCCGACGTAAAACCCAACTAATCAATCAACCGATTAATTTTTTTCATCATTCATGTATTCATTCGCCGCCTCTGATTGGTGTTTCCTTCCTGCGCTCTCTGACTGGCTGAGACTGTTGTGGTTTTATTGCCCAAGGCGTTTGCGGGAGCGGAGCTCCTCTCAATTTGCGCATGCTCCAATTTATTAGAGAAGAATTTCGAAGTATTATTGAGAGAGAAAAATTTTGGCGCCATCTTTTAACTTAATATAGAGTTACTACGCAGTGACGCAGCAAAGCTCAAACAAAGCTTAGCAGCGACACTCTATTATACAGCTAATTTATCATCAAAGGAATTTGGAAACGCCGATATTTAATATCTCAGTAAATTGGAGATATTCTGATCTAATATTTTCAGAATAATCTTTTATCTTCTGCATGATGCTATCCTGAAAGTTTCACACTTCAACATTGTATATATTTTGAGATCTGGAGTTGCAATTTAAGACTTCAAAGGAAAAATGTGTTTTGTGTGAGTTTTTTTTCTCGAAAACGGCTCGAAGAAATTTTATGAAATTGATATATGATATTAATTTATTTCGTCTGAGACGCATGACGTTCTCCGTTTTTCCCAAAAAACTCTTATTTCTTAGATAATTTAGCTTAAAAATCGAACTATTTTTCCTCCGCCATGAATGCTTTCCTTCTGCAGTTTCTCAGAATTCAGAACAGGCGTCATTCGGTTTTCTGAGGCTGTGGTTGGTTGGTCCAATCTGAATGCAGTCAATAAAATATTTAGATTTTTTTTATTAAATGCAAAAAGGAAACTTCATTGTTTGTTTTAAATACTTATTATATATATACTAAATTAAATTTTACTTAAATATTTCTTTCTTTTTTGTTATGAAGGAAATTATTTGATTTTAAAATTTCACATTTCGCCAAAATACATATTTAGATAATATTTCAAATAAGGAAATATTTTGTAATTATATGTATTCTATTTAATAATTATTCATAATAAATTTATAATTTTTTAAGAGAAAATATTTCACATTTTTTTCCGATTAATTTTTTCCGACGTAAAACCCAACTAATCAATCAACCGATTAATTTTTTTCATCATTCATGTATTCATTCGCCGCCTCTGATTGGTGTTTCCTTCCTGCGCTCTCTGACTGGCTGAGACTGTTGTGGTTTTATTGCCCAAGGCGTTTGCGGGAGCGGAGCTCCTCTCAATTTGCGCATGCTCCAATTTATTAGAGAAGAATTTCGAAGTATTATTGAGAGAGAAAAATTTTGGCGCCATCTTTTAACTTAATATAGAGTTACTATAAAAACGAGTGTGATCGCTTTCTCATTATTGATTCTATATTTTTCTTTTGTAATTCATAGTTCCTTTCTAAATTTTTATTAATTACCATTCTCTCGCTCTCCTTTTTTTTTTTTTTTTAATTATTGAATTGAGTGATGTAATTCTGGTGCGCTAATTCCCCCCCCCCCCTATTAAGACAAAATGGAAAATAAAAGGATTACTCTATATTGCATTACAAGAAATTTATATATATTAAATAAGAAAGGCTTGCTCATGTATATTAAAATTTAATATTTGAAGTATCATAATCAGAGGGAAACTATTTATTTAAAAAATGGAAGATAAACATATTATTGGTAAAATGACTAAATTATTATTATTATTATGTATTATTATTTTGTTCTTAATGAATGGCAGTCTATAATCAATTGCTGTATAAATAACAATAAAATCATTAAAATATACTTCAATTTTATTATTTTGCTATTAGGCAATTTATGATTTTAAAAAAATTAAATGTCCATTATGTATTTCTACCAGTAAAACAAGAATATTTCGCCCCCCCCCCCCGCCTATACATAAGCACTTCAGATATTAATAGTTTAGGTTAATGAAATTTCCTTTTACATGATTTTAATTTTAAAACCAATTATAAGCTGTTTTTTTTTTTTTTTTTTTTTTTTTTTTAAAGAATTTAAAAAGAAATAAAGAAAGTGTATATTATTTCTTCGGTGCATTGCTGAAAAAAAAAAAAGAATAGAAAAAGAGGGGGGGGGGGTAGCAGAATATATTAATATAAACTAAACTTTGTCTGCATCTAATTATTCTTTAAAAAGGAATTGAAATTTGATTTATCAAAATAAATAATCGTTAATAAATGAAAGTTTTTTTTGTAAAATTATATGAATATTATATGATCTGCCATCTTGTTTCGAGTGCCAGCTATTTGAAATATTCAAATTCTCATTAAAAAGGTATTTATGATCCAATTTACTTAAAACTCCATATATACGAAGCCCTCATTAATATTTCCATTAAGTCCATTAATTAATTGTAGCCGCCATTTTTAAATAAAATGGCAGCTACATGATAAGAAAAAAAAAATCTACTCTTTCTATGAGCTGGAAGGACTTGATCAGTTGATCAATAACCCCTAAAAAGTAATGATATCAGAACAAAAACCCTTAACGGGTTAAAAGTTTGTGACGCAGCACTTTATTTTGATATGAATTGAAAATATGGGTCTTAAAAATAATGATATCAAATTTTGAGTAACGCTTTGCTATTAATTGAAATATACATTGATTTTTCTCATTTCATAATTTGCTTTTTTCCTCTATTTATATTTACATCACAGTACATTCATAATATTTTCAACTTCAACGTGAAAAAATATATAGAATTTACTCACTGATGCTTTTTCATTTGCGTCTCGTGAATTCAAAATATGAGTTTTAAAAGAAATGATATAATTTCAGTGACGCCTGAGTGTTACTTTAAAAAGATTTCTTTTTAGATTTCATAACAATCACTTTTGTTTTGTTGAATAAAGTGTATTTACATATTGAAATAATGATTTTAATTTTTAAATATACTGTCAAATAATCAAACTTTCACTCAATGTACATTATAAATTGAAGTTATCTAGTTCAATAAATTGATTTGTCTATTGCGTCACGCTATCCAAAACTGCAAGTAAAATTTATGTAAATGCTACTTTGCACACATTTTCACTGTTAATACTATGATACAAAGAGATTGTGTGATGCAAAAAGAAAACATTTGCAGAAATTTTACTTGCAGTTTTGGATAGCGTGACGCAATAGACAAATCAATTTATTGAACTAGATAACTTCAATTTATAATGTATATTGAGTGAAAGTTTGATTATTTGACAGTATATTTAAAAATTAAAATCATTATTTCAATATGTAAATACACTTTATTCAACAAAACAAAAGTGATTGTTATGAAATCTAAAAAGAAATCTTTTTAAAGTAACACTCAGGCGTCACTGAAATTATATCATTTCTTTTAAAACTCATATTTTGAATTCACGAGACGCAAATGAAAAAGCATCAGTGAGTAAATTCTATATATTTTTTCACGTTGAAGTTGAAAATATTATGAATGTACTGTGATGTAAATATAAATAGAAGAAAAAAGCAAATTATGAAATGAGAAAAATCAATGTATATATATATTTTTTTTTTTTTTTTTTTTTTTTTGGGGGGGGGGGGGGGGGCGTTACGAGAAGGCAAAATCGAAACACCCCTTTTAGCGCTAAACTTGTCCTGAGAAATCTATGGGAGCTGCGGTCACGAATTTTGGTGCTTGGATTGTTTATATATATCCGACACCTAATGTAACGAACGAGATTTATCAAAATTACCCCTGTTCTCCCACCAAGGTGGGGACAGAAGCCAAAAACACCTTTGTAACCATTACTCGGCTCCAAATTACTTCACAGTGAAGAAATTGCACAAGACGAGACTACATATTAGTACAATTACAATATTATCTGTGATTTAGGAAATTTCGAATTTTACGAGGAGGGATAAGAGAAATCCATTTTTGGTGAGAAATTTAGCAAATTCTGGATTTTTGAGTAAAACTCTGGCAAAAATGGAACAAAGATTTTAAAAACAGCCATGTGACCTTCTTTAGGATATTTCCAAAACATGTTTTTGATTTTTTGTGATCTGCCTTTTTTTTTTTTTTTGGTGGGTTAGATGGTATGTGTTACAAATGGCAAATTCGAGACACCCTTTTTAGCGATAAGTTTGTCCTTGGAAATTTATGAGAGATGCGGTCACGAAGTTTGGTACTTAGATTGTTTATATGTATCCGACAACTAAATACACGGGATTCATGAAATAACCCCACTTCCCCCCGGGAGAGCTGTAAGCAAAAAAAACGTTTGTAAACATAATCCGGCCCCAAATTACTTCACGGTGAAGAAATTGCACATGGTGAGATTAGACTTGAGTATAAATAAAACAATATGTACGATTTTGGAATTCTTGATTCTTAAAGGAGAGAGCGGAAAAATTGTTTTTCAGGGGGAAATTTCAGAAATTCCGAATTTTTGAGTAGAGCTCTACTAAAGATGTTACAAACGTATTGAAAACAGCCATGTGTCTTCTTTAGGATATTTCCAAAAACACATTTTAGTTTGTTTTTTTATCGAGGGGGGGGGGTACGAAATAGCAAATTCTACCCCCCCCCCTCCTGTTTTAGCGCTAAATTTGTCTTGGGAAATCTGGTGCGGTCACGAAATTTGGTGCGTAAATTGTTTATATGCATCCGACACTTATTGTAACGGAATTTCATGAAATCCCCCCCCCCCTTACCCTCTTGAGCTCGAAGGGGCTATAAACACGTTTTCCCGTTTGAATTCTCCTTAAATTATCTTAGAATGGTGAACTTTGGTGTGCGGATGTTGATTAGGTGTGCGCATTATGTACTTTGGTGAGATTTCGCAAAACTTCGAACTTAGCCACTATGGAAGGGGAAGTAAGAATCGAGTAAATTGCTGCCGAAGGCAGCGGGAACACGGACTCCTCACGTTGCGAGCAACAAAAATCTCTACCGAACAAAGCGAGAACTTCAATTCAGGTTAATTAATAATGATATGGGATTTTGACAACTCATTTAAGTATAGTGTCCAGCGAAGCGGGCAAAGCCAGCTAGTTATTAATAAAACCAAATTTATATTGTACAATAGTGAAACTAAAATCATTCAAAGAAAGGTTTCCAAATAAAATTCATGGTTCACGACCCAATTTTCATACTTCCACAGGCAGTACAATTTTAATATAGGACTCCCACGACGCCTTTTAAATTTTTTTTCGTCATGTTGGCGATGATTTTTTTTATTAATTTTGGTATCTATATTAATAAAATCAGAGTTTTGTCTGCAAATTTGTCAGAATTGAAAAATTTTGCGATATATTCACGTTTAACACACCATGAAAGCCGAAAATGACTTCAGAAAATTTTTCCTGTGTGTGTGTGTGTGTGTTTGTCATCGTGTCTGTATGTCGCTGTTTTTG
The DNA here is from genome assembly GCA_963930645.1 of Salticus scenicus. NCBI lineage: Eukaryota > Metazoa > Arthropoda > Arachnida > Araneae > Salticidae > Salticus > Salticus scenicus. The sequence goes on along the minus strand of OZ005649.1, from coordinate 261,020,062 downwards.
TCCGGGCATCACTTGAGAACGGCTGGATGGAATTCAACGGCGCTTGGCAGAAACTTAGAACTTTACCGAAATTAAAATTATATCTGTCAACTTTTCAGAAATTCCCCCCCCCCCGTTCCCCCCTGGGGGGCAAAAGACAAAAACACGTTAGTCCAGGCATCACTTGAGAACGGCTAGACTGAATTCAACAGCGCTTGGCAGAAACTTAGATCTTTATCCAACTTAAAATTATATCTATCAACTTTTCAGAAATTCCCCCTCCGTTCCCCTCTGGGGGCAAAAGACAAAAACACGTTTGTCCGGACATCACTTGAGAACGGCTGAACTGAATTCAACAGCGCTTGGCAGAAACTCAGATCTTTATCCAACTTAATATTATATTTATCAACTTTTCAGAAATTCCCCCTCGTTCCACCCTGGGGGGCAAAAAACAAAAACACGTTTGTCCTGGCATAACTTGAGAACGGCTGGACTGAATTCAACAGCGCTTGGCAGAAACTCAGATCTTTATCCAACTTAAAATTATATCTATCAACTTTTCAAAAATTCCCCCCCCCATTCCCCCTTTGGGGGGCAAAAGACAAAAACACGTTTGTCCGGGTATCACTTGAGAACGGCTGGACTGAATTCAACAGCGCTTGTCAAAAACTTAGGTCTTTATTCAACTTAAAATTATATCTATCAACTTTTCCGAAATTCCCCCCCCCCCCGTCCTCCCTGAGGGAGAAAAAGACAAAAACACGTTTGTAAGCATAACTCAGCTCCTAATTACTTCACAATAAAGAAATTCCACATGGGGAGACTAGACATGAGTACAAATAAAACATTATCTGCAATTTAGGAATTTTCGATTTTTAAAGGAAGGAAGGGAGAATATCGATTTTTGGCGGGAAATTTTGAAAATTCCTTATTTGAGCCGAATTCTACCAAAAATGGAATAAAGATGTTGAAAAATGGTTATGCAACTTTCTTAGGATATTTCCTAAAACACATTTTTGATTTTTTGTGATCTGCCATATTTTTTTTCTTTGGGGGGAGGGCAGGGAGAGGTATGTGTTACAAAGGGCAAATTCGAGACACCGTTTTTAGCGCTAAATTTGTCCTGGAAAATTTATGAGAACTGCAGTCACGAAGTTTGGTGCTTGGATTTTTTATATGCAACCGGCACCTAAAGAAACGGGATTTATTGAAATACCCCCTTCCCCCCATCGGGACAGGAAGCAAAAAAACGTTTGTAAGCATAACTCGGCCCCAAATTACATCACGGTGAAGAAATTGTACATAATGAGACTAGACTTGAGTATAAATAAAACATTATGTACGATTTTAGAATTCTTGATTCTTAAAGGAGGAGGGAAAATCGTTTTTCGAGGGGGAAATTTAAGAAATTCCGGATTTTTTAGTAGAGCTCTATTAAAAATATTACAAAGGTATTGAAAATAGCCACGTGTCTTCTTTAGAATATTTTCAAAAACAGATTTTCGTTTTTTTGTGATTTTCGATTTTTTTTTTTTTTTTTTTTTTTTTTTTTGAGGGGGTGAGTTGCAATTTCAAGACCCCCTCCCCCCTTTTAGCTCTAAATTTGTCTTGGGAAAGCTATGGGATCTCCGGTCACGAAATTTGGTGCGCAAATTGTTTATATGTATCTGACACTTATTGTAACGAGATTTTACGAAATTCACCCACTTACCCCCTTGGGGTCGGGGGGGGGGGCAAAAAACACGCGTAAAAACACGTTCTTCTGTTTGAATTCGCTTTACATTATCTTAGAATGATGCGTTTTGGTGTGTGGATGTTGATTAGGTGTATGCATTATGTACTTTGTTGCGATTTCGCAAAACTTCTAACTTGGCCGCTGTGGAAGGGGAAGTAAGAAGCGGGTAAGTGTCTGCCGAAGACAGTGTGGACGTGGAATCCTCACGTTGCGAGCGGGAAAAACCTCTACGGAATACAGAGGAAAATTTAACTTAGATTATTAATAATGTAATGGAATTTTGACAGCTCATTTAAGTATAGTGCTCAGCGAAGCGGGCAAAGCCTGCTAGTATATATATATATATATATATATATTAATAAATAAATAAAATAAAATAAAATAAAATAATTTCTATTTTGATTATATTTTTTATGATTGTGTTTTTTAGTCAATTTATGACACAAAAGTTCATATTCTGCATATATCTTTAAAATATTGCTAGGTTTAAAATGACGCTTGCAAAGGTTCTGAAGACACAACTGTTAAAAATACATTTTTTTTTCGTGAAATAATCTCATCAGACAAATATCGTCATTTTTTCTTATTAGTTCATTGAGCTAAGTCCGCGTGCTTAAATATTGTTTATGTATAAATATTATTTTTTTATCCTCGCGTATCGTATCGTTTCGACAAAAAATAATTGAAACTGGTCCACGTTAGAGAAATATTATATACATTATAGAACGAAAACGATTTTAACAGTTTCGCTGAAAATAAAGGATTAATAGTTTTATTGAGTCTAGAAATCAAATTGACGAGTTTTCATCACCGAGGAAATTAGTTTTTATTTGTAACTCTCGCTTTGAACGGGGAAAAATCCTTATAGAAAGCAACTTGCTTTGATCATTTCGATTAAATGATTGTAGGCTTTTTTTTTTTTTTTCATGAGTTGGAAAAGCTACTTTTCGTAATATGGCGTAAAAAAAACTCTTCATAAATTAGGCCTCTGTCATTAAATTAAAATATGCAATGACAGTTTTAATTATTGATTTCTCAACTTTTTAAATGAATTGCAATTTTTTTCACATACTTTCTAGACCATTAATAATCATGATATATAATAGTAATATTTACAACGTATTCTAATGGTAATCTTTCCAAGATAATTTAAAAGTACGACTGCTAACGGGACATACATATGTCCCATTTGACATTTAAAAAATTATTAGTTAGATATCATCTGCAATTTAATAATCACTTTGCGTTGCAAAAGAAAAAAAAAATGTAAATAAAAAGCATGTTTTATTTACCATTCCATTAAAAATGTATGGCGGGAAAGGAAATTAATATAATATTAATTATAAATAATAATTTTATTACAATAACTTGAAGTCAAAATGTTAAATTTATTTTACAAAATTTTAAGAATTTAACAAAAATAAACGTTCTAGCTAATAAAAATATGACTTCTGATAGAAAAAATAATCTGGTGTGTCACTTACACGACTTTTTGTTACCCTGAAATTTAATACTATAAATACAGGTTGGAGATTAAGAGGTAAGATAACGATGTTATGTAAACCTATGTTAAACAATTCAAATTAGGCTTCGGAAGAGTTTTATATGATAATTCATTCTGTGTGAGGGGGGCTCCCCTGTTTCATTAATAAACCTAGATTTATATAAAATTTAATTCGGTTATTAAAAAATAATTCTGTTTCTAAAAAATAATTTTTTTAAACTATTATTTAAAAAAAATTATTTTTTATGATAATGCAGACGATTTCCATATTAGAGAAGTAGTATAACACTAAATATCCAAAAAAAGTCCATTTTATTCTCAATATTAAAAAAAAAAAAAAAAAAAAAAAAAAAAGATTTTTTTTTTCTAAATTTTTTTTTTCCGTTAAAAGTAAAAAAAAATCGATAACTTTGTTTTAAGTTATCGCAGATCGATGGTTCAACCATTCGTTTTAAAGGTATTGGTGAGCTCTTTTAAAAGATACCCATCATGAAAATTTACTCCCCTCGAGGGGGGACTTTCCCCCAAGGGGGGAGGCGAGGCTCCTACATGCACAAAATTTTTTTCCCAGTTGACTATCTCTATTACAAAATATACATATTCGTTTCATTTGGTTTAGTGCAGTCTATAGACGTTAAACTCTACTCACCTGCAATTTCCTCCATAGACGTAATGTATTAGGATTCTCTTGATTGTCCCTGTACACGAACCATTTGCTTGATCTTAACGAAAAGCTTACTGTAGCATCTATATATGATGCACATTTAGAATATCAAGTTTGGAATGTCTGCTACTATTTGTTCTTGAGATATGCTGATAACAGACAAACACACACAGACACACAGACTCACAAAGACACAGACATACGCACAGACCATTTGCTAAAAGCATGATTTTTGTATTCAGGGGACCTCAAAACGTGTAAATATAACAAAATCTCGTGTTCGAAAATTTGATCCAAAAACAATACTTTCTCTACCTTATGGGTAAGAGAAAGTAAAAAAAAAAAAAAACCTGTTCTTTTACCGTGACAAAATTCCCGTAACAAAATTGTTTCAAATCACATTTTTAGGATGAAAATGTCAAGCAGTTTTCTAAAGATATTTCTTATATTAGTTATGCTAACACCTGAAATATTATTATATAGCTTCAATTTATTTGGAGTGATTAAATAAACTATCAGAGATTTTTATCTTCTAAGTAAAAATTTCTGATAGAAGTATAACATGCCAAAGAAAAAAACATGCAAACAATATCTGATGTCTGTAAGCAGTAAAACATTTGTAACCATGGCGAAATATGAAGCATATTCGAGAGAAAGTGCGTTTCACTTATGCAGGATGAAAAATATCTCTTATAATGTAGCACGAGCAGCCGATCATGCAACGAATAGACACGCAAATTTGCTTGAATAAACACATGAGAGGTAATACACATTATTTACTTGAGTAGTGATCAGAAGTTTTATGTTTGGCTTAAAATTCCAAATTTAGATTAACATGACAGTGTGTTGCATTATACGTAATGAAACCAAGCTTATCGAAATTAGAATTTTACTAAATGAAGTTACATTGATAAGGGTTAAATTGTTGTAAAAACCTTAACAGTTTTTTTTTTCTCTTGTAACCCCATAATTATACTTTTAACCTATTTTTATTTATAAATAATGTATAAGTTTCAAACAAAATCAACGTACAGAGATTCACGTAGGGGAATCAGAATGAATATATAGGTAAAATGTTTTTAGCGTTTTGCATCTTTTTAAAGTACTTGAGGTTTAACTCTTCTATCGACGATATTTTTTTAAATTTTTAATGATATTTTCTTCTTCTTCTTTTTTTTCCCCTTAGAGTCAGTTTATACATTTGAAGTAAATTATGCAAAATAATTTTTGTTAGTACTTGCGCATGCGCATGCGCAATTAAAATTATTTAATAAAAATGCTCAGATATCATTAGCTGTAATATTTTGTACTTTTTATAAATTCTGATTGCAATGTGTTTTATCCAATTTATTACCTTAAGTTTTTTTTTTTTTAATGACATTGCTTTGTTTATAAAACCCTGTATGTTATAAACAAAAAACCGTACGAAAAATTGCCAATGTTATTAAAGAAACTTTCATATTAAAGAAAACTGTATATAAAGTAAACTTTATGTTTAAAAAAAAATCCCTTATATACTTGCAATTTTCATAAAAAATTATATCTATAATTTAAAAACGGCTTATAATAATATACTATACCTATAACTTATTTCAAGCAATATTTTTTTACAGTAAGATTCCAAACATTTTTATTATTATTATTATTATTTATTTGTTTGTTTTTTTAAATAATAATTGGTTAATTTGAAACCGATTCTTTTTTTTGCCTTCGTGTCAAAACTTTCGCTGGAATATATGAGATAAAACGTGTTCTTTTTATCCCTGAAGTTCCAAGATAATCTATGAAATACTTCTTCAGATATTCGTCAAAAACGTCTAGATTTGAAAGGGCCTTCACTTAACAGATAACAGTTTCAATTAATTCTTTCACTTAAGTGTTTTACCTTAACTTCAGTGTATCAACTAAGCGTACATGTGCTTATTTGAAACGCTGAAGCATTGCTTAATCTATTTTGGCTGAGACTTTAGTTGAGGTTTAATCTATTTTGGTGCACTTAAACCTACTGCCGAAGGTTCTATTGCACCGTTTTATTGCTTTAAACATCTGTATCATACAGTAAACTGTAGGCAACATATCGTTCAATCCTCTACCAATGTATTATTTCTTTACCGCTTTAGACTCTCTAATCATTAAACTTTGTAATTTCTTTTATCCTTACATATTTTTTTTTTATTTTTTCAGATGAGCTTAAGAAATACCAAGTACTTCAGCTAGTAAAACTCTTACATTTAATAAAATAAAAAAAATAATTATTTAAAATGAGTTGGAAAAATATTAATATAACTTCTTATTTCTGTAACTAGGAAGTAAAAAATCTAAGCAAAATCTACTAAGAATCACCATGATAAAAATAGATGCGGGTGGGGTTGTAAATTCTTTGTTACTTTATTCTAAGAAAAGACCCTTCATGGATATCAAATATTAATGACATTCAGGACGCCACAGGACATTTATCGACATTATAAATGCAGAACGCAGATAATCATTCTTGACAGCGGAAAACATTCATTTCTGTTACTTCAGACTTTAACAAGGGAAGGGATAATAAAATTAAACCGAAAAAAAAAATAATAATAGTAATAATCTCTTTAAATTCTAGAAATAATAGATAAAGATAAAAAAAAACTAAAATATATAGTGTTTATAGAATAAACATTTGCTATGATAATAATGATAATAATAATCTTTTTAATAATAAAAGCCTTGGTTTCTCGAGGTCACGCTCGAAACTGATGTCATATCTGCTAGAACATTGAAATAAAGAAAAGAATTTGATTCTTGTTTTGATAAAATTAACAATTTGAAAAAAAAAAATTGTTTAATTTAAAAGAAAATACGACGTTCTAACTACAACGATGCAATGTGAAAAATATGATGAAATTTCTAATAATAAATGCTATATGATAAAATTTTGATTCTAAATGAATCAAATAAAGGAAAAACTATTTTTAAAAAGTAAAAAATAATATTAAATAAATATATTATTTGTATGTAGGTCTAAGCAGATTCATACCTAGCATTATAATATAATATAGATGTTGTAATGAAAAAGATAATGTCATTATTTAAAACATATCATGTAAATCGATGTTAAATGATGCAATCTGGCATGTGTGTGTGGGGGGGGGGGATAAATTTGAGGTGTTATCATCTCGACAAATAAATTAGCGACTATTTTAATGAATTTGCACTGAAGTTTATTTTTATAAATAATTATATTTAAATTACATTTCATTACTCCAGTTTAATTATACTGATAAAAAACACAGTTAAATTTTAAATAACTGTTTTTTCCTTATTGCCCATTTATAAGAACTTTTGGCAGTGTTTTTGATTTGGAGAATATGGCTTTCGAAATAATATGCGAACACCAAATTTGAAAATAAGGTTCATTTGGAAATATTGATCGTTAGGCGGTCGACGGCCAACTAATAAAATAATAATAATAATAATAATAATCTGCTTATTATGCGGTGTCCACTCTCTGAAGTTTCGAAAAAAATATAAGACATTTTAAGTTAGACTGCAAAATCGTTAGCTTAACTGATAATTTTTTAAGAGCAAAGATAAAAACGACTAGTATGTTGTGTCCACCGCAAGGCTTTCTTCTACGTAATCTTATGCAAATTCAAGCAGTAAAAATTACTTATTGAATTATTGATTAAAATTATTTTCCATGATAAATGCAGATATTTTTATCCCAGAGAGGTATACCACTATAAATGTTCCTTTTGATGCCTAGGTTGCCTTGGACTCTGCTGTGCTCCATGCTCGCGTGGAACTCCGTGTTTCTGAAGTATCTTCTGAAGTTGAAGTGGCGCCTTCCTCTTCGGCTTTCTCTCAAATGAATTTTTTCAGTACTAGTGTAAGTGTGTCTGATCTTGCATTGGATTCTGAATCTGAGGCTTACTTGAACATGACTCACCGCAATCCATGTGTGAGATTAATAGGGCTTTGAAGTTTTTGCAGGCAAACTCTCCTGAGATACAGTCGGTAGTAAAATTATTGAAACACACATTCACATTTTTCTTTCTTTCTTTTTCTTCTTTTTTTTTTTTTCTTTAGTTTTATCGCTAATTTTTATCATCAACTTACTTTTTTATAAACAGCATAAAGACTAAGATCATGACTGGACAATTATTTACTTAACAAAACAGTATTAGGTTCACATCCTTTAAATACGAATTATAGCTAGCGCTTTAATAACTGCTACCGACTGTGGGCCATGATAGGTAATTCCACCTGGTTTTACAGTCTATTTTCTTTGCTATGGCTGAGATTAGGGTTGGGCAGTTGAATCTCCATCACAGCAGGGCTGCTTTAGCTCTTCTCTCTAAGAGGCCAGCTGATGGAGAATTCTATATTGCTCTTATTTAAGAGCCTTGGACCTGTGACGGTAAAATCATTGGTTTTAGCACTAAAGGTGTCAATATATTTTCTATGACATCTTCTGTGATACGCCCAGACCTTGTATTATTGCTAGGTCTGAATTTAATGCCCTGAACCTTATCAACTTTCTGAATAAGGATCTGGTTGCAGTTAAGGTTAAACAGAAAGACAGAGTTAGTTACAAATGTTGATTTTGTCTTTGTTTCTGCCTATCTTCTTTATGATACGATAGACCCTTTGACTGATTTGGCTAAGGCTGTTTTAAGGCTGTTGGGAATGCCACAATGTACTTTCTGGCTTTTATTCTTTGTTCAATGGGTACCGGGTCATATGGATATTCCAGGTAATGAGTTGGCTGATAAATTGGTAAAGTTTGGCTCCAGCATACTCTTTTGTGACCCTGAACCTATTCTGGGTATTTCTCCCACAACTTTCAGGGCTTCTATTTTCAAGTTCCTTTCTGAGGAGTATTATATAGGCAATGGCGTAGTTCTGATGGTCAAGCAAGCAAAAATAGCTTAATTGTGACTGCCCTGGTCTTCGTCATAAGGCGCTTTTAAAACTTAACAGAAATGGTTTGAGGAAGGTCACTGTACTTTTAAGAGGCATCTGAACTTTAGGGGTATCAGTTCTGATCCCATTTGTCTTGGTTGTTAAGAGGAGACTATTTGGCACATTTTATGTGACTGTGAAACCTTTTCTGCTCACAGGTTTGAGCATCTTGGTCGGCATCTCATTGAGCCTTGGAAGCTGCAGGATATTCCTTCCAGGTATCTGCTGAACTTTGCTTTAGCTACGAGACTTTTCTTTTAAGGATGCTTTTTGGGTTTGGGTACAATAGACTTCTGGTTGATGTGCCTAGATTTCAGTTTCTTGCAGAGGGCTGCCCTCCTTATTAAGTTATAAGTCATGCCAGTAAATACAGAAATAAGGTCAATTTCATGCTGACATCAGAAGGAATGTGATTTAAAAAAAAAAAAAACGTTAAAAATAGAGGGGAAAAAAATGTTTTAAATTATCACAGATCTATGATTCAAGCATTCGTTTTAAAGACATTGATGAATTCTTCTGAAATATACCCATATTGAAAATTTACATCCCCCAGGAACTTTGCACCTACATGCTCGCAATTTTTTTCCAGGCTTATTACTACTATTATCAATAATCCATGCTAATTTTATAATCAATCATTAAAAATAACTATCATTATGTTCATTTATACAAATTTTTTACTGCACTACCATATTAAAAATTGTATTAAAAAAGTAGAATGACAGCACCACCTATTGAGCGATTGATCCCAAAATGTAATAAGCACCACTTTAGGTCAAGGTTCAACTAAATACCAAATTTGGTTAAATTTTGTTCATTGATTCGTGAGATGCAGCGTCCACAAAACTTTTGATGCGCATACACACGCAGATAGTTGGATAGACATTTTCTAAAAATAGTCAAATTTATTCTAGACATCTCAAAACGTGTAAATACGTCGAAAATCAGAGTTTTCGTGAGTCGAAAATTCATTTTCTATACTAAATATGAATAATACATATGACGGCATTATAAAAATATTTAGCGAAGTGATATCGAACAAAAACAGATAAACCGAATTCATAAATACTTTTTAACTTCATTGGAATGTGTTAATTATGGTATGAATAATCGGAAGACTTTTGAGAAGAACATAATTCTAAACTAGTTGTCATAGGTGGACTCTGCTCAGTTCCCCATCATATTTAAGTTATCATAAATTTCTAGTGCGAGACATATTATAATCATGTTAAAAGAAATGAATTTGACCAAAGCTTGATACAGTGACAGAATGAAATCCCCGCCTATTAGGCTATCCACTGTTCACTTCGATATATTTATCTTATTCTAATCTATTAATTTATTTTATCAGGGTCAATTCCGTTGTTTAGTTTTCATGCTACTATTTCCAATGCAATAATCCTCAAAATTCATATTTATATGAAAAATTTACAATTTCGCTATGTTGATAAAATCGTAAATTACGAATAATTTACGAAATTTTCCTATTAGAATATTTGTATTAATCATGTTCAAACAAATATCATAAAACTTTGAAGTTGTCTAATGTATTTATGATCCTCAAAATAGAAGTTTATACTCAATTTTGCCTTATTCTGACATGTTAAATCGTAAATTCCAAATAACTTACGAATTTTTTAGATTGGAAAAGCCATAGTCTATGATATTCATGCCAGTATGCTAAATAATATTTAGAAAGTGGTTTGACATCTTTACGATGAAAATATCCCTCAAGTTTGACGTTTATGTGAAATTTTGCTTTTATTCTGCCATGTTAAGAAATTCGTAATTTTCCAATAACTTACGAAATTTTTATATTGGAAAATTCATAGTCATTAAAATTCATGCCAGTGTCCTAAATAATATTTCAAAAGTAGTCTGACATCTTTACGATGAAAATATCTCTCAAAATTGACGTTTATCTGAAATTTGCCCTATACTGCCATGTTAAGAAATTCGTAACTTTTCCAATAACTTGCGAAATTTTCAAAGTAGCATATCTATAGTTACTGATGTTCATTCCGGCATCAAAACTGATAATTTAAAACTGGTCTGACATTTTTACAGTAAAAAGTTTCCATTTAATGCACGTTTAAGTGAATTTTTGTCCTATTCTCCCATGTTAAGAAAATCGTAAATTTCGAATAACTGCTGAAGTTTTTAAATTCGAATGTTGCAAATGAATAAGGTTCTTGCCAGTGTCGAGAGTAATATTTTAAAACTGATCTGACCTCTCTGCGACAATTTGTTATTGAGATATCGTGTACACAGACTAACAAACTAACGGACTAACCCACTAACAAACTAACACACTAACAGACACCCTACAGACAGACACCATACAAATTTTGTCATTTTCGGATTCCTCACACCTGAAAACGTGTAAAAAAGTAAAAAAAAACCGAGGTCGAAAATTTTCACGATTACCTAAGTTCCCTATACCTATAGTATGATGAGGAACTAAAAACAACATACTTCTCACTATATATTAAATACCATAAAAAGACTAAATTTATTTCATCTTATACATTACGAATATCATCCTTTTTGATTTGCAAGTATATTTCCGATGCAAGTCGCATCCATCTTCATTGCGTTGAAGTGACTCATTTCTTCCGTCTGGTTTGACTTTCATTTCTTGCCGTGTCCGATAATGACCAAGAGCATAGTATTATTCCAACGGCTTGGCAACACCTGATTAAAGGACAGCACGAAGTGAAGAGAGTTATCGGACACGGCAAGAAATGAAAATCAAACCAGACGGGAGAAATGAGTCACTTCAACGCAATGAGGATGGATGCGATTAGCATTCGAAACATATTTGCAAATCAAAAATGATAATATTCGTAAGGTATAAGTTTAATGAAAAAAAAAAAAAAGTCTCACTGTTTAAAAAAAGAAAAAGAAAAACTGTAATTTTTATAGAAAAAACTGTAAATTAAATTAAAAAAAAAAAAAAAAAAAAAAAAACAGGATCAGGAGTTTAAATTAAGAGTGGGATGGCAAGATTCACATTTTGAAATCTTGAAATACCACCAAACCCTCTTTAATAAATAAAAATTACTAGAACATTTTTTTTTCTATCTCTGGAAAAAAAAAAAAAAAAAAAAAAAAAGCTGTCAACTGCTGTGCTGTTTTTTTTGTTGTTTTTTTTTTGTTAAAAAAGCAACAAAAAATTCTTTTAAAGAGCTTTTAATTACTTTAATACAGAATAAATTTTGTATAGTCAGTAAAGTCATTGTAATTTGAAATTTGTTATTAATCCTATCTGTAAACGCCATGTTGCTGAGCTAACGCATCTGGCTACAAAACAGAAGATTGTGAATTCAAAATCCATCAAGGCAAGATATCTAAAACTCATTTTTTGTTGCAATTTACGGAAAGGATATTAAAACTACAGTTTACAGATCTGTCTTTTTTTTTTTTTTTTTGTTAAAAAAGCAACAAAAAATTCTTTTAAAGAGCTTTTAATTACTTTAATTCAGAATAAATTTTGTATAGTCAGTAAAGTCATTGTAATTTGAAATTTGTTATTAATCCTATCTATAAACACCATGTTGCTGAGCTAACGCATCTGGCTACAAAACAGAAGATTGCGAATTCAAAATCCATCAAGGCAAAATATCTAAAACTCATTTTTTGTTGCAATTTACGGAAAGGATATTAAAACTATAGTTTACAGATCTGTCTTTTTTTTTTTTTTTTTAAAGCAACAAAAAATTCTTTTAAAGAGCTTTTAATTACTTTAATACAGAATAAATTTTGTATAGTCAGTAAAGTCATTGTAATTTGAAATTTGTTATTAATCCTATCTATAAACACCATGTTGCTGAGCTAACGCATCTGGCTACAAAACAGAAGATTGTGAATTCAAAATCCATCAAGGCAAGATATCTAAAACTCATTTTTTGTTGCAATTTACGGAAAGGATATTAAAACTACAGTTTACAGATCTGTCTTTTTTTTTTTTTTTTTTTTTTTTTTTTTTGTTAAAAAAGCAACAAAAAATTCTTTTAAAGAGCTTTTAATTACTTTAATACAGAATAAATTTTGTATAGTCAGTAAAGTCATTGTAATTTGAAATTTGTTATTATTCCTATCTATAAACACCATGTTGCTGAGCTAACGCATCTGGCTACAAAACAGAAGATTGTGAATTCAAAATCCATCAAGGCAAGATATCTAAAACTCATTTTTTGTTGCAATTTATGGAAAGGATATTAAAACTATAGTTTACAGATCTGTCTTTTTTTTTTTTTTTTTTTTTTTTTTTTTTTTTTGTTAAAAAAGCAACAAAAAATTCTTTTAAAGAGCTTTTAATTACTTTAATACAGAATAAATTTTGTATAGTCAGTAAAGTCATTGTAATTTGAAATTTGTTATTAATCCTATCTGTAAACGCCATGTTGCTGAGCTAACGCATCTGGCTACAAAACAGAAGATTGTGAATTCAAAATCCATCAAGGCAAGATATCTAAAACTCATTTTTTGTTGCAATTTACGGAAAGGATATTAAAACTACAGTTTACAGATCTGTCTTTTTTTTTTTTTTTTTTTTGTTAAAAAAGCAACAAAAAATTCTTTTAAAGAGCTTTTAATTACTTTAATTCAGAATAAATTTTGTATAGTCAGTAAAGTCATTGTAATTTGAAATTTGTTATTAATCCTATCTATAAACACCATGTTGCTGAGCTAACGCATCTGGCTACAAAACAGAAGATTGCGAATTCAAAATCCATCAAGGCAAAATATCTAAAACTCATTTTTTGTTGCAATTTACGGAAAGGATATTAAAACTATAGTTTACAGATCTGTCTTTTTTTTTTTTTTTTTAAAGCAACAAAAAATTCTTTTAAAGAGCTTTTAATTACTTTAATACAGAATAAATTTTGTATAGTCAGTAAAGTCATTGTAATTTGAAATTTGTTATTAATCCTATCTATAAACACCATGTTGCTGAGCTAACGCATCTGGCTACAAAACAGAAGATTGTGAATTCAAAATCCATCAAGGCAAGATATCTAAAACTCATTTTTTGTTGCAATTTACGGAAAGGATATTAAAACTACAGTTTACAGATCTGTCTTTTTTTTTTTTTTTTTTTTTGTTAAAAAAGCAACAAAAAATTCTTTTAAAGAGCTTTTAATTACTTTAATACAGAATAAATTTTGTATAGTCAGTAAAGTCATTGTAATTTGAAATTTGTTATTATTCCTATCTATAAACACCATGTTGCTGAGCTAACGCATCTGGCTACAAAACAGAAGATTGTGAATTCAAAATCCATCAAGGCAAGATATCTAAAACTCATTTTTTGTTGCAATTTATGGAAAGGATATTAAAACTATAGTTTACAGATCTGTCTTTTTTTTTTTTTTTTTAAAGCAACAAAAAATTCTTTTAAAGAGCTTTTAATTACTTTAATACAGAATAAATTTTGTATAGTCAGTAAAGTCATTGTAATTTGAAATTTGTTATTAATCCTATCTGTAAACGCCATGTTGCTGAGCTAACGCATCTGGCTACAAAACAGAAGATTGTGAATTCAAAATCCATCAAGGCAAGATATCTAAAACTCATTTTTTGTTGCAATTTACGGAAAGGATATTAAAACTACAGTTTACAGATCTGTCTTTTTTTTTTTTTTTGTTAAAAAAGCAACAAAAAATTCTTTTAAAGAGCTTTTAATTACTTTAATACAGAATAAATTTTGTATAGTCAGTAAAGTCATTGTAATTTGAAATTTGTTATTAATCCTATCCATAGGTGTCAACTTTTTAAAAAATCTGGGGGGGCGAGTTTCAGTGGAGCTATGTTCAAATAAGATTTAAAAAACTTTAGAATTTATATATATCGCATGTGATACCCCTCATGTGGGCCCCTTGCATGTGATACCAACAATACGGCTATTAAAATGCATTCTTTATAAAAATTTTAACTTTCTATAAAGGGAAAAACACAACTGATTTAATTGTGAAGCAATGAACAAAATAATGAAACAAATCAGTAGGCAAGAAAAAGGAAAACTGATCTAATTGTGAAGTAATGAACAAAATAATGAACCAAATCTGTAGGCAAGAAAAATAAATATTTAATCCGAACTGACATCAATCTTATCAAAAAGTAATAAGGAGAAATGCAATTTCCGTAACTTTAAATTAAAAAAATTCTAAAGGTGATAAATGACTGGATTGAACCTGGCTACTGAACTAATAAGTTCATTAATCAAAATAGAGACTAATTTCTTTTCATACATACATATGAAACTAGTATGTTGTGGCCACCACAAGACTTTCTTCTATATTTTCCTATATACATATTTAATCAGTAACAATATTAAAAAAAAAAAAAAATTACGATTTTTTTTTTCAAAGTTTTTCTTTTTGTTAAAAGTAATACATATTCAATCAGTAACAATATTTAAAAAAAAAAAAAAAAAAAAAAAAAAAAAAAAATTTTTTTTTATTTTTGCTAAAAGTAAAACAAATCGATAACTTTGTTTTAAATTATCACAGATTTATAGTTCAACCATTCATTTTAAAGGTATTGACGAGATCTTTCGAAAGATATCCATCTTCAAAATTTCCAGGGGGGGAAGCGATGCCCCCACATGCACAAAATTTTTTTTCTATTTAACTATTACTATTATCAATAACTCATATTAATTTTACAATCACAAGTTAAAAATAACTCTCATTATGTACATTTATACGAAATTTTGTCCTATATTGCCATGTTAAAAATTTAGAAAACATGAGATCACAGCGCCACCTGTTGAGCGATTGATCCCCAAATGTAATCAGCGCCAGTTTATGTCAGGGACCAACTAAATACCAAGTTTGGTTAAATTTCGTTTAAAAAAAAAAACAGAAAAAAAAAAAAAACAATTTTTTTTCTAAGTTTTTTTTTCATTAAAAGTAAAAAAAATCGATAACTTTGTTTTAAATTATCACAGATTTATGGTTCGACCATTCGTTTTAAAGGTATTGACGAGACCTTTCGAAAGATACCCATCTTGAAACTTTGCCCCTCCCCCCCAGTTGGGGGGAACCGATGCCCCCACATGCACAAAATTTTTTTCCTAGTTAACTATTACTATTATCAACGAGACCTTTCGAAAGATACCCATCTTAAATTTACTTCCCGGGGAGGCCGCCCCCCGAAGATTTAAAAGTGGGGGGGGCCAGCCCCCCCTGCCCCCCCCGTAGTTTACGCCTATGATCCTATCTGTAAACGCCATGTTGCTGAGCTAACGCATCTGGGGCTACAAAACAGAATATTGTGAATTCAAAATCCATCAAGGCAAGATATCTAAAACTCATTTTTTGTTGCAATTTACGGAAAGGATATTAAAACTATAGTTTACAGATCTGTCTTTTTTTTTTGTTAAAAAAGCAACAAAAAATTCTTTTAAAGAGCTTTTTATTACTTTAATACAGAATAAATGTTGTATAGTCAGTAAAGTCATTGTAATTTGAAATTTGTTATTACTCCTATCTATAAACGCCATGTTGCTGAGCTAACGCATCTGGCTACAAAACAGAAGATTGTGAATTCAAAATCCATCAAGGCAAGATATCTAAAACTCATTTTTTGTTGCAATTTACGGAAAGGATATTAAAACTATAGTTTACAGATCTGTCTTTTTTTTTTTTTTGTTGTTGTTGTTAAAAAAGCAACAAAAAATTCTTTTAAAGAGCTTTTAATTACTTTAATTCAGAATAAATTTTGTATAGTCAGTAAAGTCATTGTAATTTGAAATTTGTTATTAATCCTATCTGTAAACGCCATGTTGCTGAGCTAACGCATCTGGCTACAAAACAGAAGATTGTGAATTCAAAATCCATCAAGGCAAGATATCTAAAACTCATTTTTTGTTGCAATTTACGGAAAGGATATTAAAACTATAGTTTACAGATCTGTCTTTTTTTTTTTTTTTTTTTTTTTTGTTAAAAAAGCAACAAAAAATTCTTTTAAAGAGCTTTTAATTACTTTAATACAGAATAAATTTTATATAGTCAGTAAAGTCATTGTAATTTGAAATTTGTTATTAATCCTATCTGTAAACACCATGTTGCTGAGCTAACGCATCTGGCTACAAAACAGAAGATTGTGAATTCAAAATCCATCAAGGCATGATATCTGAAACTCATTTTTTGTTGCAATTTATGGAAAGGATATTAAAACTATAGTTTACATATCTGTCTTTTTTTTTCAGTGTATACCTGAAAAGAAAAAAAATATTTAATCAATACTTAATCAAAGATTTAATCAACACAGTAATTTTATCAGCATTGACCTATGTTGCAGAAATATGGATGGTAACTAAAAGAATGATGCAAAAGAGACACAACAAAGTATGGAATGACAAATAGCTTGGATAAGAAGAATAGGCAGAATATGAATAACCTAATCAGAAAAAAAAAATCATAACTTAAGGAATGATGCAAAAGAGACACAACAAAGTATGAAATGACAAACAGCTTGGATAAGAAGAAGAGGCAGAAGAAGAATAACCTAATCAGAAATAAGACAAAAAAAAAAAAAAAAAAAAATCATCACTAAAAGAATGATGCAAAAGAGACACAACAAAGTATGGAATGACAAAAATCTTGGATAAGAAGAACAGGGGCAGACTAAGAATAACCTAATCAGAAATAAGAAAAAAAAAAAAACATAACTAAAAGAATGATGCAAAAGAGACACAACACAGTATGGATTGATCAAAAGGTTGTATAAGAAGAAGAGGCAGTATAAGAATAATCTAATCAGAAATAAGACAAAAATTATGACAACACAGAAATGAAAAGCAGTTACAAGAACAAGGGACACTGCAATTAATTATTTTTGTTTTTTCAATTTATACCTTTTTAAAATGACGCATTTTACCATTTTATCATTTTTATGATGTCTATCGTTTTTATGAATAAAGCGTGTTTTTAAGGATAAAAAGTAATTTAAAGAGGAGATGCCTCTTTCATGTGGAAAAGAACGCGAAAGAATGCTCAATTTCAAAATGCTCCATGCGAATTCAAAATTATTTGAACTCTCCAATTATTTTACTATTTAGTTTTGAATATGTGACAGAACATATCAGTGCATTTGACTTTTTTTGTTCTCTATCTCACTTACAAAAGCACATCAGTTAAAAACAAATAAATACAAGATAAAAAGAACTTTTTATATATCACGTTTTTAAATTTTCTGTTGAATCATATAAACTTGAAAATTCTATATATTAATAAATCTTTTTTTTTTTAAACTTTTTTGATGAATTATCCGATCATCTTAAAAGGATCAAATGCGTAATAAAGAGAGCATTGTCTATCTAGTCGGGAAGTTAATTAAAAGTCGATTGCAAGATTTGTACTGGACAAACAAGAAAGCGAGTTAATAGAAACATGGTAAAATAGTGTAAAATATGTTATTTTCATATTTTTCTTGTCATTCGACTGAATTTGAGAGTGCATAATAAAAATTGATTATAATTTATTGATTTCAAATTAAAATGACAAATACATTGATTGATATCTAAATTTAAAAAATAAATAAAAAGTCCTTCCGGCTTATTCGGAAGGGTAGGTTGATTTCTTTTTCCTTATCAAGTAGCCGTCATTTTGTTTCAAAATGGCGGCTACAAATTATTAATGCACTTAGTAGAAATATTTATGTAGGCTATTCACATATGGATTTTTAAGCAAATCGGTTCATAAATACCTTTTTATGTGAATTTAAAATTTTCAAGTGGCTGGCGCTTGGAAACAAAATGGTGAGTTAAATTGACAAATATATGAAATGTATTTGTGAGATAAGTCTACTGTACACATATAGTTCGAATTAATTCAAAATCTCAAAAGTCATCGTGTTGAAAAATTAAGTGGCTGGCACTTCGATCAAAATGGCAGAGAAAGTTCCTCATCTAAAATATCGTTTCAAATTTGAAAATAATTTTTTTTGTAGAAATTCTTTCAAAGAGGCTTAGTAAGTTGATAAAATGTTAGTTTTCTGCATTTCTAGCTTGTTTTAGCATTAAAATAGCCTAATTTTTCTTTAAAAACGCATTAAAAAGATCCAGCAACGCAGGTAATGGATTTGGCGCCAAATTTGGCGACTTTTCCCCCTATGGCGATTTTTTTGGCGACTTTTGGCGAGAAAATACTTATTATCGATATACCAAAGATGGACGCAATAACGTGACTGGTTCACGAGTTACGTGAATTTTCTAGATTTTTGTTGTTTGAATGATAAATCCATTTTTCAACTTTGATTTCAATTGATTAAGTATTTCTAAAGTTACCGTGATAACAAATTTTCCAGTGGCCGCCAGTTGGAAACAATACAGTGGAACAAGTTGCCCAGCAAACATATCCAAGATATTTGAAGCATAGGTTCACTGTCCAACTATGGTTTAAATCAGTGCCGTGTTTCAAAAGTTAATTTTATGGCAAATTTTCAAGTGGCAGTCTAAGTGGTTGCAACTTGGAAACAACATGGCAAAACAACTTGCCCAGCGAAATCATCCAGTAAACTTGTATAAGTTCCTTGTCCAGTTCTAGTTCAAATTAAATCAGTATTTCAAAAATTATCGTCATAAGAAATTTTCAGGTGGTACCACTTGGAAAAAAAAGGGGAGTGGGATGCCCAGCGAACTTATCTGAGATATTTGAAGGATAAATCCACTACCCAAATTTGATGCGAATTGATTCTGTATTACTAAAGTTACCATATTGACAAATTTTCAAGTGGCAGCCACTTGGACATAAAATTGCGGATCAAGTCACCAAGTGGACTTATCGTAGATATTTGAACCATAAGTGCACTATCCAACTTTTATTTTAATCAGTTTAGTATTTTAAAAGTTATCGTGATGGCATATTTTCAAGTGGCAGTGTGATTTCAAGTGGCTGGAAGTTAGAAACAAGATTTCGGGACAAGTTGCCCAGTGAAAACATTCAAGATAATTATTATAATATCACTGTCCAAATTTGGTTCGATTTGGAGTATTATTTCAGAAATTATCGTGATTTTAAATTTTCAAGTGGGAGTCTGATTTCAAGTGGTCCCGCTTAACTTAAGATATCTACCATTTTATTAAAAATGGCGGATAAACTTCATTAATAAACTTCATTGATACCCTTATGTGGCCTGTATTTATAACAAAATTCAAGCAAATCGTGCTTTAAATATGCTTTTTACAATGTCGGTTTGAAATTTTCAAGTGGCTGCCACTTGAAAACAAAAAATCGGAGCAACTTGGTTAACAAACTTATCCAAGATATTTATAAGATCAGTTCACTGTCCAAATTTGGTTCCATTTCGAGTATTATTTCGGGAGTTATCGTGATGAGAAAATTTTCATTATAGATAGATAGATAGATAGATAAACGAAGTGATTGCAATAGGTCGATTTCTAAAGAAATCAACCTAATAAGTAAAATAAAAAAGGTTGGATATATATATATATATATATATATATATATACAACAAGTGGCAGTGGATATATATATATATATCCACTGCCGGACTGAAAGATGGCACCAGGTCCGTCGCGTGCTTTAACAAGGGGCCCTGGAGATTCTTTTGATATGGGGAAGGTCTCTGGTAAAAAGTTACTCTATCAAATGTTTTCTGTTAATTCAAAATTTGAAAATAATCTAAAAAAATTTAGTCTGTGTCGTGATAAAAGATGTTTGACCTGTCCTTTTGCAGGAGTGGAGCAGATAGAGGAGGGAAATAAGTTATTTCGTAAAACCGAAAATGTAGTTTATTTATTGGAATGCGGTATTTGTCAATTTAGTTATGTAGATCAAACTTCCAATTCTTTGAATATTAGAGTTACAGGGCATAGAAATGACATTAAAAATTGCCATATTAAAAATAATTGTGATAAAGAAATTCATCAATTTCAATTACATGATTTCAAAAAAATCAAAATTTATATATTGGATATTGTTTCTAATAAAAATGAAAGGCTTGATATGGAAAAACTTTTTATGTATAAACTTAAAACTATTTATCCTTACGGGTTAAACTCTGAATTTAATGGCACTAACGTGGCCAATAAAAAGGACTGTTGTATTTTCAGCAAATTATGTTTAAAAAATAGAACTTTTAAATATAATAGAAGAGGATGTAGAGGAAAAGGTAAAATTAACATTGACAACGATATCTTAAAAGCTTTGGATTCAATTAATAAGGAAAATATTAAATTCTGTGATATAAATATAATAAAAGCCAAGGTCTTCAGTTTGAAAAATAAAGTTATAAAGTGGTTTATTAGAAATAAATTAAAAAGCTATTGTTTTAAAAATATTTTAATTAAAGATATTATTTTGGATTTGTTTAAACATAAAATTGGTAATTATGATTTGGATAAAGAGGGGAATTCATTTGGTTTTGTCGTTCAGAGATAAAATTTTTGACTCCATTAAATTTTAAAAAAGTTTTGAAAGCTTGTGAAAGTTTATTTCCTTTAAAAAACAGTTTTAATATTAGGATTGCTAATAGTTATGATAAAACTTTAAAAAATTTTATTTGCAATTATAATCAGTATAGTAAATATATTAGTTTAATTAAAGAAGATGAATGTTATTGCAATTCGGGTAGTTTAAAAGATTTTATTAATCCTTATTATGGTCATATTGTCTCAGGAAATTTAAATATAATTGAAGATGATCATTTAAAAAGAATTATGAATTTGGGATCAAGCTTTAGGTTGAATTTTAATTATAGCAATAAAAAAATCATTGATTTTATAGAAAAAGATTTAGACATTTTTATTTTAAAAATTTCCTATAAATATAGCTGGCCTTTTGAAGATTTTAAACAATGGAAATTTAAATTTTTGTACCTTTTTAAGAAACAATTGCTTTTCCTTAGAAATTACTATAGTAGATTTAACCTTGATGAGTTTAATTATAGTGCTGAACTTAAAAAAAGTATTGAAAATTTAAAAGATAAATTTATTATTGCTACAGTAGATAAAGCTAATAGTAATTTTGCTATTATTTGTAAAGTTTTTTTTTTTTTATAAAAATCTTCTTTTAAAGGAATATTCAAGTAATAGTTCTTTCAACAAGTTAACTGACAACCTCTCTATTATCAAAAAACGTACATTGGCCTTTGATAAAAAACTAAATTTAAGCAGAAATTGTTTTAATTTTCCATATCTATTCGTTACTGTAAAATTTCATAAAAATCCAGTTAAATTTCGTTTTGTCACCTGTGGTACTAATAGCTATAATGATAAAGCCGGTAAAATCTTGTTTAAATATTTAAATTCAGTTTTAAAAGTAATAAATTCTGCTAATGATTGTAACATTATAAACAATAACCAGAAAGTTTTAGAATAATTTCAAGAATAATTCAGAAAGCATTACTTCCGTAAATACCTATGATTTTGAAAATTTGTTTGGCAGTATTCCACATAACTTGGTAATAGAAGTTTTTGAAAGCATTTATGATGAATTTGGCAGCTACTTAAATTGCGATAAAAATTACTGGACTAATCTTATCAGGTTTTGTATTTTTGAAAACGTTTTGTTTAACGGGAAAGATTACTTTTTACAGCGGAGGGGGGATCCCAATGGGAACGAGTTTTTCGAGTGCTTTCGCAAATTTATTTTTATATTTTTTCGAAATTTTTTTTATAAATATTACTTTCTTCAGATATATTGATGATTTAATTGTTTTTAACTGTAATTGTTTCGAAAATATCTCTAAAAAAATATATCCTAAGGAATTGGTTTTGAACCGTACAGATACTGATAAAATTTCTTTCCTAGATTTAAATATAAAGAGAAATGAAGATAAATGACTCATTGGATTATATGATAAAAGAAAGGATTTTAATTTTAAAGTTAATAGTCTTACTAATTGGTTTTCAAATATCAGTAAAAAAGTTTTAAAAAATATTATGTTCGCACAGCTTAAAAGAATTCATACTATTTGCAATAATGAAGAAGATTTAAAATATGCTGTTGAAGACTTAGAAAGTACCTTACAAATTAACTGTTACCCGTCACAATTTTTAACTGTGACTTTTCAGAGTTTTCCTATCTCGGTTTGTTCTACTTCCTCATTCAAGGGCGATATTGAAGTACCGACGAGTAGCCCCGTCGGCCGAAGATAGTTTGTGTTCCAGATGAAGGGTTGTATTTTTATTTCATTTTATACTTTCTTGTTTACCTTCAGTAATTCTCTTTTGTATTGTATATTTTTTAAATGAATTGATGTAATTTTGTAACTTTTACAATTTGATAATTTTATAAAATATTTTTAGTAGTTTTATACATTATATGTATGTTTGATTTCTCTTCAGTTATTGGTGGTTTTCTGTTTGGTGAGAAGTTGGGGGCTAAGGATAGTTATTAGCTTATAGCTACTGTCCTTTCAGAAACTTCTCGTTCACCCCTACACTGAGGGGCCTACCTGATGAAGATCTCAGTGTTTTTAGGGGTATAATTTCATTCATTTGTTTATATATTTCTGCACTTATATATTACTACATCTAAGTTTTGCATTTCCTTTCGCTGCAATCTTGCGCATTGGTTTGTAATTCTCCTATTGGTTTTTCTAATCTGTAAAACTTATATATTTATAAATTTTCCTGTCAATTGTTTTCTATATATATATATATATATATATATATATATATATATATATATATATATATATATATACTTTAAAAAAAATCAGCATATATAGTTACGCTCATCACTGACTACTGACTCTGTCACACTTAAAAAGGCTAAGAAATTTCCTTGTACTCTGTCTGTGTGTGGACGCAAATTGCCACCTAATTTTCATACTTTAGTTAATTAAAAAAAATCTAATTGTCCGATCGATAAGCTGTTTAATCCGACTGGTTCAGAAAAATCGCCCCTTTCATTTGGTACCTTATTTATAACGAACTTTTGATTAGAGTTTTTAAAATTAATTAAAATATGAAAATAGACATTTAAATTTTTAATTATTGTCAACTTTTTTTTTTTTTTTTTCAGCATAAAATAAAATATGCTTTCACGTGAAAAAAAAAAAAAAAAAAGAATATTAAATTTGCTTAAGCATATAAAAAAATGACGTCTATAAAATAACAATAATAATTTTAAAGTTAAAGAAGAGACAAATAAAGTGCAAAATTTTCGCACTGGCTTTGCTAGCAAATGAATTATTTGATGTGAGAAATAAAAAAAAATGAAATGATCATTTTTCAACGGGCGCCTTAGTCGCCCTACAACTAGTAAATAAATAAAATGCAAAAGGAGGATTAAAACTAACTGGCTATTCCCGTTAATTTGAAACTTAAAAATAAATTTAATGCACATTTGTACCCAGGAGTGAAGGACATACCATCCTTATTTTGAGAAAAGAGTTAACACCATGTTCTTGATGTGCATTTTTTGCTTTATGTAGAGGCCTTAACATGTTGAGCGCCATGTCAGCCATTCTAGATTCTAGACATTTTGTCATATATCTCTAAGTACTGAAAGAATAATCTCGAAACTTTAGGAGTGTGCAGAACATGTTACATTTCAAACATTTCAGTGAAAGTTTTACCCCGAAAGTATGAACAGTACCAATAAAAAATTAAAACGTTGAGCGCCCTGTCAGCCATCGGTGACAGGATATGATATGAAGCCGGATCAACCATCGGTGGCGGATATAAAATAGGATATAAAACTAAAAATATTACATTTAATGATTGAAAATTTATTAAAAATTTGCTTAATTTTTATTTATTACAGGAGGAATCATTATGGAATTTTAATGGATTTTAAGAATTTGCGTGGCGCTCAACGTGTTAAACATTATACCCTGTTATTACAAAGGAGAAAGAACAGTAGAACATAAAACCATGTCCATTTTCTTTATTCATGAAAAATGTCATTAATTCATTTCATTATAACATCATTCCTAAAAAAATTTCGTATTTGTGACATAGTGTCCTTTACCTCCAGGGTACAGATATATATCTGTATATATTTATTTGCGTATCAACGTTAATAACTTTCATCACCCCTTGGCCCTTTAATAGGGAAAAAGGTTAAATATATATTCAAAGACGAGACATCTTCAAAATCTGTTTCAAGATACTTACGCAGCTAATTTTAGTCGTTTTTATGGAAGAATTATTTTCGTACTCGGGAAAATAAAAGTACCGAATAATTGAGAAAAATAATATTGAAACGACCATGCAAATTTATCAACAATACATTCAAATTATTCTAAAAAATCTCTACCGTTTAAAACGTAGCAAAACGACTTATTATTCATGCATAATGTCAAAGTTATTTTGTAAAGTAAAGTACGTAAAATAAATAACTTATGTTTTATTATGCCCTATACACCCTTTTATGTTGTATCATACTTAAATCAAAACAAGTACATTTCACATTATCATTTTTTAATTCAAGTTTTTTAACAAAACTCCAAAGTTTTCAAATTCTAAATGTGAAAGAAAGAAAGAAAAAAAAAACTAAGTCAAATTTTAATATATTTAAAATTACGTTTTATAACTTTTCGGGCATCCTACATTTTAATCCACATTTCTCCGAAAAATAGTGAACCATACTTCGAACGTAACAATTCTGTATATGTATCCGTTTTATACAACTCTCCTCTCTCGATTTTAATTAACTATCTCACATCCCAGTAATATTTTTGAATTTGTACGTGCTCTATTTCAATTTTCTAAACATCACATTTCAAAGTAGCTGGCAAAATATCAAAGATGAGCTGTAGTTCTCCTCGTTTATTTTCAATATTGATTTATAAATTTCTTGCAATGTGGTTCATTTTCGTTTTAAATTTCAAAACTTTTGCTTGCAAACCACTATAGGAAAATGAAAAAGTTATTTTTTCTTATTTAAAAATTTCTATGAAAAGCTTATTGTTGTAGCAGACCCGGCACAGCTTTTCACATGCTATAATTAAGGGATATTGCTTTTTATGCTATAAATGAAAAATGAATATGTAAACATTTTGTTTTTGTTGTTATCAGACTGGTATATTATAATTTTACATTGTTATTATAATTTTACATTGACGCTTGTGCAAGTTTAATTCCTTCCTTTCTGCTACTGTCTCAATCGTGGGGTGAGACTTTGTTTCATATCTGATTTATAGTTTTCTCTTATTACATTCTACTTCTTAGTTGCATACTCAATATAATGAATCTATAGTGGAAAGTAATTAGCTTATTTTAATTTAAATTAATTAGAACTACAATGTGTTTTTTTAATTCAAAAAATAAAAATAAAAATATTTTTGTGACAATTTTCTAAACAATATTGCATTTTGTACGGAGTTATTTTTTGACAAAAAATGTCTTTGAATTTTAATATTCACTTGTAAATAGACATATTTCTTTTAATCTAATAATAGTAATAATAAAGGAATATATTATTTGATATCAACATGGTACATTTAAAAGTTTCAAAGCTATAATGAAGTCAATTTTACGTGAAGAATGTCTAAATTGAATTATATATATGTATTAATTTTATTATTCACCTAAAAATATTTTTCTTTTTATTAAAAACAGAAGGTATCAAAAGAAAGAAGAAAAAAAGAGAAGAAAGTGCAAGCCTTTTTTTTTTTTTTTTTTAAATGCCATCAGCTTAATTTCAAATCTATACTAATAAATAAAGAGGAAAAGTTTGTTTATATGTTGGAGGGTAATCTCTGGAACTACTGAACCGATTTAAAAAAAAAAAAATTAAACTAATCAAAAGGTACACTATCCCTGAGTGCTATAGGCTATAATTTATTTTTATAAAATATTTTCTTTTTTTAAATTTGAAATTTCAATATTTTAATTAAAATCCCCATAAAAAACATGGTTAAAAAAAAAAAAAAAAAAAAAAAAAGAATGAATGAAATATTGCAACGGGAGATGTCGAACACCATGGCCTCGAGGAAAAGCGTCGGGCTCCGAATCCAGAGTTTGTGAGTCGGATCCTCGTGAAGGGAATTAATGTAAAAGCAGATTTTGTCAAAATCTAAATTATTTATTTTTTATTATGTTTATTCTATCTATCTATATAGTTAAAAAAAAAAAAAAAAAAAAAAAAAAAATGACGTATATAAAGAGAAAAAGTTTGTTTGTATGTGGAGGGTAATTTCTCGAACTACTGAACAGATTAAAAAAAAAAAATGCACTAATCAAAAGCTACATTATCCCTGAGTGCTATAGGCCATGATTTATTTTGATAAGATATTTTTTTTTAATTCGAAAGTCCAATATTTTAATTAGAATCCCCATAAAAGCCATGAAAAGAAAAAAAAAATCTGGTGTGAAACAACACATGACTTCCATTACAGACAATTATTATATGCATGTTTTTTTTTTTTTTTTTTTTTTTGAGATAATAAGATCAGAAAACATAAAATTGACCTAAAGAATTATAGAAGCCTAAATAATTTTTTCCGGTATGAGAAACTTAATATACGAGTAAAGACATATAAAACAAAGTTTACATGGCAAGTTAGAAAATAACAGAAAACGGTTGAGTTATTTTTTAAAACACCAATTTCCGAGATCTAAAATTAACTTACCAAAGCAAGATGGCTGTTAATTTTCTTGTAATAACCATGTAATGAGAAAGAATATCTAAAATTGATTTATGTAACAATTTTCAAGAAAATCGTTAGAGCCGTTTTTGAGATACAGGCTTCACCAAAACTTGACAAACTGAATTTTTGACCGGAAAACAACAATTATATATAGAAGGATATCTAAAAAATAGTTATTATACCGAGTTTGAAAAAAATCCGTACAGCCATTTTTTCTCGCACTTGCGAGATTTGAAATTGAGCTATTTATACAGGGCGCCTATCAATTTTCTGAACTAATCAACTATGTTATTCGAAAGAACATCTAATAGAGTGTTTATATAACAAATTTGAAGAAAATCGTTAGAGCCATTTTTGGGATACGTACTTACGGTCCCCCTTCTGGTTTCCGATGACCCACTTCTGATTTTCCAATTTTCACCAAAATTTGGAAACTTCATCTGTACACCAAACCTGTGTCATTTCTGAAGTTTAGTCGTTTTATCGTTATTAGTTTCGTAGCTATGATAGTTAAAGATTCCGCACGCACGCACACACACACACACACACACACACACACACACACACACAGAGAGAGAGACCAATAACCGAAAACCACTTTTTTGGACTTAGAGGGGACCTTAAAAAGTGTAAATCAGGCGAAAACTTGTTATGGAATTTTTTGGACCGAATACAATACTTCCATTACCTACGGTAGTAAGGTAATGAAAGTAAATAAATAAATAAATTTTAGTTTTTATTTATAAAGGAATGTAAAAACAGTTATTCAATTCTTTTGAAAATTCATTTAAATATAGTGACCGGTGAAGAGGACGTAGCCTGCTAGTATTTAATAATTTTAAAGTTATTATAAATTTTCAATTAAATCTTTTAAACTAATTGGACTGATTTAGTTTGAATAGTCAACTCAAATTTCTTGGATTACTTCTTTGCTAGCTTTGGATAAGATTTTAATAGTACAGATTGGTGATAAAAAACTTATTTCTAATTAATTAGTAAAATTTATTTGAATAACTTTTCCAGAAATTTATTCATAATCCTTTTTCACTTTTTCTTATTGTTAAACTGGTCGATCGAAATCAGTTTCTCTATGAAGTAATTTTTTAGATTTTTATTAATTGAATAACTCAAACTTCCTAATTTTAAATTCAAATTAATTTTATTTTTCTGTCTCTTCTGAAAGAAGTACTGTTAAAAGAAATAAATCACACATTGTATACACTGTAAAAAAATAACTATTACCAGCTGCAAGAATCTCTCTCTGATTGGAGAAAAAAATATTTTCTTATAGTGTTATTTTTTAAGTTTTTTATTTTTTTAAGTTATTTTTTTACAGTGTACATTAGAGGAACAGTTCTTCAGATTAGAATAACGTTTTTATCTTGATTTTCTTAATGATGAAATAGAACATATTCCAAAAAATAATCTATCAAATTTCATAAGGATAAATGTTAACCATTTTTTTTTTTCAATTAAAACGGGAGTTCAATAAACCCATTTTAATCTCAGAGACATTGTAGTGTAATATAAAAATGTGTTCCAGCTCCTTGTACACATGTCTTAGATGGTCAAAAATAGCACCCGAGAATAAAAATGTCATTATTTTTGTGGATATGAATTCAGTCCTTTTACAACATGAGGGAGATCGATAGTCGAACAATTTTTCAGTGTATTCACTGAAAAGTAAATTTAGGAACTAATAATGACAAAATTATTGGATAAACGTCTCACAAATCACCATTATTTGTTGAAGGGGGGGGGGGGGTGCATTTAATTTTTTTTTCTTACACCTCCACATTAATGTGATAGATATTACTTATTATAAAGAAAGAGAGATATCCAAACAAATTATTTCTATGCAAAATGTTTCATTTCATTTTTCATCATGTGGTGTGATTTAACTTATTTATGTCGTAAAAATTTATAAATAAGAAGAATAAAAGTTAACACATACAAAAATATTGATGTATTAATTGTGTCATTGGAAATCCATATTAATCATTTTACAAACAAGTTATTCTTCTGTTATAACTTTAATTGTTATATAAATGGAGATTCTAAAATTTTTATCATTGCTTAATTTGAATAAGATTTTTTCTAAATTAATAGCAAATCGTTACCATCCGAACATAGGCAACTAAGAATTAAAAAGTGACTTAATTTCCGGGGAAAAGTAAGTTTTATATTTCCAATGTACACGAGTGTGCATTCGTTTGAAAGTGTAAGTTTGTGTTCATACAAAAGTCTCATTGCATGTAAACATTTTTTATGATGAATTGTGTTTTTTTTCTTAATATATTCAAAATCATAAAGTTACATAAGAAATGTAATTAATTTTTCTTGTGTTTGTTAATCTCTTATTACAATGGATTTAAATTAAAAAAAAAAATTCGGGACTTTCAAGTCTATTAAGTTGTCAATTTTCATGACCAATTCATGTAGAATGTTGCTTAAATATACAAAAGAGGGTAGTAAAAATCATAAAGTTACACAAGAAATGTAATTAATTTTTCTTGTGTTTGTTAATCTCTTATTACAATGGATTTAAATTTAAAAAAAAATTCAGGAGGTTCAAGTCAATTAAGTTGACAATTTTCGTGATCAATTCATGTAGAATGTTGTTTAAATATACAAAAAAGGACAGTAAACAATTTTGAAATTTTAATTTCCTCCGTAATTTTTTTTTATGTTTCTAAATTACTTAGCATTAAAAAAAAAAAAAAAATCTGATATTTTAATGAATAATATTAAGAAAATGAGTAAAGGGGGGGGGGGGTTGTAAACAGGAATTTAACTAGCACAGGTATATCCCTGAAATAAGTACATATACTGTCATTGTAAATTTAAATTTCTCGTTTCTTATATTTGCCATTAAAATAATTTTAAGCAGCTGCACAAAAGGGAAAAAAAATGTTTTGTTGGAAAAATAAAAATAAAAATAAAAAAGTTGAATAAATTTTATATTTATTTTGTTATTTTGAAAATGTTCATCATATTTAACATATTGCACATTCATCGCTGAACAAAAAATCTTTTACATCGACATCATATGATACTGACTTAAGATTAAAATGTTAAATAAATAAATAAAAGCATTGAATTCAAAACGAATAAAACACCTTTTCTTTCAAATTAGAAGAACGCAAATAACATTTAAAACACTATAAACAATGAATCTCACCGGGGAAACTATGGGAAAACGCACTAAAAATATTTTTCGTCGTCATTAATCTGCACTACGATTAAATACAAAACACAATCGTGGGACGGTAATCTAATATCTCATTATAAAATAAAATACAAAGAGGTTATTTTCTTGATAATTCCCTTACAAAATATTAGTCACTTCCATTTCGAAAAAGACGTTCGAATGTAGCTGCATCAGAAATAAGATTTAAAAGGCAGATGATGTCAATGTCCTCACCTTGAAATTGGAAAGTTCAGATCTCGACCATCAAGCGGAAATCCAGTTTTTTTCCTTCTTATTTCCTTTGAATTAGTTCAGGAAAAAGAACGTTACTGTAAGCGTGACGACGCTAGGTTTTCGTTTCAAATCTCCATGATGTGCTTTGGAAGAGTTTATTACCTTTTACTAAAGGTTCTTTTGAAAATTTAGAATGTTTAGATAAAGTTTTTATAATATACACTTGAGAATAATTGCCATCCATAAAAATTATATGATTATACATTTAATTTGGAATTTTTATACATTAGTAGGCTCATTTTATTGTTATTTTACTTACTATACTAATATTATTATTCAAATTATTATTACCACTGATACTTGTAATTCATTGATAAAAATGGAGTTCGACCTTTCACCAAATAAGAAAGAAAAATGGGTGCCAATTTATCTGCAAGCAATGTTTTTAATTTGGGAGCTATGTTTTAGTAATAAGTACAAAATAAACACGATAAAGTGCAATAAACTCGAACTTCAAAGTTTTGTACTTATTACTTTAAAACGCCAGTTCTGTGGTGCTTTCTTATTATTTATGTTTCAGTATTTTAATAGTGTCATTTCAGTAGAAAACAAAGCAATTCTGAAATGGGTGACACCAAATTTCTAAAATTATTGGTTGCTTCTAAAGTCACACTAGTTTTTGGTGAAACGTTGAATTTTATCTTTAAAGATGTTGTATTATTAACTAATTAAAATTATTGGGTTGTCAGGAAAGTTCCCGCCGATTTTGAAGGAAATTTAAAACGTAATATATTTAAAACTTGGTATATATATTTATGGATAATGATTTTATTATTTCTAGCATTTCTATGTTAAACAATATGTGTAGTATAGTATAATTTATCCTCGATCGATGTTTAAATTTGATCTTATTATGACTTGGGGTGGATGGACTACCCTTGCGTTCTTGATCTTCAAGTTGAAATCACCAGATTTAAACTTAGTAAACTACTTCCGCACAGTTCTTTCAGCTGTTGCATCTTCATCATAATTAACGCATATCTTGTTTGCCGCTTTTGTGGCATTTTTCGCCTTTTCGATAAAACGGAAGCATTCATTGTCTATATAATGCACTTAGTTTGTTACCACTCTTTCGAAATATGCCTGAAGTACAAGTCTTTTAAAATATATACATATACGTCATTTGTTTTTAACCATTCTGATATATTCAGACTTGTCTTTATGCCATCTAATGAAAACTGGCACGAGCTTTGCTGGCAACTCACTTCTGTACATACGTACACACACACGCAAAATAATATTTATAAGGAAAATTGTCAAAATCTACAATAACAGGGGATCCTAATACTTCAAGGTAGTGGATTCCTTCAAGATATCTTGTGCAATTTCTACAAGAATTCGAAAATGACACATCTGTCACCGTTTCTTCTTCTTGTAATATAATTTTTACTAGAAGAAAGCGAGCCGGTCACTATATTTAAACGGATTTAAAAAAAAAAAAAAAAGGTATCGTTTAAAACTTTGTTTCGGACGATTACGTATAACTTTCTCCCATCTATCTATCTCACTGCCGCTAGTTGTATCTTGCTACCCAAACGCTTCAGGCAGTTGGCATTATAATAGGCGGGCATTTTTTTCAACAGTAGGTTGTGCCGCTTATCTTGAACTCGTGCTTTGGGTTATAAGTTGATATTTTTTTAACTAATTGAAATAATTTAATTTAAATAATCAACTCAGAATACTTGTGTTATTTCGTATCTTTTAGTACCTTCCACGTTTTTCTGTGTTCAATGTTCGTGAGGAGACAGACAGACGTACACACAATTGTAGTTTAATAGTTTACATGAAAATGTGTTTAACATAGTAAGCCGAGTATCACAATTTCACATAAATATTGCAATTGGGTAGTAAAAAGTTGCATTGCCATGGTGTTATAGTCGCACTTCGATGTCCAAAATTTGTGTTTCGATTTGTGAGTGGAATTTGTATATTTTCTCTAAGAAACAATCTTATTGCTAATAATTAAAAAATATATATACAGTAGGTACATATATTTTTAAATGAACATGAAGCATAAAAAGAGAAACTTATTTATGTATAACTAATATTATTTTCCTACTTGTTTACACATTTACTTCTAAAATACAGCTTTAGCAATGCCTTTTACAACAATTTATCAACAACACAACAATTTAACATCGCAATATAATAATAAAATAGCAATGCAAAAAATTACCAACGGTTTTTGGTTTACAAGAAAATTTATAATTATGAATTTCCAAACTTTATTAATACCAAAATAGTTGAACTATATCATTTTTTATTAGTTAGATTACAAGAAAAAATAATCTGGTACACACACGCAATTTTCTCTTACCCTACATTATCATAAAGATATTATTACGGTCCTAAAGACATTATTGCAATCAAGGTGTAAGATGGTACTGGATTTGAACATTTCGGTCGTGCCTTAAAAACAATATAAATTAGTTTCAGACAGAGTTTTATTTTACAAACACGCCCATGTAAGGGGGTCTGTCACACCTTCAATGCTCCGGTTGAATTTTTTAGGCACATTGATAAAACATTTAAGTTTTCTATTACATTGAGAATATATACATATATATATATATATATATATATATATATGTACCGCCATCATCTAGAACGAATGAGTAATTACTTTCTGAATAACTAAGAAATATAGATTTCCGAGCTATGCATATAAGGTAAGATAATAAACTGAGTAGACGAAATCATCGAGAATTTATAGTCTAAATAATTCTATACGGTGAAGCATCGAATTTATTTGTAAAGATTTTTAAATATAAGATTGACCACGATAACATAGGATAACGTTCTTGAATTCTAATAACAGTTTCTAGAACTCCCTTTCAAAGAAGACTAGAATTCATAAGGATGACATGGGACTTCTTTTACTCGAGACACAATTTAGTTTCTAGATGCCAGTCACAGACATTTTTCTCAGTGTAATTTTAAGAATTTGTTTCAAAAATTTCAGAAAAGTTTCGCACATGCGCTCTTTGAAACTTTACTAATTTTAAGTAGCTTTATATCTTCTCTATCAATTGTATATGCTCTAAAGAGTGTATTTAAATTTAGCTCCGTAGAAAAATTTATAACACAAATTTAAATTCACTTCCGGAAGTTTTCAACTATAGCCCCTAATCTATCCTGATTCTTTTGCGTGGTTCTGTAAACGAATGATGAGTATTTTCATAAAATATTCTATAAGAATCATGCTATTGTGCATATAAAAGATATAGATTATTATTATTTTGTGTGTGCGTGTGTGCTAAACATGTACCAACTGGAAATTATCGCTCATTGACGTTATATATTTAAACTCTTTTGCGTATCCTTGTAAACAGACCATTCGTCCGATCTCCGTAGAATGTAAGTAAAATCACCGTATAATACACATTTGAAAATACCGAATTTGGACTTACTCCTAATTTTGTTTTTTAAGTTATGTTGATAACAAGTACACACACATAGATACACAGGAACACAGATTTAACTCAAAAATTTACACACTAATTAAATTTATTGCTTTGAAAATAGATGCGGTTTTTAAATTAACTGTATTAAATAATTAATTTTGAAAATTCAGTAATGATACAACTGTTATATTATAATAACTTCTGTATTCTGCATTTTACTAACCGCTGTTTTTCACATATCACCAAGAATTTAAATTTAAATTTTCAAAGCAATCAAATTTATTGCTTTGAAAATAGATTCGAGAACAACAGCTGTCGCACATTATTAAAATTTTTTTGTCTTTTCGAATCGTACATATACATAACATTATTCTCAGAATAGTTATTGAAGATTACCGAATAAAATTTTGAAAGCTTTGATTTGTTTTATTTCGAATAGACAAAAGTTTAAATTTCCCTACATCTATCAGTTATAATTTTGAAATATAAATATCTTTTGCAATATGACACCTTACTAATATACGCCTTCTCATCAATGTGTAAATACAGTTAAATATATTTTTCAAATTTAAGAAACACTGTAAAAAAATCTGCAGTAAAATTACGGGCGAAGCCCGGCAGCAGAGATTCCAGACGAAGCCCGTAAAAAAACATTTAGACGATGAATGATGAATCGCCAGTAATTTTACGTTGTGATGAAACAGACAACCAACCTGTAAAAAAAGTAGTATTGACCGTAAAATTAAAAGTTAAAGTTTGAGTCTCTCGAATGCTTTAAAAATATTTCCTACAGTTATTGCAGGGAGAACTCCACAACGCTAAGCATATAAATTATTTTTTTTTTACACATATTAATTTACTTTTTCTTGCGAAGCAAACAATCTTAGATAACCCAGGATTCGAACTCACAATCTCCGGTTCTACAGGCCAGCACTTCACTAATCGCGCCGTTGGGCTCACAACGACTCTTCATTACAAAAACAGATAAGGTCATCATCAGCACTGATTGGTTGATAAATCATGTCATACAAAAGACTTCTAGAAAAATTTTGATACCGATTTACAGCACAATGTGAATTAGCCAATCTTCAATTATTTTTACAGAACTAGCTGTAAAAATATACAGCAACCTATGCTGTATTTATGTTAAAAAAGGGCTTTATTTTTGCAGAATTTTTTTACAGTGATTGAATATTGTTAACGTTCAAATTATGCATAAAAATTAATTTCTTTTAAGACTATTTTATAAAATCTAAATTTGCTATGTTTGACAAAATTAAGAAGTCAGTCAATTCTCGTATTGAAAAAAAAAAACAAAAGAGTTCTTTTTTTTTTTTTTTTTTTTTTTTTTTTATCCCTTGTAAAGACTATGATACTGATTTTTGAGAAAGGAAATCTAACATATTTTACTTTTTTTTTTTTTTTTTTCCATAGTGAAATTAAAAAAGTAAATAAATAAATTCCTAAATTAAAGTAATTGTTTGTATAATCTTTATAGAGAAATTGGATATGTTACACCATACGTTTTAAACCATCAAGCTTATATATAAATTATTCCATTTTTCAAAATAATGCGAACTACACTGATTCCCAAAACTTAAATAAGAACAGTTCCCCCCCCCCCTTTTTTTTTCTTTTCTTTCCTGCATAGTTCTTGAAAAGATGAATAGTTGAATGTGAAAGTTGAACGACATATTTATTATCAAATAATTATTTTAACTTTAAATAACTTTGACATTGGGCATAATTCGTAAACCGATATTTCTTTTAAATTTTCTAAAAGTACGCTTTTGAAGAAAGAAAAAATTAAAATAATGTTAGAAAACAAAACTAAGAGAGAGATGACGTCCATGCTTCATTGCAGATAGGCAAAAATGCATTTACTTTAAAAATTAATTAAAATATTTTTCATTTTTCCTCTAATTTTCTCTCTTTTGTTTTCTTTTCCTTTTTTTTTTATGTAAATAATTAAATATATATA
The DNA here is from genome assembly GCA_963930645.1 of Salticus scenicus. Taxonomy (NCBI): domain Eukaryota; kingdom Metazoa; phylum Arthropoda; class Arachnida; order Araneae; family Salticidae; genus Salticus; species Salticus scenicus. The sequence continues at coordinate 260,983,791 of OZ005649.1, read as the reverse complement.
TTAACGAACGTGAAATTTGCGTGAGATGATATTTTTTACTTATCTTCGAACAAAAATCCCAATATCGAGCTATTACATTTTAAGATGTCCTTTCTTGTGTATTTAGTTGGTTACTATAGAAAATCAGGCATATTGTTTAGGTTGGTCAATATTAGGTCTCGAAAGTGGATGCCAACAAAAATGTCTCTATCAATTTTATTTAAATGTGCTGTATAATTTTTTTCTTGAGATAATCTTAAGATGTACGTACAGTTACTGCGGGAAATCTTTTGTCTACCAGGGTCTGTCTATATTGTACTACTTTGTCTGTATGTAATAGTGGGTAATAGTCGTATGATTTTTTTTTTTTTTTTTTTAATTACCAGATTTTTTTTATTCTCTCCTGTTTCATTTTGAAGGTAGAAGTCCTAATTTGTTAGATCCAGGTTTTGTCTTCGGACCACACTGTCTTCAAAAGGAATGGGTAATAGTCGCGTGTTTTTTTTTTTATTTTTTTTTTTAATTACCAGATTTTTTTTATTCTCTCCTGTTTTATTTTGAAGGTAGAAGTCCTAATTTGTTAGGTCCAGGTTTTGATTTCGGACCTCACTATCTTCAAAAGGAGTTTATGATATATATAATAATGGGTAATAGTCGTGTGATTTTTTTTTTTTTTTATTAATCAGATTTTTTTTTAATTCTCTCCTGTTTTATTTTGAACTGAAGAAGGGTGTGCTTTTACGGGATCTCAAAATTATTTTACCCTTTTTTTTCCTCTTTTAACAGGCATTTTTACCGATTTATTAAAAACATTTTCTCTAACAAATTTTTATTTTATAACAATATTTATCTTGTGTTATCTATTTATTTAATAATTTTAGAAAACTGAATACAGAAATAAAATAAATGTACGTAGAAAGTTTTCCATTTTATTTCTTTTCTGCGCAAATTCTTTTTTTTTTTTTATATATATATACATTCTGCAGCGAAAATCCCATTGTCATGATGAGTGGCACAGGTGGCAGAAGGTAATAGTAGTAAAGGACAGACAAATTGCAGGTTCTACCTGAGAATAAGAGCAAGAGGGGGAAATAAATATCTATAGACTGAAAGGCTTGGGAAAATTTGTTTAAAAGATATCACTCTGAAAAAAAAAAAAAAAAAAAAAAAAACAGCGCATGCCTAAAATTTAAATGCATGTCAGGTTTTTACGGCGATATTCTATTTCTGTGTCTCAATAAAATAAAATAAAATAAAAAATAAAACCAGATGTTTTTGAAGCGAATTGACTCTGCTCTATTCTTCATCATTTATTTGGTCGGATAAATTTTACATATTGGCAAATTGGCAATGAATTTTAAAGCAATATTTTAAGCAATATTTCTTTTACGTCGATTTTAACATGGTTACACAGCATTACGCTTATTAAGAATTAACATACACTATTAAGATGCTTAGAAACATGGTTCCTACAGAAAAGGGTGTGCATGGAATGCATAACTAATTTACAGCGTTACACTACATAAAAGAATTTTTATACGATTTATGTATTTTGAATGATAAGTCTAGGTTTTGCATTTTTAATAATATCTATATTAGACAAAGAAAGTAAATATTCAACGAAGGTTGATTGAAAAAAAAAAAAAAAAAAAAATCTGAAATAAAAAACAAAAACAAAAAACCTCCTATTTGGGACTCAAAGTTTTTTGGTTTCGATATGTATGTTTGTATGTACCGAAAAAATACATGTGAATAACTTGAAATTTGGGCAAGTATTTATCAGTTCCACGTTAGCTGTATAGTTTTTGCTGTATATGGTGTTTGGGGCTCGGATACAGAAACATACTAAATATTATCGATTCATTATGTTCTAAGAAGTAAGAACTACCTTAATTTATGCAGGATTTTATTATCATTAACATATTGCACTCAACACAATGAAATTAACTTACATTATTAAGGTACTTTAAAATATGATTTGAGTATATTCAGCAAATATTCAACGAAGGGCGTCCTCCTTGTGATAATAACTCAAGAATTTTTCACGTGTTACATTAAAGGATAAAAGGGGGGAAAAAAAGACTACACTTGGATATTTTTATTTTTCCTTACAAAAACCGCCAATTTTATCATTTAAAAATAGGAATGGAACGGATAATAATTTTGCTGTCGGATATTAGATGTCTGTATCTGACAGGTAAAAGCATTCTAAATATCCGATATCTAGTAAAATCACTATTCGTTTCATACTTATTTTTAAATGATAAAATTGGTAGCTCTTAAAAGGAAAAATAAAAATACCCCAGTACAACTCGCCCTCCCCCCTTCCTTGTACCTTGGTGCGCACTATCCATCATTTCAGCAAACGTTTTGTTCTGAAGAGGAAAAGGGGACTAGTAAAAAAATAACCAAAAATCAAAATGTTTTGGGTCACCCTGTAAAAAGCAATGCTTGAAATGCGTTTTTGCTGTAGTATGTGATTTTAAGTATTCTTTTAATTATCTGTATAAATTTTTATGAGATTAGCACATATATTCATGGAGATATAACTTTTTTTTTTTTTTTTTTTTTTAATTGCAAAAATATTTCCACTTTTGAAATTATGAGAGGCATACTATTGTAACAATCGCAGCTATCGTAGATCACAAGTCGGATCGTACACTCTGCAGCAAAAGTATCCGAGCACTAGCAATAATCCCTGTCTAAAAAAAGTACACTTAATACTGCCTTGTTAAATAAATCCTTGTCGAATAATGTCCTTAGATAGACTAAGAACATGAATCAACAAATATTTATTTAACAAAGCAGTATTAAGTGTACCTTTTTAAGACGGGGATTATTGCTAGTGCTCGGATACTTTTGCTGCGGAGTGTACGATCCGACTTGTGACCTACGATAGCTGCGATTGTTACAATAGTATGCCTCCCTGTAACTCGTAGGGTATTAGACCCACTGCAAAGCCATTTTTAGGATGGTTGGGTTTTACGTCGCACTAGTGCTGCGCAGATGGGCAATTGGCGGCGGTCTGGGAAACACCCCTAGAGATGGTCCGGAGACATGCCATCACAATTTTGATCCTCCTCGGAAGGGATGGCTCTCCCGCTTCGGTGACTCCCAGAGGTATAATTTTTGATGGGAACATGGAGGACATTGTGGCCACGACAGATTTTACGTCCACCAGCCACCATTACTGTACACGACGGTCTTTGGCCAGCTCCAGTACCGAACCCGTAATCTTCCAATTACGAGACCGGCGCTCTACCGATTGGGCTACCGCGGCCCAGCCATTTTTAGGAAACTTAGCATACTACATTAGACCCAGCATACTGCAGTAAAAATCGAAAAATGTTAACTATCTTACGGAATATGTGAATTTTACTAAATAATTTTTAACTACGCATGCGCACGTTTAAAAAAAAAAAAATCATTTGCATAATTTAATAGTCAACAGTATTGAGCTACTTATATGAAAACTCCAAACAAATATCGTGTAAATTCAAAAAGTTATGAGAGATAGAATGAACAGAATTTTTATTTTTTTCAAAATAAAAGCTAAACTATAAGTGATTTTACTCACATTTTTATTTTGATTCAGTAAATGCCCAATGGTAAGATAATATTCGCTTATTGTAAATAAATATTGATATTAATAAAATCCCTATCACCTTCCGTTTTTTTTTTTTTTTTTTTTTTTTTTTTTTTTGAGACAGAAAGAGAGAGAGAGAGAGGGAGAAAGAGAGAGAAGGATTGAAATTCTGTTTATTCTATCTCATAACTTTTTGAATTTACACGATATTTGTTTGGGGTTTTCATTGAAGTAGCTCAATACTTTTACACTGTAAAAAAAATTACCGTCAAATTACGAGAATTTCCCGGCAGCAAAAATACCGGGAAACTCCCGTAATATTACAGGTATTCTTTCGATAAAAAAAAAAAGAAGATTCCCGTGAATTTGAAAATAAAATCCCGTGGAAAAAGAAGTATAACTTAAATTTACTAGTTTTACCCTTTAAAAATAAAAAAGGGAATTTCCCGTAAAAAATTAGTAGAATTTCTACTTTTTTTACAATTATTTTTTTACAGTGTAGCTATTAAATTATGCAAATTAATTTTTTTTTTAAGCTCGTGCATGCGTAGTTAAAAATTATTTAGTAAAAATAATCATATTTCGTAAGATATTTAACATTTTTGCATTCTGATTGGTCTAATGTAGTACGCCAAGTTTCCTAAAAATGGCTTTACACTGGGTCTAATATGTTACGTGTTATAATTAAAAAGGTGTTTTTTCTTTTGCAATTGTTTAAAGAAACCATTATATCTCAATGAATGTATGTGGTAGCCTCATAAAAATTTATACAGATAATTAGAAAAGTCCTCATAATCCCATGCTACAGCAAAATGTATTTCAAGCATTACTTTTTACAGGGCGACCCAAAATTTTTTGATTTTTGATTAATTTTTTACTAGTCCCCTTTTCATTTCAGGACACAACTTTTGCTGAAATATAACATGTATAACATGTTCTTTATACTCCCGAGGTTTCAAGATGATCCCTGAAGAAATTTTCTAGATATTTGACAAAAAGTCTGAATTCGAAAATGTCCAAATACTTATTGGTATGAGTATACTTATTGGTATTGGGTGTATGGTATATCTGTATGTGTTTGTATATGCTTGTACTGCAATAGTAGTAACAAAAATCAGTTGATTGATTTTAAATTTGGTAGAACTATTTATGAGACACATAGAATTAATTAGCTGTTTAGCTACTGACATAAATAATGTTTGTGACACGTATATAGAAACAACAAAAACAAAATAATATCGATACAATAGACAATTGAAAATATTCCTTCTAAGTGTATTTTAATATTATTACATTGCATTCAACATAATGAAGTCAACAAGAAAAATTAGGATTCTTAAAAGCAGAGTTTCTGCAGAAAATGGAGTTAATAGGATTGAAAATTAGTTTATGTATTAAGTATATACGTTATGTATTAAGTATGGTAATTATTGAATCTATCATTTTTGTTGTATTAGATTGGGTAAAAAATATAAATATTGATTATGGGGTTGAGGAGTAGCATGCCCGTCAAACAGACATTTATCTAATTGCAGTAATTAATTAATTTAATGAGATAAAATTAATTATTTATCTCACTCTATATGATGTAGAATAAATAAAAATTAACAGCTGATTAATGAGTTACAAAAATTGATATATAGATCCACATAGTAATGTTTCATGTTAGGTCATAAATTTTATTGTTTTTTTTTTTTTTTTTCCCTTTACTTTTTAACACTTTCCAACAAGGTTGAAAAGTGTTAATGACTTCGGTTTGTCTGTCTGTCTGCCCGCGCTCTAACTTCCGTAAATATTTATGGAATTTCTTGAAACTGATATATGTTATTCAAGTTCACTATCGGATGTTCCCTATTGAAAATGGAGTTTATACCTCTACGGTTTGTGTACAGGGACACCCGAAAGTATTTCAAAGCATTGTGTTCTATGACAGGTATTTCTATAAACCGTATTTTCATATCTTTACTGTACGCATATCTTAACGAAATTGAAATACGTTATTCAAGTTCCTTATTGGATGTTTCCTGTAGAAAATAGAATAAATATGACCACTGGTTTATGTACAGGGACACTCAAAAGTATTCCAAAGCATTGCGTTCTATGAGAGATATTTCTGTAAATCAAATTTTAATAACTTTACTTTCTACGAAGTTTTATGAAATTGAAATATATTATTTGTGTGCACAAAAGAATGCTTTGCGTAGAATATAGCATGACTAGCATTAGGTTTACAGGGTGACACAAAAATATGCATTTATATTAAAAGCTATTAATAAAAATTTGCTAGAATTGTACTTTCGTTTACATTAAGCGTTTTTAGCGCTTTCTAACATTTGCCAAGCGTGAATATGATTTCAATTTGTGTATATGTCCGTCTGTCTGTCTGCCCGAGCTTTAACTCGAGTAAATATTTATGGAACTTTTTGAAACTGATATATGTTATTCAAGTTCACTATCGGGTGTTCCCTATTGAAAATGAAGTTTATACCTCTACTGGTTTGTGTACAGGGAAATTACGTACAGTTGGAAAGTGTTACTAATCAATGCGTGCTGCATGATTTTTCTTTCTTGTTTTTTTTTTTTTTTTATATTAGTCCTTTCAGTTGGCCTCTGGATTCAAAATACTTCCTAAGCGAAGGAACAAAATTTCGTAGTTGGACTCTTCGTGTAATATTATAATAAACTAGTATGCAGCGGTCTTCACGAAATTTTCTTCTGTATCCTTATATATATAACACCATCATCTCTGGTTAACATGCATAAATATTTAAGCATCATAGCCTTTCAGAATAAAGATTTTAAATATGTAATTTCTGTAATTTTACTCAATACATGCGGAGGTACAGACCATCTTAAAATTCAAAGGAAGTGAATAACAACAGTGATACCTGCGTTTTGAAATGCAACCAAATTAAAATATCATAATTTTTCATAATATCTATTTTACAGGACCATTTATATATCATTGAAGCTGAGATATAGTCTTCAAGTAAACAGGAAATATTGAAGCATAACATGTCGTCTGCCGTCCGATATTCATTCAAACTGAATCAGCATGGTTTTTATTAATATCCATCTCACATCCAAGTTTGGTGCATTTATATACCACAGAAGCTCAGATACAAATGTAGCATAGCAGCGCGCCACCTCTCAAATGGTATGCATCCAAATTCAACCGATATAGTTATTCATTGTTGCCTTCATTAATATCAAGATATTTGCACTTATACACTATAGAAGATAGGTTTACAAGTACACAGGTATACAGGTAAACATTTTCTAAAATGGTCAGATCGTGTTCACGACATCTCAGAACAGTAACTTCCTCAAAAAACGAAATCAAAAGTTTTCTCGAATCCAACACTTTTGAATATAAAATACAGATATACAAAGTAAATTGTCTTCTTAAAACATCTTGTGAATGTAGAAAATGCAAAAAGTTGCAACTATCAAAGCTTTTTTTTTTTTTTTTTTTTTTTTTGTAACATCAATATTTATGGCTACTAATATTTATATTTCGTTTATATAAATTTATCAACTTAAAAAAATATATATGTTTTTCTATTATTACATTACAAATCAATAAATGTGGGGATATGAAACGATGCGTGCTAAATCAATAAATCAGTCTCGAACTACCTTTAATTACTTAATTATAATTAACTCAAACAACAAATTAACCTATAAATGTCACTAATTAATTAAAAGTTAAAAAAAATTCGAGTTTCATTAAAATTATCGGCGCTTGAATATGATAGGAAAATATTTACTTGTTTTATTAAAAAGCACGAGTAAAAATAGCAATATTCGATTAGTTGAGGCACTTTACATGATATGTGTTTGAATAAAGCAGAAAGAATATAACAGTTCTAGTTTTAATTATTTCAAAATAATGATATCTGAGATCACTTGACTGGAGACTGTAAAAAAGCAACTGAGAAAAAAGAAAAAAAAAGGTAAAAAATAAAAGTTAACATTAAGGTAAAATTCAATTTTACTTATCAATAAAGGATGTACTTTTACCATAATAAAAATTTATCAATCGCATACCTAACAAAATTCATTCAGCTTCTGATTTCTATATACGGTTTCATATAAGGAACACGTGAAACACATGTATAGATACAGCAGTATAAATTTTATCTGGCATGCAAATTTAAATTTAGTTTTAAAAAACTATTAATTGAATTCTCATGAGCTATTTCATGTAGCTATGAATTTTGACAAGATCACGTAATTCAAATAGGGTCAATTATTTATTTTAATATGAATTATACAGAACAGATTTTTGACAAATTGTAATCAAATGCAATAAAGAACTGTTGTTGAACCATGAAGAAAATACACAAACATTATAAACACCGAATAAATAAATAAATAAATAAATAAATAATAATAATAAAAAAAATTCTGAAAAGAAAAAAAAAAAAAAAAAAAAAGATCCAATGGGCGATTAACATAGGAAATATTTTTCGTGCATTCACGGACGCTTTGCGTATAGAATTTTGGAGATTGTTCGTTGCGCAGCACTAGTACGACGTTAAACCCAACCAACCAAACAATCAACCATCGATTTTTTTTTTTTACTGCAATTCAGTAACAGTATTTGCAGAGAATTTGTATTTTGCCAAAATCTGCCGACAAATCGAGATTAAAAAAAAAAAAAAGGAAAGAAAAGAAAAGAGAGAGAGAGAAAAAAAAAAAAGAGAGACGTTAATCTTATTAGACTAATATCGGCATTTTTTCTTATTATATCATTGACCTGAGTCTACGAGCTTAAATATTGTCCATTTATAAATCTTATTTTATTTTTTATTTCATTTTGCACGAGCGCTTTTTATTTCCTAATTCAGAATTATTAAAAAACCTTTTTCGATACTGTCCGGTTCGAAACTGATTACTATTAATTTTCTTTTCTTTTTCTTAATATATATATATATATCTTTCAAAAGCAAAATTTAGTTTAGTACGGAGGACTGTTTTTTTTTTTTTTTTTTTTCAAATTACAACATTGCTTTCAAATCATTCAATTACATTTTCGATAAATTTTCGATTTCGATAATTGTCCAACAATCGTAAAACTGGTATCGTAAAAATCCGTAGATTGAGACTAATAGTCCTCAGTCCTAAGAAAAGTAATTTAACAAACTTAAAATATAGTAATTACTTTCCGAAAATACTGTGTGCGAATGGAAAGTATTGTAATCGGGATTTGAGGAATGGATTTTGTATCTCGTATAGCTCAAAAATAAATGGTTGTAGAATGCAGTAGAATGATATAAATTTATATTTGTGACTGTCATGACGTCTAATTATACACCTCCATCTTTGGTTTTGACACGAGCTCCTCTTTTAGAGATAGCTACAATTTTACGCGGTTTTTCGCGATGTAGGTATGCACTAAAAAAAAATTTCTGTCATTGGGAAACAAAACTGTGGTTCTAACCAACGAGATAAATAAAGTAGAGTGATAAATGGTAACCTTGACATGGTCCAACATGAGTCATGTGACATGAACCCTCTATGCGTTGTTTCCCTTGGTAACAGCTTATTTTCAGTAAATTTCTATGGCAACGGTTTAGAGATTGTTCTTTGCAAAAATCATAACCGTCAATGTTTTTGTTTACTTGCGTAGTTTAATATTCTTTTGTTCTAAATCATTTTGATTTTACTTCTTTTTTATTTCGTGTAGTTGAAATTTAACCGACAAAAAGCTTAAAAATAGTTGAAAAATTATTATTTGTTGTTAAATTTAGCTCTTTAAAAGGTTAACTTTTCTTTTATAAACACTTTTAAACTTTGTTGGGAAACGATGAAAAAAAAAGGTATTTTATTATTTATTAAAATGGGAAATATGTGCAAAATTATTTTAAAAACAATTTATTTCGGTCATAGGACTGTAATGTTACCTAATAATAATGATGATTTGTCAAACTGATATTTTAAATGCCAAAATAGCGATAAAGGGCCAAACATAGCAACCTATTGGAGCATGTCACGTGATTCATCTTGAACTACGGAAAGCTAATCCTTCATCCATTAAATCAGCACTCTAATTTATATATCTCGTTGGTTCTAACAGAAATAGTTCCATAAATTCTTATAAATTCTAGTTCCCTTTGATAGCATGTTCTAAAAACCCCTATTGTAATTCTAAAAAGTTTTTCTATATTATCGCGGTCAATTTCCTTTAAAAATATCTAAAAATGTATGCGAACACAAGAGGCGAGGTTTAGTAACTATGATTTTCTTTTACAACAATTTCTAGGAAATTAAGTGAGATTTTTCTCGCAATATATAAAGAATTCATAAGACAGTAACCGCCGCTTAATAAATTCACTGGTTAATAAAATCAGTCGCTTAATATGATCAAATTGCCAGGACCGGAATCAAATCATTACAAACTATTTTAAAACCGCCTCTTAATAAAATCAGCATCGTCGGTTAATAAACTCAATAATATCTCTTCAGCAGCAAAAATATCATTCATGCACGCTAAACAATTTCTTTATTGGCACTTAAAAAAAAATAATAATAATAAATAAATAAATATAAATATATATATATACACACACACATATATATATAAAAGAAATAAAACACAGCAATCCCCGTTATCTCTCTTTGTCGAAAATTTTACCCTTGTAGCATAATTACAAATTAAACATGCCTCATCACTTGTCTCAGTAACAATATCAAAGAACATGTTCTCTTCAAAGCGCGATAATGAGCTACAGATTTGATTTGACTCGCAAGTGGTAATTTTTTAAGAAACATTTTAATTATTAAAATACAATTTCTGATAATTATTTGGAAATAACTAAGAAGCAAGAAGTTAAAACGTAAAGATTTTAAATTTAAAGAATAGTGTGAACTTTCGGCAAAGTAATGAGGATTTTCCTCAAAGGAAAGTGCATCGGAACTTGAGATGTGTTTGATTCGTTATATTGAAAGAACAATTAATCAATTATCTTTCAAAAATTAATTAATATTGTTTATTAATTTCATTACTCGTACCCTTTTGAAATTTCTTTCCAAATTCAGGAAAGTAATACCTTTTTCTTCTGTGCAGAAACGTTCGCCGGATATAAAAATCAGCCTCCTAATAAGAATCCTTTTGGCTCAGGACAAATGTGATTTTAATGAGCGGTGGATACTGTATTTATAATATTGTTTCCTCATCTAAAATTGTAGAATAGAAATTCTCGATTATTTCGTCTATCCAAGTTATTTGTTTACCTTATACACATATAACTCAGAATTTTATATTTCTAGTTAGGGATTCAGAAAATGGCTACTTATTCGTTCTAGATGAAGGTGGTATATTTTTTTCTCACAAGGAAACATTCAAAAGGAGTCGTCTTCAAAAAATATTGAGAAAAATGTGTGTGATTCTACTCTTCCTAAAACACCAGAAATGGAAAAAATTATCGGCTGAAATGAATTACAGCGACCGCAAAAAATTATCAAAATTAAGCATATTTGGCAATTTCACATTGTTAGGAGGTTGATTTTGAGTACTTGGCGGAGAAACAAAACACGGTTCTGATCGTACACGGCAATCTCGGTGTTATCGAACTGAACGCCTAACAGCGCTAAATCGCCAAATATGCTTAATTTTGATATTTTTTTGTGGTCGCTGTAATTCATTTCAGCCGATAATTTTTTCCATTTCTGGTGTTTTAGGAAGAGTAGAATCACATATATTTTTTTCAATATTTTTTGAAGACGACACTTTTTGAATGTTTCCTTGTCAGTGAGGGAGTGTGTATGTGTGTAATATGTATATATGTATGTGAGTGAGCATGATAGCTTCTAAACACTTTGTTCGAATGAGCTGAAAGTTGGTATGTATGTTACTGGTCACTGTAGCACAAATTGTGGGTATTTTGGTGAATCTTTTTTTTTTTCTTTACAGGGACATAAAGAAAAATTCTTTATTATCATTGTCTTTAGGTTGAAATTATTTAAAGTGCGACAGCGTCTAAATGCTTTATCCAATTGAGCTGAAAATGTATATGCATGTTATAAGTCACCATAGCAAGAACTGTATAGATTTTGGTGAATTTATCGCTTATAGATTTTTACTGGGACACAAAAATGTATTAGGTCTTCAATTACACTTACCAAAATATTTTGGTAATACACAGGGTAGGCAATTTTCTAAAAATTGTTGAATCGAATTCAGGACCAAATAAAGCCACATAAATTTGAAAAAAAAAAAAAGAAGAAGAAGAAGAAAAGTAAAAAGATTTAAAAGCTTGCCTTTATTCCAAAATGTACTAAAATAAACTTTATGCTGGAATTGAAGGATACATGTAGCGGTTCTATCCATTACTGCTTGAGCATGTATTATCATGTCATAGGAGTTATACATGTATGTAAAGTTTCAGCACAATCTGATGATAGGAAGCGGGTCAAAAGTCAAATACAAATTTTGAACTCGATTTGGGGTCCAGAGTTTTTAAATCTTTTCCTACGTCTATTACTGCTTGATCACGTATTGTCATCGATATTATATATGCATGCAAAATTATAACCCAATAAATTCACAAGCAAGGTTTGATCCTAATAGGCAAAAAAAAAAAAAAAAAAAAAAAAAAACTAAATAAATTCATATAAAAATGTACTTATTGAGGCTAGGTATGTAGTAGTCTGAAAAGACCATCTAAGTTCTGATTTAGAGATAAAAAAATATGAAACACTATACAAATATATACAAATGCACACTATTTATACAAATGTTTAATGTATGTACATTTTATTCTAAAAGACATCAAAAAATTTAGTTATGAGATATACTAAGCACAAACTGTTTATATATTTATGTTTTGTTAATATTAAATCTATAAAAGTCAGAAAAATTTAATTTTAGTAATCTATATAGATTAGGCATGCATAAAATAGGCAAGCATAAAATTTGTGGTATACTTTTAACATATTAATTATGGGAGTAGAGGGTTGAAAATGGTATCATTCGAAAGGTATGGTTAGACAGATGTGCAGAATACAAAATTATTTTCTTACGATGTCAAGAAGGTATTTAAAAATATTTTTATGTTTTATGCATTTCCCCCCATTTTTACTTTCCGAACACTATAGTGAGGAAAGTATTGTAATCATGCCAAAAATCCGAATTTGAGATTTTGATATTTCTATACGTTTCGAGGTCCAATGAGTCCGTTTTCACTGTTTTTTCGATGATGTATGTATGTATGTGTGTATGTATGTGTGTATGTCTGTGACTGAACACGCTAGCGTCTAAACGCTTTGTTCGAATAAGCTGAAATTTGGTACGTATATTGTAAGTTACCATAGTACGAACCCTATAGATTTTGGTGAATCTAGCACTTATAGTTTTTTTACAGGGTCACAAAGAAAAATTCTTTATCATTATGGCCTATGGGACCAAAATCTTAAAAGTGCGATAGCATCTAAACGCCTTATTCAATTGAGCAAAAAATTTATACACATATTATAGGTCACCGATATTCAATCCGTATAGATTTTGGAGAATCTAGCACTTATAGTTTTTTTACAGGGACACAAAGAAAAATTCTTTATCATTATGGCCTATGGTATGGGACCAAATTTTTAAAATTGCGATAGCATCTAAACGCCTTATTCAATTGAGCTGAAAATTTATATGAGTATCACTGTTGCACTAACTATACGCATTTTGGCGAATCTAGCAATTATAGGTTTTTACAGAGACACAACGGAAAATTCTTTATCATTATGATCTATGGGCTCAAAGTTCGGTAGCGTTAAGTAAAACATCGTGTAGTATATGGAAAAAAATACTCAAACACTCTATTATGGTTTTCTATCTTTTGTTTGTTTAACGACTCATTTCTTTACTTTATCTAAAAAACTGTTAATTACTCAATGTTCGGAAAGTCGAGGGGAGTCACTCCAGATTTTTCCCTTTCATACACGAATTTTTTTATATTAAAAAATACCTAAAAGTAGAAAGTTGTTAAATCTGGCAATTTCTTAAAACTTAAATAAAACCATAGACAAAAATAAACGGTCGTAGAATGATGCAAATTTATATTTGTGACTGTCATGATGTCTACACACCTCCATCTTTGGTTTTGACGCGAGCTCCTCTTTTAAAGATATCTACGATTTTACGCGATTTGCCGTACTGTGTGTATGCACTGAAAAAAAAAAAAAAATCTCTGACGGACATCTAGAAACTAAATTGTGGATCTAATAAAAAATAGTTCCATATCATGCTTATAAATTCTTCTTCCCTTTGCTAACGAAAAAGCCCCTATTTGAATTCTAAAGCATTTTTCTATATTATCGTGGTCTATCTCATTAAAAAAATCTCTGAAAATAGATGCGAACACAAGAAGCGAGTTTTAGCAACTATAATTTTGTTTTACAACCCATTTCTAGAAAATCAAGCGAGAGTTTCTCGCAATATATAAAGGATTCATAATATTCATACTATTGTTTCATCATCTAGAAAAGTGTACAGTAGAAATTCTCGATCATTTCGTCTACCCAAGTTATTTGTTTACCTTATACGCATAGCTCAGAAGTTTATATTTCTAGTTTAGAGATTCTGAAAATGACTACCTATTCATTCCAGAAGAAGGCGGCATATATTTTTTCTCAGTGTGAGTGATTGTGTTTGTGTGTATTATGTATGTTTGCGAGTGAACGTGATAGCCTCTAAGCACTTTGTTTGAATGAGCTGAAAGTTAGTACATATGTTATTGGTCCCTGTAGCCCAAACTTATGCGTTTTGGTGAATCTAGTACTTATAGTTTTTTTTTTTTTTTTTTTTTTTTTTCCCTGAAAATTTATATACATGTTACAGGTCACTATCTCACGAACTGTATCGATTATGGTGAATCTAATACCAATAGTTTTTTAGAGGGACACAACAAAAAGTTCTTTATTATTATGTTCTATAGGCTGAAGTTATTAAAACTGCGACAGCGATCAAATGCCCTATCTGATTAAGCTGAAAATTTATGTACACGTTATAAGTCACCAATCGCACGAACTGTATAGATTTTGGTGAATTTAGCGTTTATAGATTTTTACAAGGACACAAAGAAAAATTCTCTATCATTATGGCCTGTGGGCTTAAATAATATAAAGGGCAACAGCATTTAAACGCCTTATTCAAATGAACTAAAAATTTATGTACATGTTACAGGTTACCGTCGTACAAACGGTATAGATTTTGATTAGTATAGCATTTATAATTTTTTAAAGGAACAAAAGAAAATATTATTTATCATATAGTATTGAAAGTATTTAAAGGGCGATAGCATCTAAATGACTTATCCGATTCAGCTGAAAATTTATATACGTGTTATAGGGTTATCGTCGCACTAACTGTATTGATTTTGATGAATCTAGCACTTATATATTTTTACAGGGACACAACTAATTATTCTTTATCATTATGAACTATGGGCTCAATTTTTTTTTAAGTGCAATAGTATTAAAGCCTTACTCTATTGAACTGATTGATTTAAGACTTCTCTTATTTTAATTTATTTGAACTACCGTTAATTATTTAGTGTTCGAAAAATCTAGTGAAGTCACTCTAGTTTTTTTTGCACTAGTACAGAAACCCTGAGACTGAAAAACATTTAAATTGACTATTGGACTAACGGAATTTGAAATTTGCCAAACAAGCGACGAAAATTAGAATGAAAATCTTATTTTACACACATTAATTTCGATTTCTAAAAGTATTTTTTTATAATCGATATTTTAAAATATTAAAGTATATTTATTATAAATTTTTAAAAATTATAAACAGCAAATGGAAAAAAAAAAAAAATTATAATGTTGTTTTATTTAACAAATTTGTCGTTCATGTCTGTGATTTTGGCGACATTTATTGTTGACGTGGCAACTATTGTTGCTATATCGCCATACTGAAATAAACCCATTTTGTAATAATGTTCTTATATAGACAAATATCATGATATTTATTTAGTCGGGTTTCCAAACATCATCAATGAGTAATGCCTGTAACTGCAACTGCATTATATTATAATTGGATGAGAAAAATGTAATTTTTTGTAAGTTCAAAATCTATTACACCTGTCATTTTTCCTTCCTTCTCACTTCTGAATTTTGAAAACTGCAGAAATTACTAATATTATTATTTCTTTGAACCATGTGAAGCATTTTTCTTATCCTTCTGAAATTGAAACCTTGCCAAGCATTATTTAGCGAAAAGCTAATACACGTAGGTGTTCGTAGAACTCTTATTGGAATATTATTCAACATCCGAATTATCAAAGGTATGAGTAGTGACTGAAATGCATCAAAAAACCCCTTTCTTTTCTGAGAAATATCTCTTCGAAATTCCCTGAAGAGAAAAATTCATTATAGTTCTTTTTTTTTTCTCCAACCATCCCTCCTTTATTTTCCCTTTCAATCAAAAATCTTTTGTAATATACATTATCATCACAATTCTTCTAATTTTATTTTTCAACTTGGTAAATAATCTTATATTAATTGTTTTCTAATAAATATCAAGAATAATTTGTGATCTTCAAGCATGATTTATGAATAATATGCGATAAATATGTATGCTTAATAAAGCTTTCTTTATTACAACGCATTTATTTTATTTTATTTGTTGTTAATAAAGAAAATTTTATTGTGAAAGTCTTTTTAACGTATAAGTATCAACCACAGAGTTACTTTTTACCCCCGCCGATAAAAAAAAAAAAAAAAAAAAGAGGGGTGTTATAAGTTTTGAGCTTTTGTTTGTCTGTGACACTGTGAGTTTCCAAATGAATAGACCGATATGAAGGTGCAATATATGTCTATATAGATATAGATATTATCAGTCTATCTACTGATCTCCAACTCATGTTTGAAAAGATCTGCGAGCTGGCAATCTGTCAATATCCAAGCAATTTTTTTTTTTTTTTTTTTTTTTTTAAAGTATAAAAATGCTTTTTTGAAAAATCGCAAAATGTTTAATCGATTTTGGCAAATGTTAAAAAATAGCTTTAAATAGTAGTGATTATGAATTCAAAGACAAAAAAATTGTTGAATTCGGTTGAAAATTAGAGACTTTAATGGAAAATAATATTTAATCGAATTCAAGCTTTAAAAATAAAAATAAAAAATAAATAAAAAATAAATAAATAAAAATAAATAAATAAATAAATAAAGCTAGATTTACACTTGTTCTTCCAGAATATGTTTAAAAATAAATTCTTTTTAAATGCAAACGGTATTAAGTGTTTTGAATTAACTGAAAAAAAAAAAAATCATTGTATTTAGACATTACACTAAATTTTATATAAAATTTAACCTGAGTTTTGCTTTTGTAATAGGAATTTATCAAAGTTTCTTCAATAATAATTATAATAATAATAATAATAACAAAAATATTCAAATAGAATAATCGCCAAAATTATATTTGAGGACACATCCATTTCCGAAATGAGGGGAATGAATTTAGGCATTCGTGGAGGGGGGGGGGGAATCGTGAAATTATAATTATAATTATTATTTATTTCTTTTTTATGGTCCCATTACTTATGCAAACGTACATTTCTTTTTTCTTTTCTTTTTCTTTTCTTTTCTTTTTTTTTTTTTTTTTTTTTTTTTAAATGCAGATGTTTAATGTATTTTTACCTTCTTTAACCGATACATGGCAGAGAAAAAATTGTTTTTTGGCGCAAATTCTCAAGACGAAGTTTTTGATGTGTGTGTGTGGAATGCGAATATGAAATATCTGTATATTTGTCTGCGAGTTTTTATCACCAAAACTCAAAAACAGATTTTGTCAGGAAGTCCAAATTAACTATTCTAAATTTTTATCATATGGTAAGACTTGAAAATTTTTATTAAGATCAGATGAATTGTTTGTGTACAATAAGGTGTATCGATTTTTTTTTTTTTTTTAATCAAATTTCCAATAGTGCGCAAAAGTTGCCTTATGCTATTGTTAGTATGTGTGCAAAATTTTGTTGATCTGAGTTAATATTTTCAGTTGCCTCTGGGGTCATTCGTTATACAAAATTCGTAATTTTATCTTTTTTCAATATATTTTTTTTAAATAAGAAATTGGAATCCTTAGTTCCAATAGGGCCGAAAAATCGCCAGATGATAATCCTTAGAGCGTGTGCATTTTTTTTATTGATGTGAGTCAATGGCTTCAATTGCCTCTACATGTCACTTATCTGGCCAAATTCGCTCATTTTAATGATTTTCCTTCAACACTTCCACGACTGTAATTCTTTTAAGTATGATTATTTTTATTCACTTTTTTTTTTTTTTTTTTTTTTTTGTATGAACAAATTATGCATTTTTGTAAGTGTGCAATGCGTATACTGTTTTAAAAAAATCACGTAAATTTACGTGCCTTCGCCCATTTAATTTTTACTGTCACAACCGCTTTTTACGTACAAGACGGGCATACTCGTATTTTTTTCTGATATGATTTGATATTTTCCGCTATACCACAAGGTTCTTTTACCACTGTTATTTTATAGTAAACTTCATTAATCGTTTGTAGCACATATCTTTAAAGGTATAATACAAAAATTGATTTATGTATAAAGTGGTATTCAAAATCATAAATTTCGGGCAAAACATTAATTAAAGGGTATTTGGCCGAAACTTTTGCATTTTTTTTTTTAAGTGAACAGAATCCACAATGATTCATTCTAATAATCGTTTATTAAAATGCAAACAATAAAACATTCAGGTTGAAAAGAATAGAATACAATTGAAGCATGGATCAATTTGTTCATACAAAAAAAAGTTAATAGAAATAACCATAATTAAAATAATTATAGTCCTAAAAGGGTAAAAGAAAAATCATTAAAATGAGCGAATTTGTCCTGATAAATGACCCGTAGAGGCAACTGAAGCCATTGACCCACACCAATAAAAATTTGCACACGCTTTAAGGATACTATATGACAATTTTTTTGCCCTATTGGAACTAAGGATTCCAATTTCTTATTTAAAAAAAAAAAAAAAAATGAAAAAAAAAAAAACGATAAAATTACGATTTTTGTATAATTAAAGACCCCAGAGGCAACTGAAGATATTAACTCAGATCAACAAAATTTGGCACACATACTAACAATAGCATAACTTTTCCGCTCTATTGGAAATTTGGTATAAAGGAAAAAAAAATTTTTTTCGATACACCCTAGTGTACTGGGACAAAGAAAACAAATCCAAAACATAATTGGTACATTTTAAAATCTTTAGAAGCACTAAACCAAATAAAATAAACATGCGTTTTTATACGTATATATACAGAAATACGTTTCGCGTAAAGTACAGTATTAAAAGCATTCATCGTTCATTTACAGTGCCACAAAAAAAAAAAAAAAAAAAAAAAAAGAGGATATATCAGGGAGCATTAAAATCAAAGAAATCTTCAACATCTTGAACGCCAAAGAGAGGAACTGAGAAGCAGACAGCTGTTTTGGTAGCAGTTAGCGTACCGTCTTCAGTGCATAAAGAAATGAGAGAGAAGTGCCCTTATATATATAAGTAAGGAATCGAATTCTGAATAATCAATAGAATTACGTATGTGGGAAGATTGAACAAGAGGAAATTGAGAATCTATAAATGGAAAAAAATAGCAATTAAGGAAATGTGGACTGAATGTAAAATTTCCAACAATCAGACAAATGAGGGACAGCGAAATCACAATTGACAATATTTTAAAGATGTAAAAAAGCTTTAAAGAAATCGAGTCCTTGAGTTTGAGCCAGCAAATCATTTTAGCCGAATCAAATTTAAAATTATGGTTTATTTTCCAGTAATGTTTAAAACTGTCCGATTTGTTGGCTTCTTGTTTACGGACGTAACTAATATGTTCTTTTACACGGAATTTAAGACTAAGTTTAGTTTGACCAAGTATGATAAACCACATTGGCAGAAATACTATAAATGTCCCAAGAATTATATATATCTATAGGACCTTTTAACTGAGAAAAGGTGAGTTTATTGGAAGGCGAAAAAATTATTTTAAAATCATATTGTTTGAGAACTTTAGCAATGGCATGATTTAATTTAGGAAAATAGGATAAAGCAATACTGATATTAGAAGAGACGTAGATGAAGACATTTAGTAGATGAAGTACGAAGAAGTTGTAATTTTTGGATAGCTTTATCTATAATGGAAGGCTTTTGGATGGCTTTATCTATAACTTCTGTAATTTGCTATTGCTTTCAGATCTTAATAAAACAGAATCGGAACAAATATTAAGGGTACGGTTAACAAAAGTATGGAAAGCTGTCATTTTTTTGGGTGATGGCATGAACGCGTATGGGGAGGTAGAGAGATTGCAAAATTTTTACGATATACAGTGGAAAATTTTGCAAACTCTTTTGGCAAAATATTCTTTCTCGGGAAAATATTTAGCTAAATTAAAAAGATATGTATAATAATTATAATAAAAAATAAGTAATTTAATATTATTAAAAATAATATAATGAAAATAATTCCTCCGAGCTTTCTGAATTTCTCTCTCTCTCTCTTTCTTTTTCTTTTTCTTATATATATAGTTGTTAGGATGTAAAAGATGATGCCATTAATTTAAAAATATTAACAAACTGATGTTAAATGATTTAAATTCGCTTGAAGTTCATACAGGAAAGATATAATAAATTAAAAAATATGGAGAGACTCCACTCAACTTTTCGAAGAGTAAGTAATTAGCGGTTCTATAAATAAATTAAATAAGAGAAGTCGTTAAATGAACAAAAGGTAAAATTATAATAGGATGTTTGAGTATTTTTCTCCATATAGTATGTTGTTCAATTTAACGCTGTTGCACTTCAAATAATTTGAGGCCATAGGTCATAATGGAAAAGAATTTTTCGTTGTGTCCCTGTAAAAATCTGTAAGTGTTAGATTTACCAAAATCAATAGGGTTTGTACCACTATGACCTATTACATACGTATCAACTTTCAGCTCATTCGAACAAAGTGTTTAGACGCTATCCTGTTCACTCTCGTACATACACGCCCACACATACATCACGAGAAATTGTGTAAAATAGTAGATACCTCTTAAAGGGAAGCTCATGTCAAAATGAAAGTTGAAGGTGTACAACTAGATATCATGACAGTCATAAATATAAATTTGTAACACTCTACACAGTAAAAAATAACGGTACCTTTTCCATACGAATGTGCCGGCACCCATTTTTGCCAGCACATTCTGTTGTTAAATAGGGTAAATTACAGCGGAAACATATGTAAGGAGAGACTATTTTATAGATACGCCTGTTGTAAATTATTACTTTAACAGCAGAATGTGCTGGCAAATGGGTGCCAGCGCATTCTGCTGTAAAAAGTACCGTTAATTTTTTTACAGTGTACGACCATACTTTTTTGAGCTATGCAAGATGCAAAATCCATTTCGGAAATCATGAT
The DNA here is from genome assembly GCA_963930645.1 of Salticus scenicus. Lineage (NCBI taxonomy): Eukaryota > Metazoa > Arthropoda > Arachnida > Araneae > Salticidae > Salticus > Salticus scenicus. The sequence continues at coordinate 260,962,816 of OZ005649.1, read as the reverse complement.
TACAATATGTTCCTTACATATAAGCTTCGGAAAGTAAAAACACGTTTATTTGAAAATATCGACCATTAGGCGTGCAAAGATCGTGTAGTAAATATAGAAGAAAGTAAAAATATATTTGTAGTAAATTTTGTCCTTATTTCATGATGCGGTAAAGAAACGATCAAAGTGATTGATTACTAAAAATCTGGTTCTTCATGTATGCTGACCTTCAAATATGTCCAGTTAGTTCGGGCATCATAAAAGCATTTATTAAATTTATTCAATAGTTCTATAAATTAGAATTATAAGAATTAATTATAATTTTAATTTTAATTTTAATTTAAAGATATACAGAAAAGCAAAAATTCATTATCATTATTAATATTATTTATTATTTTCAATGAGAATTTTGTATAATTATTAAAGATGCATTTTAAAAATGTTCTCCCCCCCCTCCCCTCCACGTTCAATATTATCCTTATAAAAAATGGCTTTTTATATTTTTATTTATTTATTTTGTATATCAGAGTAAACATTCCCTAAATTACATAATACTACTTTAATTGTTTAAGATTCAGATTTTAATTAAGAAGCTTTAAAAATAAATGAAATTTAAAATAAAAATTTATTATTAATGAGTTTTATTATTACATATATGAAACATACACTTCATATACACTTACATATACACTTCATGTAGTAGAAGAGAGTAAAGGAGAAAATAATCACAGAATTTAAAAATTGATACGGTTATTTATTACTGTAATTCACATGTGAATATACAATTCGGAATAGTGAAAAGAAAGAGTGAAATGAGATTTTCTACTAAAAAACAGAACACATGGCTAATCGCAAACTCTAAATCACTCTTTACTTTCTACTGAGTAGCTCGCAAAAAAATGTATAGAAAATTATTATTATTATTATTATTATTTTATGCATGTATGCATTATTATTATCATTTTTTTAATTGTAATTATTGATAAATGTTTCAAATATATAGAACAAGTTTGCGACACGCCAAGTTCTAAGGAATATACAATTAAAAAAATAAAAAAAAAAATCCAGGAATACTGTAAACAGAAAAATAAATAACTTTCACAATGGTGGGAAGTACTAAAGAACTAGAAAAAGTAAATAATTAAATAATTATTGGAAAACAGTACATTTCTTAAAAACTGACACGTAATGGAATTGCTTTTAGCCCAGTTTGATAGTAAGTCAGATTTTATAAAAACTTACATCTAAGATGAAGATTAATAAGTTGAGGTGATTCTTTTTCCGCATTTCTTGCTTTTCATTGTATTTAAAAGCCTAATTTAACATTTAAGTTATTTTTGTTCAAGTAGTTTATTTTTTATATTCATCACTTTTTTTATTTTGTTTCCTCTCTCTCTCTCTCTGCTGCTTTTTTTTTTTTTTTTTTTTTTTTGTGTGTGTGTGTGTGTGTGTGTGTGTATTACGGCGTAAGTTGGAGTTAAACATATCTTATTCATAGCTAATCCTAATCTGAAAGCTGAATCTGTAAAAATTTAAAAGGTTTCAATTTCATTTCTTCACAGTGTCTTAAAAACGAGAGTGCCTTTTTTATTACAATGAATAATGGAGGATCTAATGAATATTTTTCAGTTGTTGATAAGTGATATTCATTCACGAGAGTTCAGTTACCAGAAGATTAACCAGCAACAATAATAATAAAAAAAAATCTTCTCTGCTTAAAACTAAATTATTTTTATCATGGTAATTTTTTTTATAAACCCATATTTATACATTTTATTTTTATCTTATTATACTTATTATTAATATCTATAAACATATCTATGTATCTTTAACTGATTGTATTATGAAATATTGGTGTTGATTGTAAAATTATGCAAGAAATGTTATGTAAGTTTCCACCTTTACAGAAGAAAAAATTGGTATCGGTATTCAAATGCAATGGCAAAACCATGCACAACAAATTTTATCAGCAGTGTATTTCAGGCCTACAAAATACACAAGCGGAGCATAAAATTACCAAAAATACTCCATGGATGCACCTCAAGTCTTCTTTTGAGAGAGAATTGTGCTTCAAAGAGGATTATCTGTTTATCACTATATGTATATATGTATGTCTGGAAGCAGAGTTTCTTTCAAGTATCTCTTTAGGAGGGCATTGCTACATTGTAGCGTGGTGTAGCTATTGCCCTTCAAATTCCGGCGAAAATTCACACTGTGTCTAAAAATGAAATTTTTCCCAATTTTGATTACTATGAGAGGCCACCTGCTGAGAGATACGTGCAAAATGTTCATTGTCACCAATTTTTTTTAAGGTGCAACTAAATATTACCTTTTATAAAATTCTGAACGTTAGTTCTTGAGCTAAAATTAGAAGAAATTTCATCACACACAAACAGACCGATGACATTTTCTAAAAATAGTCAAGTCGTGTTCGGGACATCTCAAAACGTGCAAATCCATCAAAAACCGAATGTCAAAGATTTTTATAGATCCAATACAGTCGAACCTCGTTAACGTGAACGCTGTTAACGGGAATTACTTTTAACATGAACTGTTTCCCCACTCCCCATCAAAATGAAGATTAGTTTAGCTATATGAAGATTAGTTACTGATAGCACGAACAAATTTTTTATCCCCTTTGAGATTCATGTTAACGAGGTTCGACTGTATTTTCTTCTATTGAATAGAGAAGAATTTTAAAAATAGACAAAAGGATATAATTTTTGGAGAAAAAACTGGTGAAAAATCGTAGTATTGAAAATTATTTTGATGTTTTCATTACAAAAAGCTAATTATAGTAGTGCTTTGAAACGTGATAATCTAAAATATATTTGCTTCGGAGTATTTAATTTGTTGTGTACTCTGTCTTTCAGGAGGACATAAACTACGTAATATAAGAGGTATGTCTTTAGGTATGTAGTTTTATGTAAATCAAACCTCAAGAAAAGAAATCTATGAATAAGGTTAGTCCGTATAACAAAAATAGTATGTAATACTTATATAGATATAGATATATATATAGATATTGTTCTAGAAAGTTATTAATCGAATAACAGCGTGAGAATTTAAACAAAAGATAGGAAGTTCACAATATTTAGCAAGTTAAGTTTTTTTTTTTTTTTCTTTCTGAAAGTGGAAGGGTAGCTAGTATTAATCATGTATCTAAGTTTGAGTAAATATTTTTGTATTGTTGAATTTTCTCCAGGTCTTTAATACATTGTATATATATAAAAAAGAAAAATTTTATTTATTTTAACCCGTCTAACTACCTGTCGTAATAAATCACATCTGATAAGAATAACAAAGGCTTGAAAAATGATATGATAATCTGTGAATTCCTATAAACGGCATTCTTGTCTTTTCATAGCCCTTTCTTTTGAATCCATAAAGCACTGGACGAAAAATTACAAAATAAAATAAGAATATCAGATTCTGCCTTTAACCTCATAATGCTTTATTTGTAATTTTTTAGAGGACTTACCAATGGAAGCCGAATGAAAACCGTGACATCATCGCTTCATCGACCAATCGGAGAAGTTGCGTTAAACTCAGCCGGAAGAAAAGGATTTGTCCGAGCCAGCAGGAGTTTATTCTGTTCCTCGCTGTTGACTCCTAAAAGTCACATCGGTGAGAAAAGCTATTTAGCCGGCTAAGTAGTTTTTAAAGCAGTTTTTAGATTCAAGCTTATTCGCCTTTCTGTCAAAATGGTGAGTGTTTTCAATGTTTAAAATAATTCTTTTCTACGAATATGAAAAATAGTGCATCAAAATTATTTTTTAATGCTCTCTCTCTCTCTTTCTTCCGTTCCTTTTTTATTATCTAAATATACTATGATATTTACATTATATAAATGTACTATAATAATTTATTATTATTATTATTATTGTAAAATTTTAATTCATATTAGCATTAAATTCTAATATCTCTGATGCATATTTAAATTCTTTAAAATGAATTATTGTTCATATTAATTAAGATAATTAAAAAATAAATAAATAAACCTATATAAAAAATATTTGGATAAATTACCCAAATAAATAGTACATTTTTAAATGAGAAAACTGTTTTAAGCTAGGTGATATGTATATTATAAGCATAAATATTTTATTTCAATAATAAGCAATAATTTAGAAAATAAAATATCACCCCTTTTAGAAATATTATATAGAAAATAACACAGAGAATAAAATCATTTATTTATTTATTTATATTATTTATTTATATATTTGTTTTGATGGTAATATTTTACCCTTTGACTTTTTAAACACGCAATCATGAGCAGAAGTTTTTTTTTTTTTTTTTTTTTTTTTTAAATGTGGAGAATAAATAAATAAATAAATAAAACATTTCTCAAAGCTATATAATAATAATGATAATAATAATAAGTTCTTTTTTCAAAAATATCACACTAAGTTAAACTAGATTTTATTCTGTAAATTAAACGTATAATTGATTTTTTTATTTTTAAAATTTTTAAAAACATACTGCAACACAAAAGCAATTGTAATAAAAACTAGTAAGTCATCAATTTAGAAGATATTTGGATTATTGGAATAATTTAATAAATGTTTGTTTAATGTATATGTATTCGATAATATGTATGCTTTGAAGTAATATGTAATACATTTTTTTTTTTTTTTTTAATATTTATTGAAATTGTCTTTAAATTATGTTACAATATTTATTATAATTTCGCTTAAAGTTCTCATGAATTTAGACAAGTGGCTTAAAAAGTGAATTTAGTCTAAGGCATTTTCTTCTCCTAAAGTTGGTTTTTCATTTGTTAAATATCAACGGTAACTACGAATATAAAAGAAATAATTTCTCATTTTAGCGATGAAAAAGATATTCAAAGTATTGAGTGTCCCACCGGGTAGGTAGCGTGAGATTTTTGAAGATTCTGATAGATATCAGATTAAATAAACATCTGATAGATGTAGATTTTGGTAGACGAGCATTTCGGCACACATCATGCGAAGTATCCGAATATGAGCATCATAGCCTAAACGATTTATTGCAAAAAACTAAGTTATTATTATTATTAGTGTTATTATATTATTATTATTATTATTATTAGTGTTATTATATTATTATTATTATTTGTGTTTGTGTATGTTTATAAAAAGTAGTTTAAACACCAGAATTTTCATAAAGATTTTTAGCATATGTATTACAGTGTCCCACATTGAGAAAGGTTATATATCCTAAAAAGATTTTTAAAAGTTAGTTTTGGTATTAAAACTAGTTTTAGTATTAGACAATTACCTAATTTATAATTATTAAATTTATAAAAATATACTAAAAACGAGAATTTTTTTCTAACGATTTGCTGCATATTTATTTTTTCTCTTTGTGAGACTTTGTATGAAATACGTTGAAGAATTTCTGAAAACTTCTGTGTCTAAGGTAATTAAAAAGGAAAAAAAAAAAAAAAAAAAGGAAATGGAAATGGAAAAAAAAAACCCTTTTTTTTTTCCTTCCACAATAATTCTTTGAGGCAGTTCACTCTATTGAAATCCACATGATGGATATAAAAATGCTAGTCTCAATGATATTAGTATCTGCAAAAATCGGACGCTGGGTATCCAGTCAGACAGCACAAATTTAAAGAATCAATATAATTAAGATATCTGTATAAAATATATCACATATGTTTCTAAATATGTTTTTAATAACTAACGTTACAGCAAAATAGTGTAAATTACAATGTTTCGTCTTCAAAAGGATAATGGGAGCAATAAAGTATATAAATATTTTATCCAGAATAAAAAACAAGTATTACAGGAAAAAAAAAAAAAAAAAAAAAGCGTATTTTATCTTAGTTGGCGATTTATAAATCGTATTTTATCACAGCCTTTTCCTAAATTTCAAATGCAAATTACATTGTAATTTATTCTTGTACGATGTATTACTTTTTTTTTTTTGATATATTACACTGTTACACAAATACCGTATAGTAATTTTTGACCTGTTAGTTCTTATATTGAAGTATTTCTATGTATCATTGTATATAGTAAAATACATATTATGTATATAATAATAATAATTCATCATATGTATTATTTAATAAAATGATAAAATTAAAGAAGAAAGACAAATTATATCTGATTGCTTTCAAATATTCGATAATATTAGAATAATACAATTGTACTTAAAAAAAAAAAAAAAAAAAAAAAAAAAACATTCCTTTAATTAAAAATAAAAATATTAGAATATAGCTAAAATTTACATTTCGTTAAATTTAAATTATTTTTAAGGTTTATGTATTTATCGCATACTTAAGTAATAAATTTAGTTTAATGAATGAATAATATAAAGGCTTTTTAAAATATAAATATAACATGTTAAATTTAATATATATATATATCAAAATTAACTTCTTAAAGGTTTTAAAAATTATCCTCAAGTATGTTTTTTTCTAATTAATCACGTACAATTTTATCTAAAGAAGTAACTTCTCAGTAATAAAATTGATAAATAAAATAAGCAAGCTTTAAAAATTTTATCTTTTTTTAAAAGACCCTTTACGTCAAACTAATAAAAGTATGTCTCTGAAAATTGATTCATATATATATATATATGTGTGTATAATTTGATTATAAATTACATGGAAAAGAAAATTCAAATATTATAAAAAGTTTTTAAATATATACATTAAAAATTTCAAAATCCGCATTTTGTAGAACTTTTTTTGTTATTATATATTATACTAAAAATAAATATATAGAAGTATATATAATTTTTTTTAATTTTTTAATTTAGTTTTTAAATATATACACTAAAAATTTCAAAATATGCATTTTGTAGAACTTTTTTTTGTTATTATGTATTATACTAAAAATAAATATATAGAAGTATATATAAATTTTTTTAATTTTTTCCTTTAGTTTTTAAAGATACACATTAATGAAATTTAAATTATGAATTTTGAAAATAATTTTTTATTAATATTAATTATGTCATAAATAAACATTAGTAGAAATCATATTTGTGCACTTGATGTGGCATGGAGCCGTGTCTCAAAACTGAGGAAGTTTGGGGTTGTGATGCGATAACATGAAAAAAAAAAAAAAAAAAAGATAAATGAATAAAATTATTATTTTGGAAATTAGAACATTCATATATCTGTAAATAAAAGCTGTGCATTCACCTGATGCTGTTAGTCACTAAATGAGAAACCGCAATGAAGCTTCACCGCAAGCGAATTATTGAAGATGGAAAGATGCATTGCAGTTTAGTGGGTTTCACAGTGACTAAATTTAGCTTACTCGTCATATAGGGGAATGAATTTTATGCAGTTACATCGGTCGGAGAAATATTTCAGCTTTAAAAATAAAAATGTTGCTTCATATATATATAATGTTTACTAGAATTTTATACATTTTTAAGCACTATAAATACATCAAAGCTCGTTTCTTTTCCTTTAAAAATGTATTATTATTATTATTATTATTATTATTATTATTATTATTATTATTATTATTATTATTATTTTACTTTTAAAATTAAGTATTCAAAGTTTTCTCGATTTATGTATAGGGAATATAAAAACGCGAGGTTTTTATGCAAAAAACGGTTTCAGAACTAAATTAACATAACTAGATTCGTACGGAATCAAGTTAACTTTTAATTTCTTTTATAAAATTTGAAATAAAATATCAAATAAAAACAATGAAATCTACTAATTATTAACTATTAATATCATAGGTTTACTGAAGTGTAGTGATTTTGAACAAGTTTTAATGGCTATATATTTTTTAAAATTTCAAATGTGTGATTGTCTTCATGCACATAAATATTCTTTAAAATGAGTTGAAAGTGCAAGAAAATTTTGCAATGAACATGAAATACTAAATAGTTTATACAATAATTTGTTGTGAGTACTCAAAATTGAGCAAATACATTCTTTCCTGTCGGGTACAATCGATAAAAATATTTACTGTATTATATCACAACCGAGAAAATTGCTTAGAAATAATAACTACTTTCTCTTGTTTATACTATGTAAATACGCAAATTATAGTTTTGGAGTCCAATTTTCAAACCTGATTTAGCTATAATTACACATCATTTGCGTTTGACCTATAATTTTATTACGAGCAAAAACTGAAACAAATAAACGGAGTTCAAATATGGTATTTTGTCGATCATATGAAGACGCTACTTGTAAATATTCTCTAAGATTGGTGAATTTCAAAAAGGGTGTGGGTAAATGTTTTCTCAGTAGTTTAAAATAATTTTTTTAGTAGAATAACAATCTTATATTCTTTTTGAATGAAGATACAGCATAGCCTCCATTAACTATTACGCAGAAATATATGCTAGATAAAACTGTTTCCAAAACTGACTGGAAGAGAGAAAGTAGAGTGAGAGCCACAGCATTTTATTATTATTATTATATATATATATATATATATATATATATATTTTTTTTTCAAGTAAACATTCACATGGGGGTATTTTAAGTAAATGATTGACTTCCAAGTATCATCATCATCATCATCATCATCATCATCATCATCATTATTATTTGAAAATATTAAAAAAAAAGAGAGAGAGAGAGTGCTGTTAAACATAAATATTTAATCTCATTTTATATTAATAGCATATGCAGTATGCCATATATCTCTGTTTAATTTTGAAAATGTTTCAACTTATTGATTTTAATCTCACTTACAAATAACATCCATTAAAATAAAAATTCACTTAAATGACAACTTATGCTTTCACTAAAGAAAAAAAAAAAAAATCAGGTTAGCAACAAAAACGCGTTAGCAACGAGTAAGGTTTGTTTATTTGTTGTCGGGCGATGTCAACAGAAACTCAATGGAATCTCATTACTGAATATAAAATAGTCACAATTTATTCTACATCGTTTTTAGTCCGATATCGATTATTAGAGAGGAAACTACTTCCTGATCGTCGATTCTGCGGAACCTAGTGGAATGTTTTAGTTCTATATTTTTTCGGTCAGCCTTATTTGAACTTGTGTGAACTTTTGTCACTAATTATTCGAACAAAACAGATTGACACGCTTAATGTGGTTTTGCATGTCTGTTCATAAAGTTTTATATACATTATGAATAATATTTTAAATCAAAAATATTTTTAAATGTATTATTAATTTCCTTTAATGAAAGACGATACAGACGCGTGAAAAATATTAAAATAATTCTAAAGTTTTATTTTTCATTATAATAATTTGCTATTTTTTAATGTATGCGATAATTCAAAAAACACGATTCCACTTATTCATATAGGTACTTAGTGGGCCGCAAGTACCGGACGCATTTTAAACTTTAAAAAATAAGTAACTGGCGTGTGATAATGCGGTTTCTAACGCTTCTTAAGATATATATATATATATATATATATATATATATATTTAAGAAAATGAAAATATTAGTTCCAAATTTTACCCATAGATGGCGCTGTACTTTAAAAAAAGTACTAAAAAGAACACAAGGCAGACAACTAAAGAGTCTTTTTTCTTTTTTTATTTAATTTAATTTAATTTGTTGTGAAATCCACGACAATATTTTAATATGTTCACTCCTTGTACTGGAACCACATACAAACGGTAATTTAATTCAGTCCATGTGTTTATTGGAATAGATAGTGGAAGAGAATAAATTGCATGCGTTATTCGCGTATCCAGTACTTCAGTTTCAGAAATAGAGGAAACATACACTTTGTCCTTCACATGATAACACTACGAGAAACTCTATACAGGGTATTTCCAACCACGTTTCAGAACTTCTAGGAGAGATAGGATGATCCCCCCGACTCTGAATTTTATAGCAATGTAGGATCGGAAGTGCTTTCCTGATGCGCTGAGGTACACGAGAACATTATAAATAACGGGTTTAACATTCCATTTAATAGTAAATGTATATGATCAAGAAGCACATGGATTAATAAAGGTGTTCGAAGTTTAGTCCACTGACTTCAATGCAAGTTTCACATCTACTGCTCATAGAATACCGAATATTCTGGAATAGTCCTGAATGTTCGGATTCTCGATTTTTTCTGGAAGCTACTGTGATTCGTGCAACCAGAATATTCGGAATTCTGTGGGCCATAGGTGTGAAATGTGCATTAAAGTCGGTGGATGAAACTTTGAACGCTTTTACTGTCCCATGTCCATTGTTTGTGTACATATATTATTAATAGGAATGTTAAACGTCCTTTTATTTTTGATGTTTGTATGTACCCCAATGCGCCAGGAAAGCATTTCCGTCTGATTCTAAGTGGTGCGGATGCAACCCTATCCATCCTACAAATTTTGAAATGGGGTACTGTATTGAAACACCATGTATAAACCAAACATAGAGATGAGTAGCATCACCTAGGAAACATTTTGATTTTTTTTTTAAAGCTTAAACCAAACTTTTTAACGTAAGATGCCTACTGCCACACTTGCTATGTTTTATATTAATGTTTAAAATGTGTTAGAGGCTTTTAGCCCGCTTAATATAATTTATCTTTCATTCTTTACGAATAATTTGGAAAAAAAAAATTCACTTTCGAACAAATTTTAAAATTGGTGAGGTCTTTAGCTTCGCTGTTTATATGTCTGCGTTTTCAATTCCAAAAATATTTTTAGAATTCAGAAAGCACTTTTTAACTGTATTTATCTGCCACATCTCTGTCATAAATTCGTTTTCAGCATTATTTGAATGCGTAAAAAACGCATAAAACAACTGAAAATGCATTTTCCATCATTCGCCGGTAACAAGCCCGAATATTTTTGTGCGGTTCTGTTAAGGAACTATAAGGTTAATCGCATCATTTTCTATAGAAAACATCTTTTAATACACCTGAAAAATGTATGTTAATTGCGTATGTTTAACACAGTATAAATACATTGAAATGTATATTATAAGAAATATGTATTTTAGACCGTAATGTATCTGAATTATTTTGTGAGTTCTTTTACACAATTCTGCAGTGCAATGTGTAAGAATTTTAATAGGAAGAGTTTTATAGTAAATAAAAAAAATCGGAATAATATATACCAGTTCTATATTATTCTCAAAATATTTACGAAAATGGGAAAATGCAGACGAATCAAAGTCATAAACGCAGTTAAACATTGTTGTAAAATGTTAAAATAATTTTCCGAACTGTTCGTAACGAATAAAAGATAAATTTATTTTATTGCATGCATTAAAATAATAATAATAATAATAATAAAATGAAAATTCACAATTATTTTAATAATTTTAAAATGTCTGTATTTAGAAACATTTTTTACATTCGATAAATCTTTGATATGAATCATAACTATAGTCAGTGTACAAATCATCTTAAATAATATATATATATTTTTAACTTTCTCTTACCCATAAGGTAGAGAAAGTATTGTTTTAGGGTCAAATTTTCGAAAGTGAGTTTTTGTTATATTTACACGTTTTAAGGTTCCCTGAATCCGAAAATCATATTTTTAGCAGTTGATCTGTGTCTGTCTGCGTATCATATAGGGATGCTACACTAAACTTTTCGATGATATCAAGCAAATGGTTCGTATACAGAGACGCCCAAGAGAATTCAAATACATTACGTCAATGGAGGAAATTGCAAGTAAGTAGAGTTTAACATCTATAGACTGCACTAAACCAAAGGAAATTAATATATGTTTTTTATATGCGTAAAAACATGTCTCACGCAGAATATGATAGGGATATCATTCATTGTTCGCTTTCAGGGCTACACAAAAGAATTAGATTATAGTGTGGCAATAGTTGAAAATTGGTGAAAGTGTATTTCAGGTTGTGGCATGTGTTATTACTATAGGATTATGTTTAGGGGAACCATGTGGTTTGTACATAATACTCACAAGCTATCCAGTGCTACAAATATTTAAGCGATAAGGTTCTTTTTTATTGTTAGTGTAAGTACTTTACTATAATATTTTACCATATCCAGGAAAGCTGCTCAGGAATTGAAATGAATTTCTCATAGACACATGATAAATAATGTACTTTTTAAAACTAAATATTCATCACTTGCTTTTTGCATATTTACACGTTTTGAGGTTTCCTGATGACCGAAGTCAAGTTTTTTAACAAATGATCTTTGCCTGTGTGTCTTAGAGTAATGTAAAAATGAATAATTTCAGGAGATCCAAAAGTTGTATTTTCAACGTAATACAAGTTTGTTGCTGGAAAAGTTTGATCAAGACTAATAAGTTCCAAGGAATGTTGCCTCAATAATTTTAAGTGAAATTTTAATTTTAATAACAGATTTAAATTCTATATAAATGTAGGTGCAGTAATGAAACGGGGGGTTGAGGGGGGCAGTATTCCCCCACATACAGACCTAATTATCATATAAAACTCTTCCGAAGCCTAATTTGAATTGTTTTAACATAGGTTTACATAACAGTACTCGTTATCTTACCTCTTAATCTCAAACCTGTATTTATAGTATTAAATTCCAGGGTAAGAGAAAGTCGTGTGAGTGACACACCAAATTATTATTATTATTTTTTTTTTTTTTAATCGTTAATAATACTTAAATATGATAAAATGTAAAACATATATGACAAATGAGCAAACAAAAATTTAATTAAAATTTTACAATATTTTCCAATAATAAATTATAAATAACTTGTTTTTTATCATGATTGTTATACATAAAACTCAGACATTTATTACAATCTCTAAGCATTTTGATTTTAATTTAGAATCAATGTTAACGAAGAAATATGAAGATTTAGAACTATATTTAGAAAATATAATTCTAATAATAATAATGTAATAGGTAAGATAATATAATATAATTCTTAATATTTAGAAATCGCCAAGCTTAGCATACCATTGTTTCAATAATGTGTGGTGCCAAAATAAAGTACAAATTATGAAAAATTTTGTCATTAAAAATCACTTAGGTAATTAGAACAATTTAAATTTGTAGAATTTACAATAGATTTCTCAAAAATGATTAAATCGTTTCTTCTTCTAGAACAAGAAACGATGACATCCCTGAAGGCCCCGGTTCTAGCCCGCCAATTTCATCGACCAGCTTTGAGAGCAGAATTTCTCGTCTAGTGATGGGAGCTATTTAGGACTCCTATAATGTCCAGCTCTATGCCTTCTGTTTTGGTCATTATATGACTTTCCATTTTAAAGTTACAAAATAATATTTTATATTTTAGGTATTAAAAAATATTCATAGTTTAAAAGGCGTAGGAAAAAAGTCAGGTGGTGTCCATAGCAGAATTTTTGCAAAGAAAAATTTCGGATTATTCTGTTTTTATATATATATAAAAAACACTATTCTGGAATTCTGTTATCTAAATTGAGAAAAAAGAGGAAGCACTGAATAAAATTTTTTTTTAAATACACAGTATGCATTTTATTAGATCTAAAAAATCTAAAAATAAAAATAATAAATTTATCAGACCCCTCCCCCCCCCTTATTTTATTTTATTTTTTTACTTTGTGCATCACAAACGGAAAGATAATATTTCTAAGTACTCACTTTCTCAGAAATAATGAAGTGTGTTTCTATGTAAACATTTATAAAATTCATTTTATCACACATTTGGTGTAATTATCATAACATATACTCCAATCCTTTGTCTGTTACGACCTAGTTTTCAAAGAGTTGCCAACAGCTCTTGGATACCATCGATTTCTTCAAAGTTTTGTTCTTCTTGCAGATCAAGAACATGGTATTTGATTGGTTTTGCTTCATCATTTTCGAAATAGATTGACATATTAATCCTTCAAACATACCAGTTTCTCTAGAAACAATAATCCATATATATTAAGACAGGTTACACGAGACTTAACGAAACCCTTAAAATTGCTAAAAAAAAAAAAAAAAGACGAGTCAATATTAGAAACGGAGATGAAATTTGATTTTCATATCTAAAACTGATATTGCAATAATCCTTAATGATGTTTCTCCTTGTTGCAGAAATGATTTGGGAAAAAAAAAAAAAGTGTTAGCTAGTTACTTTTTTTCATCTTGAAATCTAAAAACATTATTAACGGATAAAATTTTAAGTAGAATGTGATAAATGTAGGATTGGTATATAGTCTTATTATTATTATTATTATTACTATTTTTTTATACACATATTTGATTGATATATCTTAAAGTAAAAAGTTCTTTTAATGGGATTTCATATATATAGAAAATAAAAAATTAAATATTTATTATGGTGCTTCTTCCTGAAATTCTTAACTTTCACAAAACAAATATTATACGTCAAAGGAAATAAAAGACATCATATATTAATTTGAAACGTGTTTTGTTTGTATCCACTAAATTGAGAGAACGGCTAGGTGTAAAATTTGGTTGAGGTGTCTCAAAAAAGGTCTTAGTCTGTAGATGTGTCATCAAAAAAAAAAAAAAAAAAGTCGAACTTAACTACAAATTACTTCACGGTGAAGAAATTGTACATGTGGGGACTAGACTCGAATACTAAAAAATCAATTGGAATTTTTGATTTTAAAGGGGGGGGGGAAGTAGTTGGGGGGGGTGAAGGGGAGAAATTAGTTTGAGAGGGAAATCCTTTCTAGACCCACACATGTCGCACCTCATTTTAAATGTCTTGAAATTTCATGTTAATTGGGGATATTTGTATACAATATAGTGCGCCCACTGGTGGTGAAAAATGGAACTAGGTGATTTTGTAGCAGGCCCTATTATGTTACACCTCATTTTAAAGGTCTTGGTATTTCCTGACCATTGGTGATGTTCGTACAGAACGCACTGTGCCCCCTGGCGGTGGACAGTGCAACTAAAGGATTTTACAGTTGACATCACCACGTGACACCTCATTTGAAAGGACTAAGAAATTCAAGGCGATTGGGGATAAAGGTCTTAAAATTTCCTGCTGATTGGAAATGTTTGTATACAATATAAAGCACCCCTTGGTGGTGAAAAATTGAACTAGGTTAGTTTGTAGTAGACCCTATCATGTTACACCTTATTTTACAGGTCTTGGTATTTCCTGATCGTTGGTGATGTTCGTACAGAACATACTGTGCCCACTGGTGTTGGAAAGTGCAACTAAAGGATTTTGCAGTTGACACCATCATGTGGCACCTTATTTGAAAGATCTTGAAATTCAAGGCGATTGGTGATGTTCGTATACAACATACTGTGCCCCCTGGTGGAGGAAAGTGGATTTTGCAGAGCGTACGTAGCATGCCTGCTATACGGTGCCACAACCACAGGCAGCGTAAACACGAGTCAGAGGTTCGTTCGGTTCAAGGTTAATTTTTGAGAATTTTTTCATATTATTAGCAGCCCACATATACGCTGTCGCAGGCACCGGGATCACGAGCCCTAGTTCCATTCGGTTTGAGGTATTTTTTTTTTTTTTTTTTTTTTTTTTTTTTTTTTGTTATATATAATTATTTTTTTCGCGATGCTTTCATTTAAAAATAGAAATTCAAACAAAATAGAGTTAAAGATGTAAAATCATACAAATTTAAGATTCATTTAAAGAATCATGGGCCCGGGCAACACCGGGCGGGTTCGTTCGGTTCCAGGTTAATTTTTGGAAATTTTTTCATCTTATTAGCGGCTCGTGTATGCGGTGCTGCAGGCACCGGGGTCACAAGGCAGAGTTTCGTTCGGTTCGAGGTAATTATTTTGTTACAGCTGATATTTTTTTCGTGATGCTTTCACTTAAAAACATAAATTCAAACAAAATCGATATAAAGATGTAAAATCATACAAATTTAAGATTCATTTAAGGAATCATTGGCCCGGGCAACACCGGGCGGGTTCGTTCGGTTTCAGGTTAATTTTAGGGAATTTTTTTATGTTATTAGTGGCCGGCGTATGCGCTGCCGCAGGCACAGGCGTCACAAGGCAGATTTCGCTCGGTTCGAGATAATTTTTTTTGTTACAGCTGATTATTTTTTTCGCGATGCTTTTATTTGAATATAGAAATTCAAATAAAATCGAGTTAAAGATATAAAATCATAAAAATGTAAGGTTCATTTAAGGTATCATGGGCCCGGGCAACACTGGGCGGGTTCGTTCGGTTCCAGGTTCATTTTAGGAAATTTTTTACTGTTATTAGCGGCCGGCGTATGTGCTGCCGCAGACACCGGGGTCACAAGGCAGATGTTTCATTCGGTTCGAAGTAATTTTTTGGTTACAGCTGATTATTATTATTATTATTATTATTATTATTATTATTATTATTTTGCGACGCTTTTATTTAAAAATAGAAATTCAAACGAAATTAAGTTAAAGATATAAAATCATACAAATTTAAGGTTCATTTAAGGTTATTATCATGGGTCTGAGCAACGCCGGGCGGGTCAGCTAACATGTAGTCTTAGTATTAAACGAAACAGAAAAAAAAAAAGATATTCTTCGACCACGCTTGATGAAACCATGGAAGCATCTCAGCAACTCTACGAGTCCAGTGCTAAAATAGGGGTGACAGTCATCTGACTCAGGGAAAATGAGCAATAACAGAGCGCGAAATTACTGGATGTTTTCCAAATTTCAAACTGTCAGACAAGCTGGCCTCCCTCCAACATTTTGGACGCGTCCTCACTGCTAGTTTTCGGATGTGTGGCTGCACTGTAGCAACTCTTCATTTGTAGTCAGTTCGAAGTCCCACTGACAGTACTTTGTCGAAACTCATATATAGTATTTCTATTTATAAGCATTTTTCCGAATTTCTTTTTTTTTTTTTTTTTTTTTAAGTGAAATGTCATAAATTATATTAGATGTTTTAACTTGAAATACATTTAAATAATGATGGGACGATTTTTGAAACATTATGGTCAATAATGTGACCGTCGAATTCGACGGGTTCCAGCTAGTTGATGTTAATTTTGAAATATTCGAAAAATAAATAAATAAATAAATAATACTACAGAAATCTTTTTAATCAATGAAAATATTCATCGTTATTTTAACCCTTTCACGGACAGTTTAATTATGCTCATTTAATATCGAAAGCCACTGAAATTTAAGAGCAAAATTAAAAGAAATATAATTTTTTCCCCCAAAGTTATAAAGGTAAATTTTTGTTGGAAAATTTTGGCAGATGGGAAAATTAGGAAGAATAACGCATTACATCGCCCTTGTAATGGTTAATGTGATTTCACATGCATATATACCGGGTGATTCAAAATAGATGTTGCGATTATCTCATAAACTAAGAAAGATAGAAACACTCTTCCAATTACAAAATTAGTGAAAATTAAGAGTAGATTTCAAATATGGCATTTTTTCGTACAAGGGGCTGTATACATATTAAAATACGAAATTTGATTTTTATACGGCCCCTTCCACCATATGACTTATATTTAGAAAAATATTCTCCTCGCTCTAAGAAGAAAAAGAAAATCATCTCTCTAAGTCAAAATCTCGCTGAGATATTGCAATTTGAAAATGATGACTTATACCACTTTATTTTCAATTTTGGCATCTATTTTTCGACTCCAACGGGCTCACTTTAGGGGGTTATCTATGAGATGAGTAAAATTAAAAACAGATCTTTTCATTTTAAAATAGCAACTAAAATCATTCAATCGCATGAAATCAACAGTTTTAAGAACTTAATGCAAATTTACATTATTCCGTATTGTTAAAAAATTTAATAGTTAAACTTATTCGGGGGTCACCTGCAAATTAAAACACGTCAAGAGAGGAAGAAAATTAAAAGACTAGAAAAACTGTGGGAAATTTTTGCACTTTATTTCTTTTTCCCACTTTCCATCATCTTTGAAAAATTTTAATGATTTCGGCTCTTTAACAATTCCAACAAAGTTGAAAAGTGTTAATGACTTCGGTTTGTCTGTCTATCGAATTTGGACTTCCTGCTAATATTTGTTCTTGAGATATGCCAATAACGCACACACACACAGAGAGAGAGAGAGAGAGAGAGGCCAACCGCTAAAAACATGATTTTTGAATTTTGAGAATCTGAAAACGTGCAAATACCACAAAAGCTAATTTTCGGAAATTTGACTCAAAATCAATACTTTCTCTATACCATGTATATGGGTAAGAGAATGGAAAAGGAAAAGAAAGAAAAATGAATTTGAAAATTTCCTTTTAGTACATAAATTTTGTTTGTTAAATTATCAATGAGTATTTTCGTGTGTATTCACTAAGGGTAAGAGAGATATTACTGGTTAAATTGCACTCGTCTGAGTTATTTGCTGATAAGGACCAAAAATCCTACGAGCAAGGATTCATAAAATTACTATAAAAATGGCAAAAGTTCATCGAATAGAATAAAAAACATTTGACTGAATACAGCTTAGTTTTGGGGTAGAAAAAAATTGAATTTTATCTTACACTGAAAAACCGAAATTTCTTTCTTATGAACCCAATATTTCGTTTTAGTATCATATATCCATAACATAATGATGTTATTTTATGCGTTTTCATAATATTATGTTTAAATATGACGTACTCCATTAAAATATATATGAATAAAGATGAATTCTTAGTGTCAAATTTAACTAGCAGTTTAACGTAATTGAATTCAAAACTACCAGTATTCTACGCACATTCTGTTATAGAGTCACTAAAATAACTCGTTATTTATGACCATTAAAGCGGAACGTTTTTCAAAAATATAATAACAAACCATTTTGAAAAGGCAATAATAAGCTGCTTTAACAATTACCTGAGTCATTAATTTCCAGTCCTTGAAATGGAAGTTGAGAACCGTCATTATTTATATGCTTTAAGAAATAATATAGTTCGTTGTCATCGGAATTCGTTTTCTTTCTTTCTTTTTTCCAGTGCACAGCTTGTTATTATTATGTAAGAATTGTGATTTAGTTTAATTTATTCAAACCAACTTATAATAATATTTAGAAACATGTAATTGCAATTTTTTACTCGTTTATGAGTAATGTGGGAATGCATTTTAACAAAGGGTTTTTTTCCCCTTTAATGTTTTTGCATGCAAGGATATTATTTCATGTTAATGTCAAAATGAATTAGTTAGTAAAATATGTTTCATTTTTCTGTTATTAATGAGTGTATTTTCTCTGTGAGTTTAATAACTCTTTACGCACCTTGATGTTCATATGTATGTCATCAAATCTTTCATTTGAAATATCAGAGTATATATATGTCCTCATCTAAGTCTAGTATGCAATCTGCTGATAATCTGATATTTATTCGTATATTCATATATTCTTTGGATAATTTGATATTCTTCTGATAGTCGTCCAATGGTGCGGTCTGGAGGTTTTACTCTCAAAACTGAAAGACTGTAAGTACCAGGTTCGATCTCAGGTCGAGTTGTCAGTCTAGCCTTTTGGAGTTTTCCATGTTTTTCTTCCGAAACTCGCATGAATACGAGCTATGTGTAACTCCTTAGAAAGACCCCACGAAAGATATTTCAACCAGCTCTAGTATCCTAGTATAATCAAACGAATTTAACCTGCAACAATAACAACCACATCGTCGTTCATTGCTTTGTGCTTTGGTTTTTTCAGACCTTATAAAGATGGTCAGTTTTGAACTCAGTGAATGGTACTTACATGATACTTACGTGAATTGTAAATAAAAATATTTCTGGTGTATATAGATTATTGGTGTTATTAAACATGTTATTTATGAGTTATAATATTATATGTATATATATTTAATGTGTTGGCTGTCAATTTTTGAGACAAATACATTTTATCATGAATATTTTTACTTTCTTCTAATATACACATAAGAAGAAAGTATTGTATTCATGAAAATATTGGACCTCCAATTTTGGTGGATTTATAGGTTTTGAGATACCTAAACATGATTTTATATTTTTAGAAATTGTATGTCTAGATGTCTAAAATTTTGTAGAAATGGTATCTCACGAACAATTGGACGGAGTTCAACAAAAAAATTATAATTGTTTGGAATTTGACTTATTAAAATTTAGGATATATCATTCAACAGCAGGCGCTACTATATTGCTATTTCCCTCGTTTAAGAGACGACGCTTCTGTTGTACATAAGTGAACAAAACTTAACATTTATGAGAACCAAGATGAAAAACTTGTTTCAACTTGAGTAGCACATCAGACTATAAATGCCGCAATATTTTATGTTTATAGGAAAACTGTATCTCAGCTTCTATGATACATAAATGTATTAAATTTGTTATATGAGATAGGTATTATGAAAAATTATGCTCATTTAATTTGGGGGTATATATCACACGACAGGTGGTGTTGCTATCATTCCCTTTTCCGTGCTTTTTTTTTTTTTTTTTTTTTTTTGTACGCTGTACATGAACATCTATTGGTTAAAATTATATTAATCTTTAGACGTAAATTTTTATTGTAAGAAAATGTGATGAATAAATTTTTGTGCATGTTAAACGATTGGTACAGCTGGTGAGAAAAGTGATGGAGTGATAAAAAAGAAAGTTTTGTTGTGGCCATAGCATACTTCTTATTTTATGTTTAAATTGTATCCACTGCTGTCCCGAGTTTCCTTACGCATTATATTTAGTCTTATACTGCACTCACGGTGTTGATACTATCTGTCGAGAATTTCAGTATCTTATCTAATCGTATCTTCAATTCATATTTTATTAGTAATACTTTATAGGAAATACTTTATAGTAATGCATTATGGAACTATACCCTGAAAAAAATATATTTTAGGGAAAAGAAAATTTATTTTATTAACTAATTTTATTTTGTCATTTGAACAATAAATTTGTACAATTAACCAAATCAACTTACTTCGATCGACAAAAAGAAGTCATTGGATAGTCCAATAAACTACATCATAGATATCTCTCTGTAAACAACCAAAGAGCGAGTGATGTGCTTAATCAACAAAAGCGTTTGTTTTACTATATTATCAAAACAACAAAATAATTTGGTTCTGGCAATAAAATAATTTTTGTTGAAATTATATCAACAAGATTTTGGTCAAATTAACAAAATTTTTCTTGTTCCAACGAAACTTTTTTTTGCGTGCATATATCTTTTTCTGGAGTTTATGTATATATTTCTTTTTATTTTTCAAAATCTTGTGCTTTATTGTAATGTAACAACAGTTCGAAAAAAAATTATGAACTTTACGTATGTATTTTAGATATGTACTGTTTATTTACTTCGAACTTTTTGCGTTTAATTCAGAAAAATAGACATAAAAAATCCTTAAGCCTATTTTTGTTTTCGGAGTAATAGATATAAAATTCTACACAAAACAGAATTGAATTTAGTACGATAAGACTTATTTTAATCGTATTCTTCCATATAAAGGCCTACAATAATCGTGTTTCATTCCTTAGCATCGGTTACTATATTTGTTTCTTAAAATGTTTTTCGTATAGCTTTATAGTAGGGGCCCTTGGTTGTCATTTGTTGTCATTTTAGCGATGAATTAAAATGGATATAGCTCTTGGTGAGAAACGTCCGAACTTCTCCGGTGCCAATATCAAATTTCACGACGGGATTCTGTACTGAAACTGTTACATTTCTTTACACATTTTTCTCAATTTTATTTTAATTATTTCTGAAAAATGTTTGCTCGTACATTTCTTACCGATATAAAAAGAAATATATTTACTCATTTATTTATTTATTTTTGGCATAATTTTTTCCCCCAATAATTTTAAAGTTAAAATGGGTTTTTTTATTTAATAGCTTTTGAACCAATTATCCAATGGTACTAAAAAATATGGCGTTAGCTAGATTTTGTCCCGATTAATAAGTGTACCAATTTTTGATAAAATTTAATAATATGGACAAGCTACAATGAGAAACTTTTAGCTTTATATATTTGGATAAAAACAAAAATGTTTCCGCGTTCATTCAAGGTGATAGATAAAAATTGGTAACGACGCTATCATGAATGCGTACGAAAGAGAGAGAAAAAGATCTGTCCTGCTAATATATATATATATATATATATATATATATATATATAATAAAGATGATCTATTAAGCATAGTAGAAGCCAAGCAACAGATATAAGATCACTGAAACACCAATGACCAATAAGATTAAAATATATATATATATATATCAGTGGATGAAATACATTAATGTAAAGAAACTAGATCTTTTAATTAACAGCCTGCAAAACAAACGAATCAATAAAGTAACACAACAAATCTTAACTTAAAACCATAAACTTATCAAAATTAATGAAAAAACAACCCAAGAAACACAAGATAGGAAGAAGGCAGGCGGCAAGACTTGTGACTTGCCTGTGGGGTTAAACTAGTTTCACGCCGGCAACACTCACCCAGCCTGCCACGACCAGAACAGGAACCATATGGATTTAAAAAAGCAAAATTTCAAAGCAGATGAACAACAATGAAACCACGAAGCAACAATGAAATTCACCGATTGATCACATTGTGTTTAACAGTATAATTAGAACATTAAATATAGTTGACAACTCAAAAAGGAAGAAACTGAAATTTTATTGGAAAAAGAAAGTTTGCATAGTAATACAAAGCAAATGCAACAAGCCTTCTACTTTTTTCTTTTAATTTAATTTCACAAACCCACCCAACCATCCAGCCTTACAACACCACCCCACCTCCGTAATCAAACATCTGCCCACCCAACCGCCACCTTTTTTATTGTCTTTTATTATTTTATTTTATAATTTTTTTGTTGATATCCACAAAAGTGTACACAGTTTTTTTTAATGTAATTAAACAATTGAAATATATTTAAAAAGTTGTTACTGTTTTGTGGAAAATTGATAGACCTATCATTGATCATATTCTCTCTCCGTTGTATATGGTGCTCAAGGAGTTAATATTACGTTGTACACTTTAAAAAAAAAAAAAAGCTTTGACAGTACAAATTTTTTTTAATTCCACTATATTTTAATTAATTAACTGTGTTTTATTTATTCACCGAAGTTCTGTGATTAAATAAAGAAGAAATAGCTGTGTAAAAATAGTGTTTTTCAAAATGTGTGATGCTGCAAACCTTGTATAATGTTTTTATAATAATTTATATGACACAGAATCTTTTATATTGTAACTGAATGAATCCTGAACTTAGGTATCGTCCAGAAAATTATTCCTACATCATTTTAAATGTCACGCTTCAGAAAGAGAGAGAGAAAAAAAAGAAAAACACAACGTTCATGTTACAGAACAAAATAAATAAATAAACAAAAAATAAATACGAAATTTATATTTAACATGAAACCATTCAATAGATTTTCTATCACAGAATTATTCCAATAACTAATTTTTCCTTAAATGATTTTTTTTTCTAAAAATTGTAAACAAGTATTGCCTTGAACTGAAATAAACTCCATTATCTCAATCTGTGCTATTATATTATTCACTGATCTGTTTGTTCATGCATAAGGATCACTTTGATCAGCCAACCTTAAATCCTTGGTCATTGCGTGACCAGTCTAAATCTATGAGATCGACATTTCGGCAGATTGTTTAGATAGTTAATGAAACTGTGAGCTTACTAAATTATTATTTTTTTTTTAATCCCATTGTCAAGTTAGCGATGAATCATTTATTCGCCGCCTCATTTATTTTATTTCCAGAACAAGTCTTAAAATAATATCACGACTTGGTCCTACCTATAAGATGTTTAGATTTGGTCGAATGGATTATCCATGCAGCTATTTAAGAAGATAAATAAAGATCCCCATATTATTCTTAATATATCTATCAGTATTTATTCTTAATTGAAGAAAAATAGTATATACATATATATATCCTTCATTCACGAATTTATTAATCTACTAATGTTAATTGTATTTCATTTTACGGAATTGGTGAGGTATATTTATAATTCTTTTCTCAATTATTATTAATTTCATAAATGCCTTGCAGATGATATCAACAAATTAATCATTGTCTAAAGTATATTTGTACGATGGGTAAGATGCTGAGTTATTTAATAAATTATTTTGAAGAATAAATGTAAATTTATATTTTGATGTGTTTTTACTTTAGAGAAAACATATATTCATCTCAACCCTTTTGACAGAATTTTGGCCCTTTTAATATTGGAAAATTTTATAGAGTGCACTGTTGAAAATTTCACATGCATTTAATAATAAACATTTTATTGTAAACATGGGGACATTTAATATTAAATGTAGTAACCGACGCTTTTAATCAGTAAAGTAGATTTCATTTAGTAAAAACAATACATATACTTTAAATAAAATTTCTGCTCAAAGTTATTAAAAAAAAAAAAAAAAAAAAAAAAAAAGAAAGAAAAAGAAAAAGAAAGAAAAAGAAAAAGAAAAAAGAAAAGAAAAGAAAGAAAGAAAGAAAGAAAGCAAAATAATCGTCAACTAGAAGGGAAAAATGTAATTTAAAAAAGGATTATAAAATATCCTTCGCATATTTTTTTTTTCATTTTAGTTTACGGGCGTTTTAAAATACATATTTAAATAGATAATTCTAAAATTTACAGGCAGTATAAACTTTTTGTTTTAATTTTCTAAATGCTAAAGTCACAATAAAATTTGCTTTTATAAAATTGTCTTCACATTTTAAATCAGTTAAAAGTATGCTATATTTCACTTAAGGTAAATTAATTGAAAACGATTAACGGAAAGCATTTTGATTATACTTTTGAAACGAATCTATAACACACCCCTTGTAAAAACAGAATTGTAAAGTTTTATTTATTTATTTATCTTAAGGCAAAAATAAATATATGCCCCCCAAAACAAATAAGCAAATTTTCTTCTGGAGGTTCGAAAAGCGTAGCCCTTTGATTACTTACCAAATAATCTTATAATTTTGAGACTGTATTTTGCAGTTCTACGTCCAGTAAGTTTCCGTGTTTTATTATTTATTTATTTTTTTTTCAAGAGGGAAGAAAATAATGTATAATGATGGTAATTTTTAATAAATAATGATATTAAGGTAATTTTTAATGACTCATTTGAATTATTATAATCGAAGGAATTTTATATTCTTAATTGGTAAGTGTTACTAAATGTTTGTAAATAATTTGCTTTTCCGAGTCTCTGTTCGTCTCCAAAAATCAAATTTACTGAGACTTACACCTTCTGATGTATTTTCTTGTCTCTAGAGGTGCTCTGCACGAAATCAACAACGTCCAAATGGACAACGCACGATGGACAACATCCAAAATGTTGCTTGTATAATCATCATAAAAAAAATCTTTTCCCCTCCTTCTCCCAATTAATTTCGCCATAAATTAGTGTAGAAACATGCGGCTGATGCCACTCGATTAGTACTAACGTCTAGTTTAAAATAGTATAGTTAAATTTTGCTTAGGGGCCCATCTACATATTAAAACTGGCATCAATTTTTTTTTTTTTTAATGACTACCCCCATTTTCGACGATTTTTAAGGTTATTTCGATCAAATCAGCCTTTAATATGGTACAGTTTATATATTTCTCGCAATTTTTCATAGAATTATTATTTGTCAAAACATGGGGATGATAATGTTAAATGAATGTGACAATCATTAATTTACATTTTCCCGAAAAGTCAATATATTAAAATACCTTAATATATATATATATATATCAATACAAAAAACCCTTAACGGGTTAAAAGTTTGTGACGCAGCACTGTACTTTATGGCTATAAGAATTAGAAATACGGGTCTTAAAAATAATGATATCAAATTTTCAGTGACGCTTTGATATTAATTAAATTATACATAGATTTTCTTATTTGAATTTGCTTTTTCCTTTTATTTATATTTACAGTGTAAACGTTATTTTCAACATAAAATAATATATAGCATTTACTCATTGATACCTTTCCATTCATATCTCTTATACTATGAAAGCATGTGTTTTAAAAGAAATTATATGAAATTCCAGTAACGCAGTGGTGTTACATTAAGTGATTTGTTTTTAAATTTCTCTGCAATTATTTTGTTTTGCATATTAAAGTATATGTGCACATTGAAATATTGCTTTTAATTTTCAAATACGCTGTCAAATATATCACTTTCATTAAGCTTATATTATGTACTGAAATATATTTATTTCAATGAATTATTCTATCTTTTGCGTCACGCCATCCAAAACTGTAAGTAAAATATATGGAAATGTTTACTTTGTGTCATTTCATCCAAATAAATTGAAAATGCATGCAAATAGATATCGTGATGCAAAGAAAAAAACTGTGAAATTTTTTTCAGTTTTGGATGGCGTGACGCAAAAGATAGAATAATTCATTGAAATAAATATATTTCAGTACATAATATAAGCTTAATGAAAGTGATATATTTGACAGCGTATTTGAAAATTAAAAGCAATATTTCAATGTGCACATATACTTTAATATGCAAAACAAAATAATTGCAGAGAAATTTAAAAACAAATCACTTAATGTAACACCACTGCGTTACTGGAAATTCATATAATTTCTTTTAAAACACATGCTTTCATAGTATAAGAGATATGAATGGAAAGGTATCAATGAGTAAATGCTATGTATTATTTTATGTTGAAAATAACGTTTACACTGTAAATATAAATAAAAGGAAAAAGCAAATTCAAATAAGAAAATCTATGTATAATTTAATTAATATCAAAGCGTCACTGAAAATTTGATATCATTATTTTTAAGACCCGTATTTCTAATTCTTATAGCCATAAAGTACAGTGCTGCGTCACAAACTTTTAACCCGTTAAGGGTTTTTTGTATTGATATCATTACTTTTTAGGGGTTAATGATCAAAACGTAAAATTAAAGGAGCATGGTAAGGAGTTATAACACTGTATTAAAAGTGTTGTTTTATAGGTCATACTCGAACAAAATAACAAACTAAATAAAATTTTAAAATTTTATAAAAAGTGATAAAAAAGATGGACACATTCAACATTACAAAGGCGTAATATAGTACATTTTAAAATTTCTTATTTATATTTATTTCTTATTAAAATTTTTTAGGTATAGATTTGATTTAAAAGAGAAAAATAAATAATAATAGAAAAATCTTTAAAAGGTGAAAATTTTATACTGGTAAATATTTAAGTAGTATAGTTTTTATGAATTTAATTAAAAAAAATCTTAATCTATTCAAAATTTTATTATAGCTTAACATTTTGTAATTTATATATTATATATTATATATACTAGAAACTTAATGAGCAAATTAATTATTTTCAAATTCTGTTTTAAGAATTTTTTCAATCCGTAGTTTAAGTGATTTATCACCTAATTTTGAAAAAATTACAAATATTTGCATATGATTATCATATTATTTGTCATTTTTATGAAAATAAAGGAAAAATTTTTTGTTGTTGCAATCACCTTTTAAAATAGAACCAATTTTGAAAGTTAACAACGTATCAGCATGAAAACAATGTAAATACAAAGAATATTTTTGATAAACAAATGTCATATAAAATACAAGTACCTAAATAAATAACTCATTTAATATATATATTAAAAAAAGAAAAATATTTTTTTTTTTGTGTGTTTATTTTTGACGCTTTCCGATAGATGGAGCCAAAACGATTATTTGATATTCAGTATTTCAGATGGAAGAGAAGAAATTCGTCCGCGAAACTGCCGCATCACGGTATTTTCGGAGTAAAAAATAGTTCGATTTTTAAACTGAGTTATAAAAAAAACAAGAGTTTTCCTAGGGAAAAGGGAGATGTCAGGCACATCAGATAAAAGCGATTAATATCATATATAAATTAAACTAAATTCGCTCGAGCCATATTCGAGAAAAAATTCTTACACATTAGTCCGTCCATTTATAACTTAAATGAGCCAATTCATATCTCGAAATATCGAAATATATTGCACGCAGAAATGTAGAGATTTCAGGGTAGGATCAGACAGAAGGTGAAAGTCTATTTTGAAAATATCAGAACATAACCTCCTATATTTCCTGAGATATTAAGTGTCGGCTTTCAGCGGTTTGTTTGATCTTAAAATTCCTGTATATATAAGTGTCGCAATTTTCGTTCGTTTTTCCGTTTCCGCTGAGTGTCGTGGCGTTCGTTTGTTTTTGCGCTTGCGTCACTAGAAAAACTGCCGTTTTTCATGATATATATATATATATATATATGCGTTAGAATGAAGTGATCCAAACATATTCCATGCATATTTTTCATTAAAAAGCATATATATATATTTAATTATGAAAATTATTAATATATTCATATTTCAAAAAATTATGAATCATGACGTACATTAAGTTTTTCACAAATAAAACGGGCATCATGAAAAATATTGGTTTCCAAATATACAGTTCATTTCGATCATTATTTTTTGCGTTACAGTGATATTTCAATTTTTATTGTTCTTTGAGGGCGGTCACTTGCTATCATTTGTGTCCTATACAACTTTGCGTACACATGATTTAAAATATTTAATCAAGAAATTTTAGATGCACACATCATATCTTAAGTAGCATTACTTTAGTATATTTTATATTTGAAATTGTCATACATCTTTTCCGGTTATTATCTCAATGGACATAATAATTTGCTGTGTGATACCTTAATTTAATTTTTTTAAACATAGGTATTTACTACTAACACATTTTCGCTTGTAGCTCTATCAAGAATTAATTTAAAGGATATAAACTATGCCTTTTACCGAACCGCCTTGCCCTCATGAATTCGAATATGGAGGCAAGAAAGGGTATTACTGTTAGAAAAAATGAAGATGATGCAAGTTTCGATGTGTGACGATCCCATAAGGAAAATTTAACTATTGCATTAAAAATTAGATGTTATATTACCAATCAATCAGCACCCGTCGCCTATTTTTACAAAATTAGTCGGGGGTGTTTTTTTTTTTTTTTAATAACTGCGTACAAACAGATCTCTTGCATGGTGATATTCTGTTCGGACGAGCATATGAAATATCTTCCTTGCCTTACGGTTAGCTACGAAATTTCGAGTCATATTTGAAATGCGAAGAAATCAATTCACCAGAAAAAGGATTTACCTGGTCAGCAACCGAAAGTAGACACGCTACGACTCAAAGGCAGCTAAAATCATCTAAAGAAAGGTGACCATGTGTGTTTTTGCAACTGAATGCGTCGAGAAGGTCAATGTCCAAAATTACAACAAAACTGGGAAGGAACTCTACATCATAATTAAGAAATTATACGATGTCGTTGTGAGGACACAGAAGTCGACAACTAGTAAGCCGAAAGTGATTCACATCAATAGATGTCATCTTCATACCATAAAACAAATCATGAAGCACTGCAAGAAGCCCCGCGATGATGATGATGAAACCGCGAAACGATGTAGAGAAACTGCCCGGGACGTGCAGTCATAAGCTGGGTTCCCATCTGCTGTGCTGTGTCGCGCGTCAACTGTCATAAGTTATTCGTTATCGGAAAGTGACCCTTGAACTTTTAGACATGTGGGTAAAAAAATGACATTATTTTTATTGCTCTTTGAGGAATTTTACAAATGAAATCTGAGTTTTCCATGATAATTATCACCACAGCAGGTGATAATTAATAACAGGAGGTGGCGATAAATTTGTCAGAGGCAGAAAATGCCCCGTTGACGCTCGCTTACGCTCGTGCTGCTAAAAGCCCGGAACAAAGAAAATTTCAATAGGACCGAAGTTTTCGCTCACTGCCGCGTCTAGTGTAAGTGAAGCTTTAAAAGATCGGAGCAGTGTTACAGAGGACTAATTATCTCCCTTGTCTTAATTGAACTGTTGCAGTAAAAGTAGATTTACTGTCAAAGTAGAAATAAATGGCATTCTATTCATTTCCGTTAAGGTCGACCTTGGTGACAGAAATTTGCGAAAAATGGTACTTCAGAGTTCCCGAAGTTTCAAAACTCTATGTTAAATAGAAGCCCATTTCTGGAACCTTTTATTGGATTCTACCACAAAATTGAGGAGAACCGCACCAAATTCCAGCCACCAAGTGGCTTCACGGCCGAGTGTCAGATGTATTCAGGAAGTCATTTTGAACGATTGCGTTTAGAGACTGTGTTCCAAGCGATTAACCTTTGTTCGTGAATTAGCGAATTTCCTGCTTTGCGAAGTATTTAATGTTGTTTGCTTTACTGTTGGGGAACAAGTGACTGTTTTCTTGGAGCGTTTCGAGATTATACATCGAATAGTGACTTTTGTGATACGAGCGGCAGCTTTATCGGACTGCTTCGAAAACGTTTGTTGAATCGACAGTTCTGTGGATTTCGAGAATACTCATTGAAACCAGAATTTTGTTGAACAGTTTCGAGAAGTTACGCTGAATAAAGTGCATATGCTAGTTTCTTAACAATTTACTTTCTCCGCACAAGAAGGGCGACATGTTTCGCAACAATGGAGGGAAAAAAATAATAAATAAAGCTCTGAAAATTTTTAAGGCATTTTTTGTACAATACCACTAATTGTTGTCTCATTATTCTCCAAAAGTCATTTGTCCCAGAACAGAAAAAATAGACCCTACTGAAGAATTAATTTACTCTGCCATGTTGCGTTGCGACCTGTGTGTAACGTATAAATCAAATAAAACAGAAGTGCTCTAAATTTTTTGTCATTTAAATCTATTTGGTAGTAAGCTAATGTTATTTCTTGCCATGTTTATTGTACACAGACATCTACAAAGATAATGCATCTAATTTTATTCATTGAAGAAGAGTAAATGTAAATTTAACGTAATATTATGTCACCTATGATAGTAGAAAGTTAATGAAATAACTGAATATAGATTAAATGAAAAATAATTTAGTAATCTATGGGCAATTTTATCTATGGGCAATTTTTTCTGTTTTTATATATGTTTTCTGTATTTAGGCCTGTCTAGTTTTTCATCATTTGTTTTAATGGATTTAGAAAAAGAAAGGAGTTGGAAAATAAAAAAAGACATTGTAACTTTTTTTTTTTTTTTTGTTCTATTACTAATACTTAGTTATCAAAAAACCTGTTGGTATGGCGGCTCAGCAGAGCATGCGATGTTTGAAGCAAATGAATTACTCATGAGAGGGAGTCGAGTGAAAAAAAAAAAAAAAAAAAAAAAAAAAAAAATCACGTCGGCACAGTCGTACATCGAAAGATGGCAGGGTGGAATTCCGCAAAGTGCACGTGACGTCACGGTTCGTTGCTGTTCTAAGTGAGAACAATTGCTTCTTCTGGAAAGTTCACTTAAAAAATGTTTTTGAGTATGCAATGAGTGCCTGAAATTTAAAGTAAATGAAAACGGTACATGCATTATTTAAAAACATCATCTCTTAGAAAGAGAGAATAGTTAAAACACGTGTATAGTATAATACATAATTTGTTAAAGATATGTAAACATTATATTTAATTGAAAATTTATTTGCAATAAAAATACATTTATTTCGAAGCTTTTCGTTTTGATTAACAAAGCATCACCAAGAAAACATTTTTTTTTACAATCTTGTTCTTGAAGTGCAGCACAATAAATATCACAATATCTCACAGTTATAGATGAAGTTAATATTGATGTAGAGGGGGAAAAAGATTGAAAATGGCATTCGCAAGAAAGTCAAGTGCAGTTTCCACTGAGGCAGGTTCGAAGTCGTTTCGAGCGGCGCTATTCAGATTCCTTTGATGTGGTCAAGCAGTTGGACCTGGTTCAACGAGGTTGTTTCGAAGGGGAAGTGCCTGGTTCTAACCCCCAGCTGAGATAATTGAGGGGCCGGAGGCAGATATCTTTGTCAATTCTGCATGCTTTCCTTTGAAGTAACTGCGCAATCTGAGAAAAAGGGCTACAACTGATGACAAGACATTTGGCTCTTTGTGTCGGAAGCGTGAATAATGACTTTTTGAACCTTGGTCTAGAACTCGCAGCGGAAACCGGCCTTCAGTTTGCAAGATAGCATTGGTAGGAATTTTGTTCGATCGCAAGGAGGTAACGTCATGTCACAGAGCAATACTTGCGATGTGGATCCGTTGAGATGGTTGCTTGAAAAAGAAGAGACCAGAGAAGCTTGTAGAACTGGAATCTCTTTTTACGAATCTCTTTTTTACCAGATACCCTTTTTTTTGACTGCATACCTGACACATTACCATCTCTCTCCAAAAGTTTTCTACAAGATCCATGTAATTTAAAGTCTATTGACTCTCCGGATTCTACTTCTACAAGTTCTTCTCCTAATGCACTGCTTTGTCGACCTATTCCAGTTTCCATCTGCAAGCTTCTCCGGTCTCTCCTTTTTCGTGCAAACGCATCAATGGATCCACAACTCAAGTTTATGACATAACGTTACTTCCTTGTGATCTAACAAAGTCACTGCCAATCTTATCCTGCAAATTGACTTTTTTTAAATGCCATTTTCAATCTTTTTTCCCCCCTACATCAAGCTTAACTTCATCCATAACTGTAAGATACTGTGATATATATTGTACTGCACTTCAAGAACAAGATTTTAAAAAGTATTTTTCTTATGATGCTTTGTTAATCAAAGCGAAAAGCTTTGAAACAAAACATTTTTTTATTGTAAATAAATTTTTAATTATAGTTTTATATCTACGGGTTTTAAAAATGTGTTTTAACAAATTATGTACTATTTAAAAACGTTGAATTTTATACAGAACTTCATTAAAAATCATATTATACATGAAGTTATTAATTTTCTTAATACTTTAGTGATAATTCTATCCACTGTGGTCTTAAAATGCGTGTATACTTAAACAGAAATAAATTTTACCAAGAGAGACTGGGGGGAGAAAGAGAGTAGCGGATAGGTTTAACCAGTTGGACGGAAAAAAAGACAACCAATAGGAAAGTGCAAAAGTTACATAAGTAAAAAAAAAAAAAATATATATATATATATATATTTAAGTTATATTAAGTTATTTTTACAGGAAAATGAACATAAAAAAAAGGTGAACTATAAAATTAAATTATTGAAAAAAAAATAATAATAATAAAAATAAAATAAAATAAGGAAGTGAGGGGTAAAGGGCAAGGATAAATAATTCGACGAAACAATATTTTTCCATTCAGAATAGACTTTATTTAAACTTTTTATTTCAAACGCTTTTTATTTAAACGGTTAAATTAAATTAAATTTAAACGGTTAAATTTAATTTTAAATTTATTTAAAGAATGAACTTTTTATTTAAACCGCAATCAAACTCAACAAATAAAAGAAAAATTTCAAATAAAGACTTGGTAGGGATAAACTTATTTATTTATATCAGCTAACATAATTTTATTTTTTATTTTTTAATCAACGGTAGCATCACTATCACTCTTATTTTACTGTTTTACTATTTTTGTAGCAGGTTGTTACCATTAAGGCAAATTTTGTTAAAATAAAAAATATATCAGCGTTGCGCAAAAAAATTATTTTACAAGCTAATATGTAATGTTCAGGGATTTATAAGACTGGGCAAAAGTTTTAATAGTTCTTGTCTATCATAGTTTCTGTAACTAAATCAAGTTTTAAACTTACTGTGAGTTAAATCTAATTCCTTGAGTTTGGGGAAACTGCCATTGTTATACTGATAGTATAGCATCAATTTACTGCGACTTTATAATCTTAACTTCCACAAACTTTGCCATGTTTAATAGTTGTTTCCATTTTTCAACTGAACTATGCAGCGTTTGAGTTGATATAAAAATGCCACTGGTCTCACAGACCACTAAACATAAGAGTACTCTGGTCCCCAAAGCTGTAGTGATAAGTATAAAGGATTTAAGTCCAAAAATGTCGATTTTGAGTTAAGTACATAGTCAGACTCAGAAAAAAATTCTATATCGATTGGTATAAAGGAATTAAATCCATGTCATTTAGTCTTTGAGAAAATCCATTGGTAAAAAAAGAGTCAAGTCAGAAATTTAGCATTAATCTTTGATATAAAATATTTAATTCAATTTTTTCTCTTTATTAAATGAAGGTTGACAATCACTGAATGCTATAAAGGATATAAATCAACATAATCCCTTTTTCCTAATCGATTCTTCTGATTAGTTTTTAATTAGTTTAACTTTATTTTTCGTTTCCTGAAAAATCAAGAATATGGACTTAAATCCTCTATACTTATCAGTACAGAAATATCATCACTGTTTCGTTACCGAAAAATCCCTTTAATCCTTAAAATTTTGCGTATTTTACAAACATTTACTTCAAAGAAAAAGCGTATTTTAAGAATAAAAATACATTTAAATATCCCAAATTATTGAAATAAAAGTATATCTGCAAAATGTGTACAGTCATGATTATGAAATTGGCAAAAGACTGTTAATTGTTTTTTTTTTTGCTTCCATTTCCTGACAACCGTAGGTAATGGAAGTATTGTATTCGGTTCAAAAATTCGATATCGAGTTTTCACCTGATTCACATGTTTTAAGGTCTCCTGACATTAACTTGAATAACATATAACATTTTTTTTAAATTCTGAAAATATTTTCGAATGCTGGAGGCTGCAGACGAATAG
The DNA here is from genome assembly GCA_963930645.1 of Salticus scenicus. Lineage (NCBI taxonomy): Eukaryota > Metazoa > Arthropoda > Arachnida > Araneae > Salticidae > Salticus > Salticus scenicus. The sequence goes on along the minus strand of OZ005649.1, from coordinate 260,928,535 downwards.
ATAGATAGATGGCCATTCGGACAGACAGATACACAAATTTAAATCATATTCATACTTAAAAGTTGTTAGAAAATCTTAATGTAATAGAAAATCCAATTCAGCATATCTCCATATTAATGGCCCTCAATGTAAATGAATATTCTTGTATGGTTCTGTAAACCGTAATGCTAAACATACCATATTCTATGTTTTTTTTTTTTTTTTTTTTTTTTTTTTCTTTTGCCTATAAATAAAATATTTGAGTTTCATCAAGATTTGTGCAAAGTAAAAATATCAAAATTTTGTTTTTAGAAATACCTCTCATAGAACGCAATGCCTTGGAATACTTTTGAAAGTCCCTGTACACAAACCAGTGGTGGTATTTACTCCATTTTCTATAGAAAACATCCGATGGTGAATTTGAATAACCTATTTCAATTTCATTAAGATATATGTAAAGTAAAGATGTTAAAATAGGGTGTATTGAAATACCTCTCATAGAACACAATGCTTTGGAATACTTTCGGGTGTCCCTGTACACAAACCAATAGAAGTATTTACTCCATGTTCAATAAAGGACATCCGATAGTGAACTTGAATAAGATATATCAGTTTCAAGAAATTCCATGAATATTTACGGGAGTTAGAGCGCGGACAGAGAGACAAACCGAAGTCATTAACACTTTTCAGCCTTGTTGAAAACTGTTAAAAAAGGATTATGTAAAAAAAGTTCTTTAATGTTCAAATAAAAATGAACATGCAGAAACGAAAGGCAAGCAGTATTAAAAGCAACGGAAAATATTCTTTTTATAATCAACGTTGGAGGTCCCTTAGACCGCATGCAATATGTGCAAACCTAAACAAATGAGGTGGATTATACAGATGTCATAACACGTATCAGAAATCATCTCCTCATGCATATCAAATTTCATTTCATTACTAGATGCTTCCAAACAGGGAATGTTATTTATGGCTACCCTGTATATTTACAGTGCTTTCAATCAATCAGTATTCATCCGAAGATTTCTTTTGAGATATTTGAGTGAATTGCTAGCACGTGTTTGCAACGTACGATTTAATGAGATTCGCCAGACATTCACAGCCGTTTTACTTTCGACTTCCTGGATTTTCATTTGGTAGTGATTTTACGAATCTCGAATACACACGCGATATTCTGCTTAAAATAAGCTGTTCCCGCATACAAAAAAAAAAATCATTTGTTATCTTTCCCCACTTTTTTTTTTTTTTTAGAGGAAAAAAAATGTTCAATCTGACTCAACAGATCTGCATGCACGTGACGCCCTGAAAGGTGTGAATCAATATAGAGATAACATGGGAAACACCCGTCCCCATTTTACACTTTTCGAATTGTCATATATGTCATCTTTTATATCGCAGCGACACCAGTAGAAAAAATTTTATTTTTAACATTTAAGGGGGAAGAAATATATACAGGGTGTCCCAAAAAGGTTGAATCGCGTTTTATTTCTTTACCCGCTACAGATAAATGAGCAATATAAATTGAAAAAACGTCCAAGTTAAGGTAGGAAAGACGCGACTACATTAAGAAAAAGAAAAACCTCCCATTAATTTTTAATAAATTATATATTTTAAATTTTTGTACAGTCCTTCTACGCAAATTTTATTAATTACAAAGTTTTTATTTTTCATTCAACAAGACCATTAGGAAAAACCGCATAACTATATCTTTAAAACCAACCGCATTATGATACAAAAAAAAAAAAAAAAAAAAAAAAAAAAGTGACTTAGGGTAAGTGCACCAGTGATTGACACTTTTAGAGCAATCTCTGATGTTTTTAATGTTCTAGTCATCAGAAAATGTTTTTAGAAATATTAAGTTAGTACATATGGTATGAAAGACATTCAGAACCACATATATGTTAAAATAAATACATTTGATAATAATTTTTTTTTTATGAATTTTTATTTGACACCCGCACAATGTTCCAGTAATTGACACTGACAGTTTTTCCTTTTATCAGTAATTGGTACCCTATGTTCCAGTGTTTGAGACTGCTAGTTATTCATTTTACCAGTTATTAGCACCCTATGCTCCATTGTTTGACATAAAATTTTAAAATTCTTATATGTAAAATATATGATTTTATTATTTTTCTTATTTATTAATTATTTCGAGATAGATGTCAATTACTTGAGCATGCCAATCACTGGAGCACCTACCCTACGCCGTTTTTCCGTGTCATTTAAAAGGCCTGGCTTTTCGGTGAAAATAGGGATCATTTACAAATTGATAACGGAAATGCTTAGATCAAAAACATATTGTGTCGAAAAATTCTCAAATGCATTTAAATTAATCCTTAGAATTTTAAAATTTGTTTCGAATTTACCATCTTATCTAATAACGATTTTGAAACATTTTAATCCGACAATTTTATTTTAAGTTGATTAAAAATAATAATAATAATAATAATAATAATAATAAATGAACACATATTTCACAAAGCGGATGAAAATTCTTAAAATCTTCAAATATCGTTATGCAAGTTTCATTGCTACATAATTATGCTTTTTTTCGTGTTGCCAATAATTATATTTATTTAATATTTCATTGTTAAAAATTAATCAGATAAATACATTTGGCATTACAATTAATAAAATTATCAGAGAAGGCATAAAATATTAACACAGTTCATGAATTAATAATTATGTATTCAAATTTAATGTGCATTATAGTTTATAATAATAGTATAACAACGATGTTGTTTCATTGAAAATAAAAACTTTCTAATTGACCAAATTTGTCTAGAGGGGGTCATATAAAAATTTAAAATATGTAATTTTTTGAAAATTAACAGGAAGATATTTTTATTAGCGTAGTTTTATTTCCTATTTTATTTTGTACACCTTTGCAATTTACATTACCCTCCCATGTCTAACAGGTAAAGAATTAAACCGCGTTTCAATCTTTTTGGGACACCCTGTATAAATAGCATAGCTGCCAATTTTTACTTCTTTTTTAAAAAATTTTAACCGCTGTTTTTTAAGAGTAATTTTTCATTTGTGTGATCGTAGAAACATTGCTCAAAATTTTGTTGCATAAAAATAGTGGTAGTAAATAATGGTTATTAAAAAAAAGAAGAAAGAAAGAAAGAAAGGAAAAAATATATATTATTCAAAAATATATAGAAATAATAATTATCATAGAAATACAAAAATGGAAAAATATTTTTAGTAAGCTGGATTTTAATATCAAAACGAAATAAATGCTTTACGCACAGTGATATTATTATATAAGGATATGGATATAAAAATTTGTATAAACCTGTGAGAAGAAAAAATAAAAAAAAAATATGATAAATTTTATGATACACTAATACTTGAAGATTTCTAATAGAAAGAAAAAGGAAGAAGCATGAGAAGCAATAGCTACAAATTGCTTGTTGTCTGCAAACAACATGTTATTCCAACTATTTATGTTTCTCAATACTGATTTCTATAGAACATATTAATCATCAATGTACTACAAAAATTTTAATTTATTGGGAAATATCCAAATATTATTAATATTATATTCTTCAATGTACGTTGAAGAAAATATTTTTTATGAAACATAGGAAAAAAAAAAAAAAAAGCAACCTCCCCACCTTTTCCTTGTTTTTAATTTGTTGTTAACTGTTCTGTAATTTTTTATACGTCATACATGCATTCTTCACAACTCAAAATATCTTTTGTTATATTTATCTGATATTTGCATATATTTAACTTTTGAGTTGCCTATAAAGGTGTTTGGTTACAAAATGTCGAATGTAAGACGATTCTTTAAAGTCACTGTTCTCAATATTTCAGGCAGATAAATAGGAAACATGTGGAATAGGCTGAGATAAAAGCATATTGTTAAAAATAAATAAATAAATAAATAACAATAATATTTCAATGAATCATTTGTTATTAGGGGGGGGGGGATAGTATGTCGCATTTTTCTCTCTTTTCTTATTTTAAAATGATTGGAAATCAAGGTTTGTAGCGAATATAAAAGAAAAGGGCGGAAATCGATTGCGTTGTAAGGATATCGAATATCCACTATCGAATATCGGACGCCTATCTGATATTCAAATATAGAGTTAAATTTCATTGCAATATGCTATTTTGTGACAAAAAGGTTTCGTATAAGATTATTGTACCTTATATATAATATGTATGTTATATATATTTAAAATTATTATAAATGCTGGTATCAGAAATGATATTTTTCTACTTTTGAAACGTAACGTATTTTTAATAAATTAGCCTTTTAATAATTTTAAATAGACTTTTTTATACATACATTTTCATTTATGCTTTTAAAAAAATGCTAAAAAGATTTAAGTTTTTTTTTTTTTTTTTTAAACTGTTATTTTAATATTTGAAATCCCTCCTCGTTTTGTACGACAAATAGGCACAATATATATACATATATGTATGTGTGTGTGATAAATAAATAAATAAATAAATAAAGAGTATTAAGTAACTGATGACAGCAGCATTCTGTTCTATCGGAATGGGTTCTGTACATGTCAAAGAAGTCTATTATGAAATGGAAGAAAACTTTTCTCTGCCTATAGTGCTAACAATAATTATCACATACACAAACACACACACACACACACACACACACACACATATATATATATATATATATATATATATATATAATTATTAATTATAAAAAAAATAGATATAAACCAAAATGGTACAAAAAGAGTTTTCTAGTTAGTTTCATTACGCAGCGTTTCCTTTAGTTTCAATACATAATTTTTACTTCAGTTTAGGTATGCAATACTAGTTTAATTTTCAACATCTTACTCGCGTTCATAATTAATTTTTTTTAATGGCTGTTAAAAAATGTAATCATTTATAAAAAATAATTGAGTACTGATATCGATTATTAATAATGATTGAAAATTGATAGCAATAATCTTCAGTTGAAGATATAAAATTAAATAGGAAATGGGAACGCATTTAGAGAGAGATACATTACATAATTTATATGTATTTGCTTCTTTCTTTTGTTTCATTTTCTCTACCACTAAGAAGTCATTTCCCTGGATGTCTGTGCAAATCCTCTGAGGAAAGATTGCATAAATGAAAATAAATAAATACATAAATAAAATAAAACATATGAATAATAGATAATAATACAAGAACGAAAATTCATACGGTTCGTACAGATTATTCACACATTCCAACTGACGTACGCGTTGTATGTATCGTCATAATAAAACTTCAATGCATTTTTTCTACGTGATCGATCACACGACGAACACAGCACACAGACGGACAGAAAGACAGACATAGAGGATAAATGAATCACTCTTAAGCATTGTTGGAAAATGTTAAAAACATTTATCACAAATGGAACTTTAATTCCAACAATTTCCAAGTATAACCCTGTAAATCTTAACATGACGTTGAACATACTATACTCCATAAATCTTTTATTTTTTTAAGCATCTAAACAATAAATGTCAATTTCATTATAATTTGTGTAGTATAGAGTTGTTTAGAAATGATTTATAAAAATGCCTCTCGCAAAAGGCAATGCATTGACATTTTTTTCGGGTGTCCATGTAAAGAAATCAGTTGTGCTACTCATGCCATTTTAAATAGTGAACATGCAATAGTGAACTTAAATACCATATATCATTTTAAAGAAATTCTGAACGAAATTTACGGACGCTAGAGGCGGGCAGATAGACTGACAGACATTAAAATAGACAGATGGATGAATTCAAACCATAATCACTTTTAAACATTGTTAGAAAGTGTTAAAAACGCTTAATAAAAACCAGAACTCAATTCCAGCAATTTTTAATTATTGCCCTTAAAGTATCGGAAATTTCTTGTATGGTTCCGTAAATAGTATTAATGTTAATCATACTATATTTTATAGAAAACCTTTTTTGTGCATATGAATAATAAATATCAATTTCATTATGATTCGCGCAAAATAAAGGTATTAAAATATGGTTTCTAGAAATACATCAATATGCAATGCTTTGGAATTTGTTGCTTCAAGTTCAACATATAATAATTCTTAATATACTTAAATAAAATAAAACTAACTACTAATTAGGAGCCAGGAACTCGAATAAACAGGGCTCTATCTTACTTTAACGAATCCTTTATATACATATTCTATATACACATATTCTATGTACATATATACATTATTAAGTAGTAGTAATAAAATATAATGAAGAGAAAACATATCCTCATTCGTAACATCTTACAGTAATCAGCGTACATCTTTTTGCTGAAGTCCCGAGTAAACACTAAACTTATTCTTTTCTTTCGTAACTAGCGCATGCGCGTCTCGCACATTAGCAGCTGTTCTTTTGGAAAGCGGAAGTATTCTCCACAGAATTCTTTTGGGTGACCCTGTGCACAAATTCTATTAGTATTTACTAATCTCCATGATATTGATTTTTACACCATTTTCAATAGGAAACACCCCATAATAAGCTTGTATAACATATATCAGTTTCAAGGAATTCCATGAACATTCCATGAGTTAGAGCGCAGACAGACACACAAACCGAAGTCATAAACACTTTTCAGTATTGTTGGAACGCGTTAATAATAATGAATAACATAATTAATAAATATAATAATTAATAATCAATAACATAAAGAATAAATAGAAAACGACAATTTCTAGAAATAAAATTCATTTCGACTGCAGGCATGCTGACCACTTCGGTGACTGATGACAAATAATCAATTTTGGCTTAAGGTGGAGGCCTGGAGGCAACAAACAGCAAATATTACAGATCGTAGAATCTCATTTTGATAGAAAGCTAAAGACGTCAATCATTCGCCCCAATTATTTATCAGTTACCAATTTAGGAAACTGAGATCTCTAGGCACAAACACTGTTGAGAACATTCTTTGATTATAATTTTCAATAATGTATGAATAAATGAATTTTTATTATTATTATTATTATTATTATTATCATTATAATTAGTTTTATGTTTAGATTTTGTTTGCTGAAATAACATGTAACAAAAATCGAATACTGTAACGTCTGGAAAATATATGTATGTATATATATATATATATATATATATATATATATATATATATTGCGTAATATTTATCTGTCTAGTTATTGTAGCCGAGAAGTTCTGGCTCCAAATCTGGTCGAAGGTAAATACCAGGACTGAAACCAGGTCGCGCTCATCGGTCTGGCTGTTCGGAGTTTCTCCTAGTTTTTTCCGAAACACACGTGAATAGAAATAAAGAACCCCTTTGGCCTTTATTCCTACAATTTAACTAAATATCCAATTATTTTGTAAATAACTGCTGTTTGTCAGTATAAAATGTACTCCAACTTTAAGCTACAATAGATGGGTGTTTTTACACTTTCACATTTATTTTTTTGTTCTGTGGGGGAATGTATATTAAAAAAATTATTAATTATAACATACAGGATTGAAACACCATATAAGGATTTTAATTTTGACATTTTAGAAGGAGCGCAATTATTGATTTGAGCAGCTTCTATAATGATGTACCTTAAGATTTAAAGTATTTTTACGTTTAGAAACACACCTCCAATAGTATTGGGCACCCTATATAGTTTCATTTATGCAAGTACTCGTATATTTCTGTAACAAAGTCTGCTTATTTCAGCTTTCGAAGAACAGTCTCCCATCTTCCAGCGGCATTTGTTTTCTCTGTAAGTCGCCTCTCAAGAAAAGACCTTAGAGAAACATGATAGATACATTTCACTTAAAGAGCTTTATGTGCAAATGCGACAATGCGTCACACATTGATTTCAGAAACTCAATAATGTCTCTTCGTGAAAGATCAGTAGCGGTTGTGAAGGTTTTTTTTTTTTTTTAGTTATTCAGTTTTAATTGGGAAAACTTAAAACAGTCTTCTCTCTCTCTTTCTCTCAGTCGAGTTTTACAGAGAAAATAATATATAAATTCATTCTAATGCAATCATTTATTGTCCTATAGGTATTGTTCTTAAAGTTGAGTTTTCGCAACCACATCCATTTGTGATTTTAAGATAAGGTGATTTAGAAATTCTAGGACATTAAACTGAAATAACAACTCGAAAAGAAATATAGATTAAAACTAGTATGCTGTGATCATCGCAAAGATTCCTTTTATATTTCCCTATATAAATTCATGCAGTGTAAATATTCCATTAAAATTATTATTTATCAAAATTATTATCCATGGTCAGTGACTATTTTCATCTCATAAAAGTATAACTCTAAATATCAAAATAAAGCTAATTTTATGTCCTACAAACAACATTGTATATATATATATTTAATAATAAAAATGAATTTAATTATCACAGATTCATGTTTCAACCATTCGTTTGAAAGGCATTAACGAGTAAAAATACTGATTAAATTTCTGTGCATGTTTACAGTTAGGTAGCGCTGTTATATAGAGTTAGATAGGAGAAAGGTTTGTGATGTCTACTCTACAACATACTAGTTTCATTATTCTTTAGTTATTATTGTAGTTTTATAGAAAATAATTTTAGCATTCGATGCGATACATTTTTATCTGATATTAGAAAAGTGTAATAAGTATTTTATTTGTGATGAATTTAAAAAAAGAAAAAAACAAAAATGCTAACATTGTGTCAATATTCATTTGCTAATAAGCATAAGTATAGGATAACCGGTTTGTTAAAATTCTAATAAAAGAACTGAAACATAATTTAATATATACAGTCATCAGTACCCCTGAAGACATAGATGCTGTTTTAAGTTTCTTTGTTATTTCAAAGTTATTTCATGCATTTTTATTTTTTCACTATCTTTAAGTTAAATGATACATTTTTCAATATGTAATCTTCAATTATTATGGTTGTATTTTAAATTCTTAATAAATTGTATCGTGTTCTTTTTCTTGGTTTCTTCGCAATGTCGTGATGAAATTACATAGTTTTATTTAATTAATTACAAATAGTTAACCTACCAAAATTTTTTATTCAGTATTCTAAGGAAATTTCTTTTTAATCACTCTTTAGTGAATATTTTTTATTCTGCATTATCAATTTCGATAAACTCATTTTGTTTCTTAGGTAATTGAAATTTAAAATGTATTTCAATTCAAGTCACCTATAGTTAGGATCCAAAGGTCTTTTGTATATAATGGAAGGAAAATTTATCTCACAGGTGAAAATAAGAGAAGAAGAAGGTTATATTTTTTAAAAGAAAATATATGAAAATATTAAATTTATGCAAGTGTATTATTCAAGAAATTAATTAGTTTTACATTTAGTACTTTTACCAATAAATATACATGAAAAGAATTTAAAAATAATGTTGTGCTTGAATTGAAGATACGTCATTGTTTAATTAATATTTTAGGTTATAACAATTTGTGTATGTGTATTTCTAAACACAACGTGTCTACAATCTACTTTCAATATCATTTACATCCTATAGCGATCAAGAACTCTCCCTTGTCATTTAATCTCTTGAACAAAGCTCTACTTCATATGGCTTCTTCTACTGCCTAGTACTTTTTTGCCCCAGCTCTTCTGCACTCAGACGTGTCTAACATTTTCTTTTTCTCTTTTTCCCTCCTTTTTCATTTCCATTTGGAAACAAATAGTAAAAAAAAAAAAAAAAAAATCTTCATTCATAATTCATGATGATCAGCATGCTAAGCATATATTCTAACAATTAATGATCAGCAAAGAACGTTAAAATCCTTTTGACATTATGAGACTATTTTTTTAGAGCAACCAAGACATTAATACAATTTTAAAAAGAAATATGAAAAGAGGATAGTGTATTTCAATCATGATACTTCAGATGTTTTTAGTGAATTAGAAAAAAAGCGAACATTGAAAATGGATTAAAACTCCAGTTTAATATGAAAAAAATCTGGAGTGACTCCACTCGACTTTCCGAACATTGAGTAATTAACAGTTTTGTAGATAAAGTAAAGAAAGAGGAGTTGTTAAACAAACAAAAGAGAGAAAACCATAATAGACTGTTTGAGCATTTTTCTCCATATATTACACGATGTTTTATTTAACGCTACTGAACATTGAGCTCATAGATCATAATGATAAATAACTTTTCGTTGTGTCCCTGTAAAAACCTATAAATGCTAGATTCATCAAAATGCTTATAGTTAGTGCAACAGTGATTTATAATATTCATATAAATTTTCCGCTCAATTGAATAAGGCGTTTAGATGCTATCACACTTTTAAAAATTTGGTCCCATAGGCCATAATGATAAAGAATTTTTCTTTGTGTCCCTGTAAAAAACTGTAAGTGCTAGATTCACCAAAATCTATACAGTTGGGGCAACTGTGACCTATAACATGTGCATAAATTTTTTGCTCAGATAAATAAGGCGTTTAGACGCTATCACAATTTTAAAACTTTGGCCCCATAGGCCGTAATGATAAAGAATTTTTCTTTGTGTCCCTGTAAAAAAACTATAAGTGCTAGACTCTCCAAAATTTATACAGACTTAGTATCTGTGACCTATAATATGTGTATAAATTTTTTGCTCAATTGAATAAGGCGTTTGTTTAGATGCTATCGCACTTTTAAGATTTTGGTCCCATAGGCCATAATGATAAAGAATTTTTCTTTGTGTCCCTGTAAAAAAACTATAAGAGCTAGATTCACCAAAATCCATAGGGTTCGTACTATGGTGACTTATAATATACGTACCAAATTTCAGCTTATTCGAATAAAGCGTTTAGACGCTAGCGTGTTCACCCACAGACATACACACATACATACACACATACATACACACATACATACACACACACATACATACATCATCGTAAAAATAGTGAAAACAGACTCATTGGACCTCGTAACGTATAGAAATATCAAAATCTCAAATTCGGATTTCTGACATGATTACAATACTTTCCTCACTATAGTGTTCGGAAAGTAAAAAATCTGGAGTGACTCCACTCGACTTTCCGAACATTGAGTAACTAACAGTTTTGTAGATAAAATAAAGAAAGAGGAATTGCTAAACAAACAAAAGAGAGAAAACCATAATAGAGTGTTTTTTTCTCCATATATCACACGAGGTTTTATTTAACGCTACTGAACTTTGAGCCCTTAGATCATAATGATAAAGAATTTTTCGTTTTGTCCCTGTAAAAATCTATAGATGCTAGATTCACCAAAATGCTTATAGTTAGTGCAACAGTGATTTATAATATTCATACAAATTTTCAGCTCAATTGAATAAGGCGTTTAGATGCTATCGCACTTTTAAAAATTTGGTCTCATAGGCCATAATGATAAAGAATTTTTCTTTGTGTCCCTGTAAAAAAACTATAAGTGCTAGATTCACCAAAATCTATAGGGTTCGTACTATGGTGACTTACAATATACGTACCAACTTTCAGGTTAATTGAACAAAGCCTTTAGACGCTAGCGTGTTCACAAACATACACACATACACACATACACACACACATACATACATCATCGTAAAAATAGTGAAAACGGACTCAGGGGACCTCAAAACGTATAGAAACATCAAAATCTCGAATTCGGATTTTTGACATGATTACAATACTTTCCTCACTATAGTGTTCGGAAAGTAAAAAAATCTGGAGTGACTCCACTCGACTTTCCGAACATTGAGTAACTAACAGTTTTGTAGATAAAATAAAGAAAGAGGAATTGCTAAACAAACAAAAGAGAGAAAACCATAATAGAGTGTTTTTTTCTCCATATATCACACGAGGTTTTATTTAACGCTACTGAACTTTGAGCCCTTAGATCATAATGATAAAGAATTTTTCGTTTTGTCCCTGTAAAAATCTATAGATGCTATATTCACCAAAATGCTTATAGTTAGTGCAACAGTGATTTATAATATTCATACAAATTTTCAACTCAATTGAATAAGGCGTTTAGATGCTATCGCACTTTTAAAAATTTGGTCTCATAGGCCATAATGATAAAGAATTTTTCTTTGTGTCCCTGTAAAAAAACTGTAGTGCTAGATTCACCAAAATCTATACAGTTGGTGCAAATGCGACCTATAACATGTGTACAATTTTTTTGCTCAGATTAATAAGGCGTTTAGACGCTATCACACTTTTAAAAATTTGGCCCCATTGGCCTTAATGATAAAGAATTTTTCTTTGTGTCCCTGTAAAAAAACTATAAGTGCTAGATTCTCCAAAATCTATACAGATTGAGTATCTGTGACCTATAATATGGGTATAAAATGTTTGCTCAATTGAATAAGGCGTTTAGATGCTATCGCACTTTTAAGATTTTGGTCCCATAGGCCATAATGATAAAGAATTTTTCTTTGTGTCCCTGTAAAAAAACTATAAGTGCTAGATTCACCAAAATCTATAGGGTTCGTACTATGGTGACTTACAATATACGTACCAACTTTCAGGTTAATCGAACAAAGCCTTTAGACGCTAGCGTGTTCACAAACATACACACATACACACATACACACATACACACACACATACATACATCATCGTAAAAATAGTGAAAACGGACTCAGGGGACCTCAAAACGTATAGAAACATCAAAATCTCGAATTCGGATTTTTGACATGATTACAATACTTTCCTCACTATAGTGTTCGGAAAGTAAAAAAAAAAAATCTGGAGTGACTCCACTCGACTTTCCGAACATTGAGTAACTAACAGTTTTGTAGATAAAATAAAGAAAGAGGAATTGCTAAACAAACAAAAGAGAGAAAACCATAATAGAGTGTTTTTTTCTCCATATATCACACGAGGTTTTATTTAACGCTACTGAACTTTGAGCCCTTAGATCATAATGATAAAGAATTTTTCGTTTTGTCCCTGTAAAAATCTATAGATGCTAGATTCACCAAAATGCTTATAGTTAGTGCAACAGTGATTTATAATATTCATACAAATTTTCAGCTCAATTGAATAAGGCGTTTAGATGCTATCGCACTTTTAAAAATTTGGTCTCATAGGCCATAATGATAAAGAATTTTTCTTTGTGTCCCTGTAAAAAAACTGTAGTGCTAGATTCACCAAAATCTATACAGTTGGTGCAAATGCGACCTATAACATGTGTACAATTTTTTTGCTCAGATTAATAAGGCGTTTAGACGCTATCACACTTTTAAAAATTTGGCCCCATTGGCCTTAATGATAAAGAATTTTTCTTTGTGTCCCTGTAAAAAAACTATAAGTGCTAGATTCTCCAAAATCTATACAGATTGAGTATCTGTGACCTATAATATGGGTATAAAATTTTTGCTCAATTGAATAAGGCGTTTAGATGCTATCGCACTTTTAAGATTTTGGTCCCATAGGCCATAATGATAAAGAATTTTTCTTTGTGTCCCTGTAAAAAAACTATAAGTGCTAGATTCACCAAAATCTATAGGGTTCGTACTATGGTGACTTAGAATATACGTACCAACTTTCAGGTTAATCGAACAAAGCCTGTAGACGCTAGCGTGTTCACAAACATACACACATACACACATACACACATACACACACACATACATACATCATCGTAAAAATAGTGAAAACGGACTCAGGGGACCTCAAAACGTATAGAAACATCAAAATCTCGAATTCGGATTTTTGACATGATTACAATACTTTCCTCACTATAGTGTTCGGAAAGTAAAAAAAAATATTAAGGAAGCTACCACTTCTAAATTATCTTGTGTTGACAGCGGATAATCGGTTTTTGTTTTTCTAATCTGGTGAAAAAAATCTGGAGTGACTCCACTCGACTTTCCGAACATTGAGTAACTAACAGTTTTGTAGATAAAATAAAGAAAGAGGAATTGCTAAACAAACAAAAGAGAGAAAACCACAATAGAGTGTTTTTTTCTCCATATATCACACGAGGTTTTATTTAACGCTACTGAACTTTGAGCCCTTAGATCATAATGATAAAGAATTTTTCGTTTTGTCCCTGTAAAAATCTATAGATGCTAGATTCACCAAAATGCTTATAGTTAGTGCAACAGTGATTTATAATATTCATACAAATTTTCAGCTCAATTGAATAAGGTATTTAGATGCTATCGCACTTTTAAAAATTTGGTCTCATAGGCCATAATGATAAAGAATTTTTCTTTGTGTCCCTGTAAAAAAACTGTAGTGCTAGATTCACCAAAATCTATACAGTTGGTGCAAATGCGACCTATAACATGTGTACAATTTTTTTGCTCAGATTAATAAGGCGTTTAGACGCTATCACACTTTTAAAAATTTGGCCCCATTGGCCTTAATGATAAAGAATTTTTCTTTGTGTCCCTGTAAAAAAACTATAAGTGCTAGATTCTCCAAAATCTATACAGATTGAGTGTCTGTGACCTATAATATGGGTATAAAATTTTTGCTCAATTGAATAAGGCGTTTAGATGCTATCGCACTTTTAAGATTTTGGTCCCTTGGCCATAATGATAAAGAATTTTTCTTTGTGTCCCTGTAAGAAAACTATAAGTGCTAGATTCACCAAAATCTATAGGGTTCGTACTATGGTGACTTACAATATACGTACCAACTTTCAGGTTAATCGAACAAAGCCTTTAGACGCTAGCGTGTTCACAAACATACACACATACACACATACACACATACACACACACATACATACATCATCGTAAAAATAGTGAAAACGGACTCAGGGGACCTCAAAACGTATAGAAACATCAAAATCTCGAATTCGGATTTTTGACATGATTACAATACTTTCCTCACTATAGTGTTCGGAAAGTAAAAATATATATCTATATTGTCGTTGTTTCGTGGGCACGCTTATTGTTAGCAAGTTGCAAGTTGGTGGCTACCAAAATGTTTACTTTTCTTTCTTTCATCAATATTATATTTTAATAAATGAAAAATGTAAGTAACTACAAATAAAAAATCTTTATCATTTCAGTAAATTTTCATAGAATTTTAAAAAAGATCAAGAGGGATTTTGAATAAAAATAAAATTTTTGGATCACACATTAAATCTTTTGAAATATTATTTCATATACATATGTGTACATATAAGTGCTGTACAATTTAATAAACCTACTGCTTTCTTTAAAAAGTGGAAAATTATAATTTTAAATAAAATTGATCTTGCCCTTTAAAATAAATCAAAATTCATACTATCATGCACAATAAAATCCTACTTTTTCAAAATATTGAAAAATTACATGAAAATTTTGAAAAAATTAGGTAGATAGATTAGGCAATAATTACGCTATTATCTACAACCCTTTTTTTTTATCATAAATTATTAAATTCATATATAAAATTTTTAATTACCATCTCGCAATACCATTATTATTAGTAGACTTATTGTTTGTATTCCATAAACAATTAAAACTTCCAAGTACAAACTAAATACCCTTATTTAGTCCTACTGCCTAAAGTTATTATAGCTATATTACACGTAATAAAAATGCAACTAAATTTCTTCTTAATATTTTTAATTAAATATGGCTATTAACAATTAAAGTTGATAACAAACACTGTTTAAAAATAGCTATCAACTTGTTAATTGTCTTAAAAATATTAATAATGTAAATAATACAAACTTTTGATTTTTAAAGATTTATTTAATAATATCAATCTATCTGAACTTAACAATGTTATAAATTTATTATTTAGTTCATATAAAAATCATTTACAAATTTCATGTATCACTGATATGAATTACTTTCGCACATTTACTAATTATATAATTAATCATAATCACCTTCTTCAAAATAAATAAAATTTATGTTCAAAAAGTCGGAATCCCACAAGGGGATAATACTTACAGTATCTTAAATCTAGCTGTCCTCCTAATTTAACACTAACTAAAAATTGTCTAATTAATAATGCCATAAATTTTCTAGATTTAAAGATTAAATTAAAAAACAAAACAAAATTTACTGATTTATGTAAAAAAGTAATATAACTTTATAAATTATATAACTTTATGTAACAAATGTAAAGATTTTAGTTTTAAAGCTAATATATATAAACAAAACAGGATTTAACACATTTTAAATCCTATCTTAACTGATTTTATGAGTATACATAACTCTTAAGAATCTATTTAGAATTTAAAAAATAAATAAGTACATAAAAATGTAATTTTAAAAATAAAAATATGATCAAAACTGTTTCTGATACAACACATTCCAGCTTTCCTACTAAATATGTTTATTCACTAATTTATCCGTAGTATTATGGTCTTTATTAAATAAATAAATTAAAAAAAGTCCTGGAAAAAAAAAAAAAAACAAGAAATTAAAAAGTAAACTAAAAAGATGGGGAATGGGTGGCAAAATAACTGATTAAGGAGGTAGGGGGGTGTTGTTTGTTATAGTTGTTTGGGTGGGCTGTTGAATTTAGTAGAAAATAATTTTTTAAAATATCACTGCATCTCAAATATTTATTAGTTTTTTTTTCTTGTATGTTTCATTCTGCACACAAGTATCAAAAGTATTATATATATTTGCTTCTACTATCAAAATGATTATATATATATATATATATTCCCAGAACAGATAGCCTTAAATTTTCTGATATCTGAACATAAATCATCCCTGAAATGTTTCTCAACAGGTGCACCTTAAACAATTTAGAAATTTTAAATTTCTCTAATTTTTTCTGTTGTTTAAAGGCTTGTGAGTATTACAAAATAACTGCCATCCAAAACCTAACCGTGCTATTTTCACATTTTATTGCAGTTTTAAGACGCTCTTTGGTAATTATTATTTATATTAATTTATATTTTTAAAATTTTTTGCAACAAATTTTACGAATATAACTGAAATACTTATGTAAATTCGATGTAACCTTGTAATTATCCAAAATTTAGAAATCTTCGCACCAATTCTAAAAGTCATGTCTAGAAAACAATGGCAAACGTAAAACAATAGTTTTTGAGGTTTATAAAAAACATAAAAAATGCAAATGTAGTCGATGAATTTAAGAAAAAAAAAATCTATTATTTTCAGAAGTTATTGTTTATTGAGATTTCTCATTTATTCTCTAAAGACTTCTTATTGCTCCTTTAAATATATCGGGAAAAAGACGCAAAACTTTAGAATATTTAGTAACTATAAAATTGCATCCAGTTCCAGTTCCAGTTTTTTTTTTTTTTAAGTTTAACCAGTTTATGATTTTAGTTAAATAAAAAGAGGAAAACATTACCATAGTTTCACATACAAAACAATTTTCTGAACTAAATATTAATTTTATAGCGTTGTTAAATTATTTACGAATAAGTAATAGACTAACAGATACAGATCTGAAATAAATAAAAATGAAATAGAACAAAGTAGTGAATAAAAAAGTTATTTGACATAAAATCAGTGATACGTTTTGCCAAGTGCATATTTTAGGCAATATTTTTTTATTGTTTGTTTTCATGGAACTTTCCACTCCTTTTTGTATCTATTATTCATTTTTCTAAGAATCGGAACAATAGCCTCCCTAAGAATTTCAGACTTATACTAAATACGACCAATTTTCTTTCTATAAAAGTAGACACTCCTAGCGTGACCGTTGGAATTTCCTGCTAAGGGTTCAGTAATCCATCCTTTATTAGCCATCTTAGGTTTATTTGTATTCTAGAAGAATTTTACACATTTCCGATAGTATTTTTCTTTTTCTTTTCGGAACAAACATGCAGGAAGATTATGATCTCACATTAATTTTTATTTTTTCTTATCCACATATGGTACAGAAAGAATTTTTTAATGTTGAATTTTTGAAATCAAATTTCTACTAAATTTAAACATGTTAAAGTTATTGAATACGAAACTCGTTTTTTCTTGCGGTATGTCTTTGTGTGTGCATGTGTATGTGCCTATACGCGTTCATATGTGTCTGTCTGTGTGATGCTATCATCAACGTAACTCAATAAAATAATAATAATAGCAAGAAGTCAAACTCAGTATTCTAAACCTCTATCATATGAGATATTACTTGAAACATTTTATTGAGACCGGACAAATGGTTCGTGTACAAGAACATAAAAAAGAATTTTAATACACTATGTCTATGAACAAAAGTTTCGTTGTTAAAATTTTAATAACATCGTTAGGCTGCACTAAATATATTTACATTGTTAGATTGTATTAAATAAAATGTAATTAACATATATGTTTTACAAGCACAATTTCACATAGCATATGGTATGAAAAGCATTTATCCTTAGTTTACAGAACCACAGAAAAGAATTCCGATATATTAAGTCTATGGTTGGAAATGGTTTGCATTGAATTTCAAGTTGTTATGAAAATTTTTCATGTGCTGAATTTAAGTACATTATTTCGTGCGTATACAATTTATAGCTAATACACTGTTTCGTACTTAGTATACAAATAATAGCAGGGACAGGATTACTCAAAATGAGACAAATAAATTTCGTACATAGTGTGGTGTGGGTAAAAGTTCTCTAAATATATTTTTAAATGTAATTAAATAATTTGTGACTGTAGTTTCAATATTCAAACGGGGGGTTTGGGGGACGTGGTAATACCTTCACAAAGAAACGTATGTGCAAACTGAAATGCTTCTAAAAAAATTTCAACTTTTGGTTAAAGTACTTTACAAATATTTAAATGCAGTAAAATTAACTTTCACTTCAAACTATAATAATATGTATATCATAATATAAGATATGAGAAATGCAGTATATGTTATATCAGATTATTTTGCATTTGTAGTAAGAAGGAATGGCAATCTTCTTCAAAAGTGAAATGTTTCGCACAGATGGAATGCTAATAATAATAACACTAATAATAAGATCCAGTTAAATTTAACGCAACTTTTTCATTTATTGTCATGAGTACAAATCACTGGTAATATAAGAGCAAAAGAATCAGTAAGCTGTTTACGAATTTAATAAGCTTATTTGAATATCGGAATGGTATTCATAAGCATGTTTGTGTGAACAGATTTTTATTTTATTTTATTTTATTTATATATTTTTTACCTACTATATGCGTGATATTTTATGCTTGGTATTTCGTAAATGTTTGGTATAAAAATAACAAAAATGTATGATAAATTCATTCGGATTATTTTTATTTTTCATCACACTAGTTTGCACCGGGGGAAAAAATGCGTATGAATATATAATATATATGCAAATTAAAATACATATATATTAGTGGTTTCTTCGGTGAAATTTATACTTTTCTTATGTCTACAAGTAAAGCAATAGAAAGAATCGCGTATGAAAGCCATTACTTTGCTCTAGATGACAATGTGTCATTCTCCTTTACCAAATTAAATTATTTACACAATTTACTTTAATTCGTGGAAGAGAAGCCGTTCAAAGTAAATTTTTTCATCCAATGATCGTTACATCTGGATCGAAATTTTATTTTAATTCTGAAGTTATAAAGAATTGGAGTTACAGATTAACTTTAATAGATCACTGCCTTTTTTTTTTTTTTTTTTTTTACGTAATGATTTTTAAATATTTTAAATAGTTTCTTTTATTGTTGTGCAATAAAGAATATAACTTCCTTATTTAAAAAAAAAAAAAGTATTAAATTCATTTAGGTTATTTGTATTTTTCTTTATGTTGATTTTAACATTATAAAAAAAAGAGAGAGAGAAAAAATCTACAATTATTGAAACAAAGTGAAATATTACAAGTGGTTCTGTTCAGGAAATTTTACTATAACTGTTCTGACAAATTCAGTAATAGATATAAATCTTGATAGAAGCCATAATTCTGCTCTAGATTACATTAGATCACAAGCTTTACCAAATTCAGATATTTACACTCCTTGTTTTGTTTCGGAAAAAGAAATGCCTGTCAAAGTAAATTTTCTTCTGGGACTCGGCAAAATATGAAGAATTCATGGTTCACCCGTACGAAGCCATAAGAAGAATATCAAACAAAAAGAGGAGAGAAAAAAATAGTTATTTTTGAAATGAGACATTTCATGGGATTCGTATCGTGATGGCATTCTTAAACTAATTTTATTGCGTAATGACAGTGGGGTGACAATGAACGTTACACGATTTAACCATTTCTTGTATTAGAATCTCGTGAGACTACATTAAAGAAAATGCTAAATAGTTTCCAGGTTTGGAGTATATGAAAATGTGTATTAATAAGAAACTTTTCGCTAAGAATTTTTTTAAATTCAAAAATTAATATATTTGAAAAGTTTTGTAGATTTTCGTTTTTAATGTAAACTCATACACTTTTCAAAAACAGAGAGTTTTGTGAATCATTCCCAACTTCGCTTTAAATTGCATCTTAATTTTATTTAAGGTTTTAAAAAGTTCGAATGAATCAAATGTCTGTACACATGAGTCAATTATAAAATTGGAAACAATTCTAATTTTGACTCATACTATGGATTTTCAAACTTAAAATAGCGATGGTCAAAGTTATTTTAATTCTTTTCTTGGCTGATAAATAGTGTAAAAGAAATTTTGTTAATGCTTGCGCATGGGCATTAAACACTATTAGTAAAAATTCTCCTATTCCAAATTATTTTTTTTTTAATTTTGTAATCTGATTGAAATATGTTGTCTGTATTGTTGTATGTCAAAGTCTTTTTATAATATATTTAAAAATATTTATTTGTTTTTTGTCTTAAAATTGACTGAGATTTGGCAATCTTTATATTAATAGGCTATTTTTCATAATGGGATCCTCACCTATTGAAAATATACTACCATATAAAGGACTTAACAGTTGCAATAAATGTTATATAACAAAAATGATAATAATAATTGAAGTTGATGAACATGTTAACATGAGTAACAAGGATATTTTTGAAAAAAAATTTAGATTTCTAGGTGGTGAAAGTATGTAGTTATGATCTCTTTTAAATATCAAACGTTGATTGGTTCTGCTACAGTAGATTTCAGTGGAAGTAATTGCGCCTGATTTTTAAGTTATTTCATTACATTTTTATGCATGATTTTATCATATTTACTAAAATGCCACATAATGTGTTTACTGTTTACCTATTAAAATATTCATTTTGTTCCAAAGTTCACAGACAGAAACACACCAAATAACTATGATTTTGATCCCAGAAGATTTCCTATGTAATGTTTCACAATCGGTTAGACAGTTGGGGTTTGCGTCAAACATTAAAAATTCTGGTGACATTTTAATTTACACTGTTAGAAATATGTATCAGTAAAAATAACGACGGAGGTCGTAAAAAACAGTCAAGTAAAACATAGGGGAGGGAAAAAAAAAAAACTACTTTTTCTCCCAACACATATTGAAAGACATTTTTATTTTAGTCAGTCTCCTTGCTCCCTACCATCAGCAAAAAACAATACAGTTGTTAAAGAAAACACTGGCACACATAGTTCTCTTTGCACGAAACTAATCTTCTCATCGAAAGAAGAATAGTTCTATTTAACTTTAGTAGAAATTAGAATTCCTTCTTTTGACGATAAAACTAGTTTATATAATTTTCTAGAATATACTGGCTCCTTTTATTTTTTTCCTATGACGTCATAAAAATTTAGTTTCGCCAGCACACTGATGAATATTTGCCGCCACGTTTGACCACCAAGACTGTTAAAATACTTCGTACCGTCTCTCATAATCATCATAATTATGTCTGTAAAACCAGTTTTAGAGCAACAAAAGGGTTCGTGCGGAAAAGCTCCTTTCTACATTTTGTAACATTATCTTGTTTTATGGATGGTATTATTAAATGAATACAACCAAATGAATACAATCAATGAATACTGATCAATAAATTATGGCAAAAATTAAAACATATAGATCATAAAATACTTTTCAAATTTACTTACCCCTTACATTTTTTAAGAGAATGCTTCACCTAACGCGACCGGCTGTCTAACTCTGTGTTATTTTATGGAAATTTTTTTTTTAAAAATTACTCATAAGTCATTATCTATCTATCTATCTATCTATATATATATATATATATATATTCCGTTTTCACATTTAGAGAATTCGCAATATTATTAATTTGACTATGTTTTTTCAAAAACTATTTATTTATTTATTCATTAATGTTTCGTTTTAATGTTTTAAAGTACGAAAATTTAATTAAGAGTATGTAATTTATTTTTTTAATTGATCATACATTTTCAAAGCAACAAATTGTAACACATTAATCATAGCCAATTTTATTTTCTTTCATTTAACTATAATTTAGCCGTTTCGAATATTTCTGTTAAAATAATGTTTAAAAACTGCATAACGGTTAAAACTGCTTAAAAAAAAAAAAAAAATCGTTGTTACACCAGCTGCTAAATTCAAAAACATTCTAAGTTCTAAATTTATGTTCGGTTTAAATTTTCATTCTATCACATAAATAATAATATAAATAAATATCACATAAATAATAAATAATCATATAAAAAGACAAGTTCATTATGAAATATCTATTGAATTATAAACGTATTTTATATTTCCCAATTGCAAATTCGTACAAAAGGAAATTGGGAACTGCCTGTGTGTTTTGATGAAATTTGGTAGACTATTGTTGATTTCTGACTATTTATAGGCTTTATTTAATAAGTATATATATATATGTATATATATATATATATATATATAGAGAGAGAGAGAGATAGATAGATAGATAGATAGATAAACACGTTGTAATTTTGATCTAAAAATGCTCTTTTTTTCAATTAATAGAGAATTTTTAGATCAACAATCTACATTTTCTCCGAAGAAACAACCTTTTAAGTACTATGGAAAAAGTTGCACGAATATATATATATATATATATATATATATATATATATATATATATATATATATATACATACATATATATTTTTTCCCTGTATCATATTTTACTTAACTTTAAAAGTAAAATTATATGCTTTTTTTTTTTTTTTCTTAATGGTCTTGTTGGAGGAGGAAAAAAATGAAAAGAACAAAAGATTTCTAATTAGTCAAACTTGCATGGAGGAACATATAAAAATATAAAATTGGTACCTTTTTGAAAATTATAGGTAGATTTCTTTCTTCCATTTTCTACCTTATTTTAAAGACTTTTCCAATATATGTATATATATATATATATAAATTCATAAAGTAAAAAGGCTTATATATGCAAAGATAAAGTGTATACATATATTGCAAATTTAATTATGCGATAACGTAAAAAAAAAAAAAAAAAAAAATCTGTATGTGATAGACAATCGAACAATGATGTAAAAAAGGTTTAATTCACAAACATAACTATCTTTTTTTTTTTTTTTGAACCATTATTTTTTATTTCATATTTTATCCACCGTCAAGTTATAACTTTTTTCAGCTAAGAAATTTGAAAGTCACTTATGTTTGAATTTTAATAACATATTAACATTGTGAAATAGCATAAACACACAAATTATCAAACCATCTTTAAATGGAAAGTTACTTTTTCTTTTTGGGATTAAAAGAAAAAGATAGAGACGACTATAATAAAAATTTTAATTTTTTCCCCGATCTGGTAATTCTTTTTTTTTTTTTTTTTTTTTTTCTTTTTTAATCCTAATTTAAGTAGTTTTCCTTACAACCATGAATTGAAGCAGGTGTTTTTAAACTTACTTTAAATAGATTTTTTTCTATTTTATTTTATTACTTTATTTTTAACCCACATTCTTAATATTGTAAGGTTTCACCTTTCTATCATCTAATTAATACAAAGTACATTCAGTGCTTTTTTTGTTTTTTTCTAACACGAGAAAAAAAATAAACCATTAAAAAAGTAGAAAACATTTCGAAAACGTATTTAGGAGACGTTGAAAGATAAAAGGGAAAAAAAGGAAACACAATTTCAATTGTATCTCTTTGTAACTGAATTCACGCTTTTCCCGTATTTGGACCATCTTATTCCAATTAGGTAGAGATTAAAGGGCGTTTTTGATGTACAATGCAGAACGTGATCTGGATAAATATATTTTCCATTGTCTACTTTTTTTTTTCTTTTAATAAAAAAAAGTTTTCACCTTTTTTTTTTTTTCTCACTTTAATGTATTACTTTAACTCTTAAATCATGAATCCGCGCTTTCAGGAGATTTGTATGGGTTAGGTTATGGGTAATCACGCAAAGGTCAACGCACCGATGAAGCAGATTTCAGTTATTTAAAACTAGTTCTATTTATTCAAAGCAAATTTTAGTTATTTAAAACCAGTTGCATTTATTCAAAACTTAAATCAGTGGACGCGTTTGTTATTTTATAATAATAATAATTATTATTATTATTATTTTGTCATTTGTTAGTTTCGCATCATACTATAGGTATGAGGCACTTAGGTGTTCGGGAAGATTTTTGACCTAGTTCTTTGACGTTTTTGCATGTTTTGAAGTTTAAAAAATTGAAAAACCGATATTATGTCGCGTAGGTAAGTCTGTTAGTTAGTTTGTTTGTTAGTCTGTGCAGGCAATATCTGAAGAACGAATTATAGTAAAATTGTCAGACCAGTTTTAAAATATACCTATGGAACTGGCAAAAAAGCTATATGTTTTAACATTTTAATTTGAAAACTTCGTAAGTTATTAAGTTACGACTCTCTCAACAGGGGAGGGTAGGACGAAGTTTCAAATAAACATGTACTATAAAAATTATTGTCATCGTATAGATGTCACATCAGTTTAAAGTATCATTCATGATACTGGCATAAACATTATTAACTGTATAAACATTTTATTTTGAATATTTTTTAGGTTATTGTAAACTTATAAACAAAATGGCATTGCTTTTTTTTTTTTTTTTTGTAAAATAGAACAAAAATTTCGCATAGATATGCATTTTAAGAAATATTTTCATTGTAACGATGTCAGACCAGTTTTAAAGTATCATTAATGATGCTGACATGAAAATCGTTGACTATGAATACACTAATTTGAAAATTTCGTAAGTTAGTGGAAATTTGAGATTTTTCTTAACTTAGGAGAAAAGATCAAAATTTTCCAGAAACATGCATTGTGAGGCTTATTGTATTGGAAATAATATGAAAATGCATGAAAACTAAAATGCGAAACTAAACTTAATAAAATTCATCAGCATATTAAAATAATATAAATGTTTCGAATCGGAGTTAGGATAACCTAGTGTGTGAAGCGTTTCAGTATGTAACAATGCTAAGTGATCATCCGACAGTCGAGTTCATTTTGTTTAACATGAATCTAGCATATACTGCAATAAAAATTTATCAAAACAAATATATGATGGAGAACTGAGAGGAGACTACCTACGTTAGCTGGCTAATTTTTGCTTACAAATAGAGAAAACAATTTAAAGTATTAACATAATGAATAATACATCACAATATTTAGCAGAAATATTCGACAATAACTCATTATTTGGAGCACTATTTTAATTGGACAAAATTTCGGGGATAGAATGAAACCGGCAAAATGACATTGCATGTCTGGTTAAACGAAATAAGCTTCCTATTAGTTAATTGTAATAACTAAAATAATATTCAATGTCGTGATAACCTGTTAATTAAATCGATTGTTCACTCAACAGAAATCGATGAGGACCCAGTACAGGATTTTTATGCTGATTTTATTCAAACACAAACACTTCAAAGTGCCTCTCAAAATCAAATTATTATTTTTTGCAGATAAAGAAACGTATGTAAAATAGTAAATAAATGGATAAATAGATAAGATAGTGATAAATAATTTGTTATATATATATATGTGTGTGTGTGTTTGCGTGTATATATATAAAGTACATTGCGCTTTAATTAAACAAGAAAATATTAATCTCAAAATAATTTCGTAGCATTTAAATATGGATTCATAAGAAGAAAAGAATTCAGTAAAAAGTAAAATGTTACTTAAATTAATATAAAAATAACAAGTAAAACTTATAACATTTTTACGTTTAACGATAATCCTGCTTTAAATACTCAATTATGACCACTATGATTCTGACAAACGTACATCCCTGACGGGAATGCATCCCAACTCTCTTGTTTAATCTTATAATTTTAATCTTTTTTCTAATTCCTTTCTAATTAATATTTTATCTTTCTGTCGCCGTATGACATTGAGTTTTCATAATACCGTGTGTTGCCCTACATGTTTTAATTTTCATAAAGAAATGAAAAAAAAAAAAAAAAAAAAAAAAAAAAAACTAAACTTTCTTATTATTGCTAAGTTAACAGCACCAATAGTGACTTTAAGCATATTTTCTGGCTATTATTTTTTCTTTGTGTGTGTGTGTGTGTGTGCGTAGTATTCTTAGCTTTAGAAGTTGTGACTATAACTAGTGTTCGATTCCTCAATTAACTCTTTTAGTACATGACTGTACTCCAAAAAATATTAATCGAAGTATTTTTATACTTTAAAAATTAATTTTTCAGAGAGCTTAAAAAGCTTCAGTAATGAACATTTTAAAACCTTGGAATGGTCACCTTTTCCATTCCATTTGTGAATACCTTTGAATTTTGGGCCGCATTAGCCCGGTTGGTAGAGCGCCGAGCCCGCAATAGGAAGACTGCAGGTTCGATACCCGAGCCAGCCAAAGACCGTCGTGTACACTAATGGAGGCTGGTGCACGTAAACTCTGTCGTGGACCGCAATGGCCTCCATGTTTCCATCCAAATTATACCTCTGAGATTCACCGAAGCGGGGAGCCATTCCCTCTGTGGAGGATCAAAACTGTGATGGCATGTCTCCGTACCATTCTTAGGGGTACGTCCCAGACTGTCGTCAATTACCCATTGCGCAGTACTAGTGCGACGTTAAACTCAACCAATCAACTAACCAACATTTGAATTTCTTCTAAAACGACGAAATGAAATAAAATGGGAAATGATTGAAAATTTATAATTCACAAAAGGTATTTTCTGCTTCATAAACGCGGTAAAGGAGGAAAAAAACGGAACTATATACAATTTTTTATTATTGAAAATAAAGTATGTCTGAAAAATTTAACTGTTTCAATAATACATTGTTTTATTTAAAATAAGTCTTAATTTGTAATAATAATAGTAGTAATAATAATTACTTCCTTGTGTGATAGTCGTATAAGCGCAAATGCTAGCCAGTTTTCCTTTCAGATATTTACTTGAATTCTGCGTATTATATAAAAAAAAAATATGCTAATATTTTCTAAAATTTTAAAAAGAAATAAATTCTTATGAATACATTCAAACATTATAATCTAATTTTGATTCAAATGAATTGATATTTGTTCAACATTCTCAATTTAGGAGAATTCTAAGCTGTGGCCATTACTTTATCTGGCCTTAAAAATCAAATAAAGTTTTCAAGGTTGTGCTCATGATGATATTTTGTAATACCAAAAAGTAGACACCCATAAAAATATTAAATATTCGTACAAAATTAAAAATGTAGCACATAAATAATATCTGCATACTTATTTTAGTCGTATGAAAGCAACAGTTAATTTAAATCAGTTAAAAATAAGCAAAGACAAAGTAAAAATAATTTTATTTCCTTATTTAAAACTACAAGAAAAAACGTCAAAACGACAGAAAGTGATTTTTTTTTTTTTTTTCAATTAAACTGCTGTACTCCAAAACTGGTGGTTGGAAATATTTGCAGTTTAAGAGAAAACTGCAAAACTGTAACAAAGAGCAAAACTACAATATTGTAACACAATCCCGAATGTTGTTGGAACCTAAGTACAAATTAGAAATATTGTTTTTTCAGAGTTTAAATTTAAAATTGTCCACTATTAGTGCAGGTTCTACTACTGGTACACTTATCCTAACCGTGTTTCCGTTTCTAAAAAGCTAAAACACTTTGTAACTTTTTATTTTATTGTATGTACACGAGTAATTGTTTCGTTTCATTATATACGTTCTTGTTTCTCCAAATGGTAGTGAAACGAAATTCTGATTTCTTTACACGTTAGGGTTTCTCCCCAAATTACTATATTTTCTTTTTAGTTGAAACGTATTTTCGCTTTTTAGTACTGTTATTAATAATATTTCAGAATTCTTGTATGAAATCGTCAAATATTTTATTAAATTAACGAATAACAACATTTTGCTTTATTTATTTATTTTTTATTTAAAGAAAATTCAAATATTCTGTATAATCTACTTACGATTACATTAATGTGAATTATGGATATTTACAGTCTATAACTGTGAAGATGTCCTACATAATTGGTTTATTTTTAATTGACCATTACAGAACAATAACGCATGTCACTTCTGATAAACATTCGTTTTACAGATATGGTATTCTATTATTTCTTACCTTTTTCATTGTTGTTCTCAGTCCTGTTCCCACACATATTCTGTTATCGTTCAGTGATCACGAATAGCATCTTTCTTTTTGCCGGAACGCTTACTTTTTGATATTTTGATTTTTTTTTTTTTCTTTTCTTCTTTTCGTGAAATGGTAAAGGGTCAGCGACACGTAGGAGGTCTCAATTGGACCCTGAAGTATGTGTGACGGTTGGTCGATAAACCTTTCATAATGGACTGATTACTACCTCGTGCCATCCCCCTATATACAGTATACATACACTATATACAAATGACGTAAATGTGAAATTTTGCCAAAACTCAAATGCATCTTGCTGCCTAATCATAATCCGGAGGGAGTAAAAAGTATTATTCATTTAAATAATAATAATAATAATAAACTATTCAAATTACACAAGGTTTGTTCCAAAATTTCCATGAAGTCTTTTTTTTTTTTTTTTTTTTTTTTTGAATGAAATGTTTGTTTAATTATCAGAGACTAAAAAATCTAAATTGAATAAAATTTTGTTATAAAAGATATAACCACTAATGTTTTAGCAGGACATTATAGAATAACAATTGTTTAATAAAGCTCAAATTTTCAAATCATTTTAAAGGGTTAAATTAGGTCATTTACAAAACTTTTAATAAACAATGATAAGTTTATAGGTAATGTTAACTCCTCAAAATAGCCTGTAATTAAATAATTACTCTCTTATTACTATTTGGAATTCTGACTTTAAAACAATATAAATATAGTCACAAAGCAATGAGAATCTCTAATAAAAACTGGTATCTTTGTTTCTAATTATCGGACTTAGCTAAAATTTGTAGCAAATGTTTATATGACCAATCAGTGAATTTACCAAATTTCTACTAAAATATGCTATTTTCGAAACTATGAGCAGAAAACCTTATCGTAATTTATTTTACTGCTGCATTTTGGACATATCTGAGTTTTGAAAGTGGAAAATATGGAAAAGACTACTTAATCTACTGGCAATGATGGAACAATTGTATTTTTTTATTATTAGTTAATTTTAAAAAATCTAATAAAAGTTTGAAATTGGGCCGTTAGAAGTCTTTTAAATCTTACCTGTCGAATATTGGGCCCGTGGTACAGTCAGCAGCAAAAGTATCCGAGCACTAGCAAAAATTTCTATATAAAGAACGTACTTGTTCTTAGTCAGTCTAAGAACATGATTCGACAAGGATTTATTTAACAAAACTGTATTAAGTGTACCTTTTTTACATAGGAATCTTTGCTAGTGCTCGGAAACTTTTGCTGCCGAGTGTAGCCCAGCCGTTTGAACGCCGAGCTCGTAACTGGAAGATTGCAGATTCGATACTCGAGTATGCCAAAGACCGTCATATACACTAATGGTGGTTGGTTCTCGTGAAATCCGTCGTTGCCTCAATGTCCTCCATTTCCCATACAAATTACACACCTCTGGGGGTCACCGAAGCAGAGGAGCCATCCCCACCGTGAAGGATCAAAATTGTGATAGTATTTCTCCAGTTTATTCCTTAGGGGTGCGTCCCAGACCGTCACCTATTACTAGTGCGACGTTAAACCCAACCAACCTACTAAGTATTACAGTTATGAATCAATCTATTCTGTGGGAATCCTGCAAGCAAATAGTCTCATAAACACTACTCCGAGTGCAGATTTTCGCCATCCTGTATTAACAACAAATAATGAATTATACACTAATCCATTCCATAAAAAAATAATAGTACTCACCCTAAGAGAACTGTCTGAAAGTTGCTGTCGTTTAACATATTTTTTCAAAAAGAAAAAACTAATACTGAACATATTCGTATGTCTATAGAAAAAAACTGCGTACAAAATTACAATGGAAGCTATTGCTTTCTCTTTTATTCTTTTTTTTTTCATTTTGTTATTTTCACTTGTAATCACTAACATTATTTTATTTGATACTAAAATGTATTTTATTTTATGAATGCTTGTTTTAAGAATATATTTTATTTTCTTTCAGAGGGAATGCATCAGTGTTCACGTTGGTCAAGCCGGAGTTCAGATCGGAAACGCCTGCTGGGAACTTTACTGTCTAGAACATGGTATTCAGCCCGATGGACAGATGCCCAGCGATAAAACGCTGGGAGGAGGAGATGATTCCTTCAACACATTCTTCAGTGAGACAGGAGCCGGCAAGCACGTTCCCAGAGCCGTTTTCGTAGATCTTGAACCAACCGTTGTTGGTAAGTTAGAGCCATAGTACATTTGAAGTAGTTAGTACATTTGATTTTAGTTAGTACATTTGAAATAATTCTCAATTAGTATCGTATATAAAGGTTCCCCCGTTCGTAGAAATAATTTTAACTTAATTAGGGCTGCAGTAGCATATGGCTCATACGCTGTATTTCAAAAGTATCAACTGCTTCGAGTAAAAAAACATGTTTCTTATTAATGCAAATGTTATATTTAAATAAGTTTCTTTTCTTTGCCCTTTTTTTTTTAAGGGAAGAGCGATAGTTAATTTTCTAATGCTAGCGGTTCTTATTCTAGCTGTTTTTGAACTTAACGTGAGAAAGTGCACGCTTGCATACAATAATCATTTTTACAAATATCTTACCACATTTTAGAAATCACTTTCAACGGAGTCTTCCAAATAAAATACTGTATGTTACTTCAAAGTAAATATGTATTTTGCATCTACAGTCGGCAGCAAAATTATTCGAGCGCTAGCAGTAATTCCTATGTAAAAAAAAATACACTTAATAATGTTTAGTTAGATAAATCCTTGACGAATCATGTTCTTAGTCAGTCTAAGAACATGCTTCTACAAGGATTTATTTAAGAAAATAGTATTAAGTGTACTTTTTTTACACAGGAATTATTGCTAGCACTCGAATAATTTTGCTGCCGACTGTATGTATTACATGTCTTAAGCATAGCACAAGCTCTAGATCATGTAACTACACTTCTAGTGTCAACTTTTATTGTACTGTAGTCCTTTCGCGTCGACTGTCACGCATAATTGCCAGCAAGAAACGCACTCGTTTTTCGGCCGACACGCCAGCTTGTCAACCGATGTTCTCGTTCACCTCTGGGCATCACACATTTGTGCCACAAGTTCCTGGAACGTTTTAAAAACTGCAACTTTTCAATTTGGCATGATATTGTATGTCCATAGGATTTGAGCACGTGTTTGCGCCTCCCGTTGCGAAAGGGTTAATCACCGAGGGAGCTAATTTATTTCAGCCGTGAATAAAATCGTTACAAAATTATTTCTCGTCGACATTTTGCGCTAAATAATATATTATAGGAATTAAAGAGTCATTTACTTATAAATTTTATCTAATCTTGTCATACTCACGCTAGATTTAACATTCACAAACGTTTATCTTTATACCATTCATTATTAATAAATGCTAATTATTTAGATTTAATTGTGTCACAAGAAATTATTTTTTAGTTTTAGAATAAAAACAGAGATAATATTGTTAGTTTGAGTAAAAAAAAAAAAATACATAGTCTTATTTTCTTTCCTTTCATAGCTACAATTGAATTAGTCCGTTCGCTAGTTCCAGATTTCTTATAGTAATTCATACCCAGCACTTTTTTAGATCAATGAAAAAATTATTATTATTATGATTCAATCAGAAAGGGTATTTTGCTAAAAGGTATATGCTTGTGTGTTTGAAATTTGCAACAACCAGAATTCCAAATTTACAACAATGATTTTTTTTTTTTTTTTTTTTTTTTTTTTTTAACAAACAATAATTCCTAAATTACGACAGTTGCCTTCTTTCGACTAGAAAAGAATTCCTAGATAATGATTTGCAGTTGAATGCTTAACTAAGTTTTGCAATAAAACTAAATTTTAAAATAAATCACCGGATACTTATATGCATTCTCCTGTCGACATTTTAACGCTCAGTAAAACTATCGTCAAGTTATATCAAATTAACATCATTAATGAATGAGTATAATATCATATTCATTGTTAACCTTAGTGATGCACATCATACCCAATGTGAATGTTATATAATATTAAGAAAACTTGTTAAGTTCAATTACAGCACAAACTGCATAATTATTACTACTACTATTTTTATTAATTTGATGGATTTTTGAAGATGTGTTAAAATTTTGTAACTGGGATATAATACCAAATGATAAGTTTTTCAAAAACCGAATGCTTTTTTGGTGAAAATATATTAATAAGTTTTAGATTCACATTATTTAACATTGCTGTTAGCCCATGCTTGACATAAAAATATGGCAACAGACTCGCTAACATGAGATTAACACTAAAAAACCCAAGTAGAAATACTGGAGAACATTCAGAAAATTTATATTATTTTATGGTCGGTCAAAAATAACGCTTAAAAATATATTTAGCAAAATATTTTTAAACGAAATATAATTGAATATCTAAAATATGTTTATGATATGCTAAATAATGAAATTAATTTTCCTACTGGAAGGACTTTATGAACTGTATTTGCATCGCAGTAAAACTGAACAAGAATAGAGATTTAAAAGATTTAATTTAGAATAGTGTCCAATTCGTTTTTCTTACATACATTTATGCTATTGAACATTACCTGACATCTCTGTAGTTGTAAGGATTCTCATTTGCATGGCTGGATTAAGCATTATCGTTGTTAAATTGGACTACTTCAGGGTATAGATCCCATTTTAATAACATTTAGTATTGTTGCTTTATCATCGTGGCCTAGAATTTAGCACACTGTTTTACTTCACGCATCGACATATTTATCCTATTAATTTCAGAATTGTATCACAAATACTTCTAAGTAAGCTTATTTTATACGTATGCATTTAGTTTTTGATGCATAATGTGCTAATGATTCAGTAGTTAGGGTTCAGAAAGTGTTTTTCCAACTGGCATTTAATACTCTTATTACACATTCTGCATGATTTTAACACTAGTGGATCTGCAGATCAGGAGCCTCAACGTCCTATTTGCATCAGACATTATTCAATAGGTCATTTTTATTTATTCCTTATTATATATAATAGTATATATTGATTCGATCGACTTATTACCATAATCAGATACATTCCTGAGGGGGGCTGCCGCCCCCCTCAACCCCCTGCTGTATCTCTCTTTCTATACCTATTTGTATATCATATATGTAACGGAATTGTGAATAATTGCATTTATTTTTGTATAAATTCTTTCAAAGAGGCTTAGAATAGTCGATAAAATGCTAATTTTGTGCATTTCTAGTCGTTTTAGCGTTAAAATAGCCTAATTTTTCTTTAAAAACGCGTTAAAAAGCTCCAATAAGGGAAGAAATGGATTTGGCGCGAAATTTGGCGACTGTTTCCCTCCTTGGCGATTTTTTGGCGACCTTGGCGAGAAAATCCTTAGTAGAGATATACCAAATATGGAAGCTCTAATCTCATTGGCTGATGAGATACGAGAATTTTCCAGAACAGTCTGTGTTCGATAGAATAGTATAAAAGGAGCATCTTTTTTAGCCAAGACGGCCAATCTCAGATCTGTGTCAGTTTCGTCAAATGCTTGCTTTGCTTTGAGCCTCTTTGAATGAGACTTGCTTTATGTGTTATTGCTAAACAGTTTGTACTGTTGTTTTGCTGTTAACGGCTGTTGTTTAAGCTATGTTTACTGGTTGAATTGAAGCTGATACTTGGTTTATAGACCTGTATTTTTCTGGAACTTTCTGTGAATAAATCACTGAATTTTTACAAGTTTCGCCTTCCATTCTCGGACAACTCACGAACCCCCAAGTACGCAACAATATGTATTCTTAATAAACGACGGTCTTGTATTATTTCCCTGAAATTCATAAATACCAAATTTCATAACTATCAAATTTCATACAAAAAAAATTACATAACATATCGGAAATATTTTGCGTAACCTTTAAACTAATTATCAATTCTCTGCCCACAATTTTCAACGGAAAACATGCTTTTAAAATTCTAATAAAATTTCATTAAATTTGATGGGGGTGTAACCATATTAAAATACACTTTTAAGAAATACCGACTATAGACGGTAATAGTACGAAATTCCTTTATGTATCCCGGAAAAGTAGCCACAGTCATTATAAACTTCAATAATAAGAATAAACCTAATTAATTATAACTCATTAATTTTCAAACTGATTTGACATAATTTGGATGATTACAGTACATACTCGGAATTATTTTGTGTGGTCCCATAAATTATTTAGTCTATACATAACCTTTTTTAAGAGTAAACATGATTTTAAGCATCTTTATAATGTATGTTAACTTTATTAAGTTCAATTCAGCATAAACGCATTAAAGTGCGCGCTTAAATTAAAAATTTGACCATAGGCTCTAATGTTACGAAAATCTTTCGTGTGTCTTTGTAAACGAACCATAAACATTGTATACACCAGTATAAACTATTTAGCTTATTTTGCGTTTAAAATTAATAATTGTTCCAAATGTAACATCGTTTGGATGACTACGTGACATTGTCAGAATACTTTTGTAAGATCCTGTACATTAATTAGAAAACTTAAGAGCACACATTTTCTTCAAACAACATCAGTTTAAGCATCTTACTCACGTACGCTAGTTTCATTTTCTTCAAAGTAATGATATTAAAATGCGTTTAAACGAAATTCACCCCATACGCCGTAATGTTAAGAATTTTGGCATGTCCCTGTACACAGTTTATAAAAAATTATAGCAATAAAAATTATACAGCTGCTTATATGCAAAGCTGGAACGCGTACGCCAATTTGCAAATCAATCGAAGGAATTTTGCGGCCGCTATTGCGGTACATAAAAATTCTTCCCATAGACCGTAAAGACAAGAAAAACTTTGGCGTGTCCCTGTACACGAAAGACAAATGGAATACACACCTAACACCACACAGCTAATTCCGTTGGGCTCATGAATATGTGTACCAAATTGCAAGTCAATAGCTTGATTTTTGCGGTGGCTATCGCGGTACATACAGATTCTTCCCATAGGCCGTAATGATAGAAAATCTTTGGCGTGTCCCTGTACACGAACTACAAATGGAATACACAATCAAAACTATACAGCTAATTTCGTGGGGATCATGAACATGTATACAAAATTTCAAGTCAATAACGTGATTTTTGCGGCCGCTATCTCACGACAGACAGACAGACAGACGGAACCCAAAATCCTTTTCAGTCTCAACAGAGGGCCTCCATTCACGTTTCGGCAAAAAATGGAAGTCAATAGTTTGATTTTTGCGGTGGCTATCGCGGTACATACAGATTCTTCCCATAGGCCGTAATGATAGAAAATCTTTGGCGTGTCCCTGTACACGAACTACAAATGGAATACACACCTAAAACTATACAGCTGATTCCGTTGGGCTCATGAACATGTGTACCAAATTGCAAGTCAATAGCGTAATTTTTGTGGCCGCTATCGCGGTACATACAAAATCCTCCCATAGGCCGCAATGATAAAAAAAAACTTTGGCGTGTCCCTGTATACGAATTACAAATGGAATACATACCAAAAACTATACAGCTGATTTCGTGGGGCTCATGAACATGTGTACCAAATTTCAAGTCAATAGCGCTATTTTTGCGGCCGCTATCGCGCGACAGACAGACAGACAGAAAGACACACTGAGACAGCCCAAAACCGTTTTGAGTCTCAACAGAGGGCCTCCACTGACGTTTCGGCAACTAGACGTCTAGACCAATTAGAAAACAATAGTAGAACACATGTACAATGTGAAAAAATTAAATGATAAACTATTCGTATTTTAAAATATTCATTTAGTTTAAAAAACAAGTACATTTAGTACTTATTTAAAGTTCAGATCACAGTTTTGATTCTAATCTTTTAATCGTTTCAAATCCAATTTAAGCTGTAAACTCAATTACATTACACTGAAAAAAAAAATAATAAATAAAATAAAATAAAATAAATAAATAAATAGAGTTCTGATACCATTTTTGCTCGTTCTTTTGTAAAATGACCTTCTGAATCAGAAAATGACCCCATTTCGCCTAATCATCCACCATTTTTTCGGGATGCCACCCCTCCAGTTTTTATCACTGTTCGATACTTTTATGACCATGAATTACATTTGGATGGTGGAAAAGGACTATTTTAACACTTAAAAACAAAAAACATAATGTATAATAGATAATAATAACAACAGATTAATAAAATATAATAAATGTAAAAATCTTTTGTAATTTCAGTGGCAACCCCCCCCCCTCCCTTTCCTAAATTCCCCCCTTGCTACAAATGTTCATGTTTTAGAATTTTTAGTCTATGCAGCCACACAGAAGATATTTAACAGTTAAAATAATCCTTCACTCCCCTCCAAATCAAATTCATAGCCATAAAATTATCAAACAGTGATAAAAATAGGAGCCCCCCCCCCCCAAAAAAAGGCGGGTGATGGGGCTAAATGGGCGCCATATTCGTATTCAGGAGGTCATTTTACTTAAGAATTTGCAGAAATGGTGTTTGGGCTGATTTTTATGAAGAGCAGTGTTATTTGTAACAATTGTATGCTACAAAATGAAAGGTAGAACTGTAGAATATTCTGTAGAATCTTCCTATCGAGCAAAATAGTGGAAAGTTTTTCTAAGCTTAAATTAAACTTAATATTTTATTTAAATATTATTGGGAACAACTTGGATATTGTTCAAATCATCTCTTTTGGCGATATTTTTTTCTTCTTTTTTTGATGACTACGGTGACATGCTGTTTTCGGAAATGGTTGTCATGGATCTCAAATGCAAATAAGGCGAAAATGCTCTTTTCAAAATGGCGTCTGTTTTGAAATTCAAAGAAATATATTATGTATATTTTTAAGATTAATAAAACAAACATTTAAAATTAAGCTACATCACTTTGCATGAAAGGAAAAATGCAGGAAATTCTGTACTGCGGATATATTAACGTCTAAATCACTTCTAATCCTATTACATAGAGGACAGCGGTAGCCCAGTAGATAGAGCGACGAATTTGTAATTGGAAAATCGCGAGTTTGATATTCGAGCCGGCCAAAGACCGTCCTGTACACTAATGGTGGCTGGGTGCACGTAAAATACGTCTTAGCCGTAATGTCCATGTTCCCATCCAAATTATACCTCTGGGGCTCACCAAAGTGGGGGAGCCATCCCCTCCATGAAAGGATAAAAATTGTGATGAAATGTCTCCGGAATACCCCTAGGGATGAGTCCCAGACCGTCACCAATTGCCCACTGTGAAGCACTAATGCGACGTAAAACCCTACTTACCTACCTATTACAGAGAAGACGTTTATTTTCCTATTAGAGAATTTTAGTCTTTGTAAAACTATGTTTTAAAATATAAAGAT
This sequence comes from Salticus scenicus, assembly GCA_963930645.1. NCBI lineage: Eukaryota > Metazoa > Arthropoda > Arachnida > Araneae > Salticidae > Salticus > Salticus scenicus. The sequence goes on along the minus strand of OZ005649.1, from coordinate 260,891,065 downwards.
AAAAAAGCTTCATTTACATTTAGGATAGGCAAAAAAAGGACTATCCAAAAATATAATATCAAGCTTGAAGTTATTTTATCACTAATTAGATTTCATAACTAACTAAATGTAAATAACATTTTAGATGGAAAAGCAATTTTTACTAAGATTAGAAAACGACTAAGACAGGGATAGGAAGTGAAAGTTAGGGTATAAGGACACAACACAGCAGTGTTCTACCTAATTACCTGTTCGATTTCTGATTGAGAAACTTCTTGTTTTCAGATGAGTGACTACATTTAGAAGTATTAACCAACATCCTTCTGACACAGCTAATTTCTATGGGATGCTCAAGTAGCTCGTAGAGTAGTTGGTCACCACGCGGTGATCTGTTGTTATTCGCCCCTTTGGACGGTATCAAACCCGTTAAACTTGGTCTAGTCCAGGTAGGTAGGAACCGTCCAGGGGCTTCCAAGATTCCAAGTGCCAGTTAAAGCTCAACATGGCAGCTCAGTTTGTAGAGTATTGGCGCTTTACACCATAAGACCCGAGTTCAATTCCTGTTCCAAGCATAGTCAATTTTTAACGTTATTCAGATTAATTTGTCCTTTCCTGCTAAATATGTTATTCATAGAATTACTTCCATTTGAAACAGTTATGATTATATGTTTACATTGACAACTTAGTCTATAAGTATTAACTGTTAACAAAAGTGTTATTGAAGAGGATTTAAAATAATAGTTTTAAAACAATTTTGCACTAATTTTTATAAAATTTTGCATCCTCAGAAAAATCCTCATTTTTAAAAATGTCCTTACTTTTCACATGGAAATGGGGACATTGCATAATTTGTCCTGATTTCACATTAAAAAAATCTGGTCACCCTATTCAAATCAGCTCTTTGGCTTGGGAGGAGATGTAAGACATACATACATACTCACATACAATGACTTTTATTTATATTAAGATTATCATATTAAAGGTTTTGTTTTGAACACTTTTTTTTTTTTTTTTTTACAGTACAGGTTGTGCAAAACTCGTCATAATACTACATCTAAACATTTCAGATAATATTAAATTATAAAGGTTGTGTGTCGAATATCTACACCTGCTTTTATATCAATGTCATCTCCATTTCTGAAAGAATTTAACAACTATGAATCAAAACTTTTCTTGCACCGGAATTGACACTGCATTATATAAGATGTTTTTGATTCCAGACGAAGTTCGCACTGGCACCTACAGACAACTCTTCCATCCGGAACAGCTGATAACGGGCAAGGAAGACGCTGCCAATAACTATGCCCGCGGTCACTACACCATCGGCAAGGAGATCGTGGACTTGGTTTTGGACAGAATACGCAAACTTGCTGATCAATGCACAGGACTTCAGGGCTTTCTTATCTTCCACAGTTTTGGTGGAGGCACCGGCTCCGGATTCACTTCTCTACTTATGGAGAGGCTTTCCGTAGACTACGGGAAGAAGTCCAAGCTGGAATTCTCCATCTATCCTGCACCTCAAGTAATTTCTGCATCATATTATTATTACTGTTGTTGTTGTTATTGTAATGTTTAAAAATAAAATAATCTACCGGGATTAATGCAGTATTCAAGCGAAGCAGCAGTGCATTCAGCGAAGCAGCAATTTATTCTCCCATCATTAGACGTGTATGTGCAATTTTTGATTAAGCTTAACGCAGATATGTGAAAAATGCATTGAATTTCTTACGACAATCCGAAAGCCCGACGAAATTATGAAAGCTTTTGTCTGTTTCTCCATTCTATTTTTCATGCCGCTAGGACTGAATAAATAAATAAATAAATATATATTGAAATTTCCAGGAGTAAGTTTTATCTAAAAAAGGAGAAGGTTAATTATAAAAATATGTGTGTAAATTTCAAGATATCGGTGCAACAAACGTTCTTTGAGAATCCCTGTAAATGATAAATCACTTGTAATATTAAAACTATAAATGAAATTTAGAGTTTTTTAAACAGCGATAGTCCCTACTCCGAAAACAGAAAATAGAGGGAGTAAACGATAACTACAATTATCTGTTTCATAACGGAATTGCAATCAGCATTAACACTTCTTTCCTTTGATCCGTCTCTATAAACATTTATGTACAGCCGCGGAGAATACGAAAGTGCTTTTAATAACGGGACAAATCATCATATAAAACATGTCACTTTGTATATATTTTTTAAAGACTATATAGCTCTACAACTTCGAAATAATTTTGGAATGCTTAACTATGTAATCATAAATCATATTGTCAATAGCTTTTAGAAAAGTAGAAAACGTTTCTTTTAAAATTTGTACCCAACTTCTCAAAGACATTACATGTATTAATACTTTAAGCTACTCGTCGGTCACCTGATGCCCACGTATAATTCATAACATAAACATTTCAAACCAGAAACTGATAAACAAAATTAAATACATAAGGCTTAATGAAATACCATTCTACTAATTAAAATTTTTTGTTGAAATTAATGTCTGCCGTAGAACTCTTGAAAACTAACGTATTTATACTGTATTATTTCATTTTTTCTTCAAATGTGCTTAAGAAATATTACTTTTTCAGTTATAAGTCTTTAAATATATGCAGGTATCGACAGCTGTTGTTGAACCATACAATTCAGTACTCACCACGCACACCACACTAGAACACTCAGACTGTGCTTTCATGGTGGACAATGAAGCTATTTATGACATCTGCCGGAGGAATTTGGACATCGAGAGACCCACTTACACCAACCTGAACCGACTTATCGGTCAGATTGTATCTTCCATCACTGCCTCACTTCGTTTTGATGGTGCTCTGAACGTTGATTTAACGGAATTTCAAACTAATCTCGTCCCCTATCCAAGGTGAGAACTGACAATCATATACTGGTAAATATTTTGTTTCTAACACAATAAATCATTTAAAAACTTTTAAGTTAATATATGTAAAATAACTAAAATGTTGAAATATATACAGAGACTCCAACATTCTAATTAATATTCCGTAGTGTTGTTAGTCACGCCCTTTTTTACACACCAGTAAATTTTTAGAGTAATAGTCTCCAAATTCAGTTACGATTAAATAAGAAGAAAAATACTCTAAAATGATACTGGTGTGAAAAAAAAGGCGGGGCTAACAATACTACGGAATATTAATTAATATGTTGGAGTCTCTGTATATATATCCTTTTTTTTAAATCACAATTCTGTTTTATTTTCACAATATTTAAAAAGGAGTTTAAAAAAATAAATCAGTTTTAGTTATTAGTATACCTTACAAGTTACAAAGCTGGTATAGTCTAAATTGTTTTTTTTATTCAATCTTTGATTCTGCTTAATTGACTAAGAAAATATTTTCTTCATAATTTTATCGCTAAATTAAAATATTTATAAATTCTTAGCTTTTATAAACATGAAAACATATAATTGCCACAGATAACTAGGTAGGTATTTCTTTGGATCATATTCTAGACAGTTAGCAATTGCACTTCGCAAATCTTTTATTAAAAACAAATAAATAAATAATAAAATTGAACAGAATCAATCTTGATCTTTTTATTGTTAGTAATATTATTTTTGGCTGAAATATTAAACATCAACACTGGAGCATGATTTAAATGAATTATGTTATGAGAAAAAAAAAAAAAAAAAAAAAGCTTGCAATTTCCTTTGTCCTCTTAGTTCTATTATATTCAGTCGCTTGCCTACATATGAGATAAATATTGTTGTTAATCATTTAGAGAATCGTTCAAATTGTGTTGACAAGGGCACTAGTGCGATCACATTTATTATTACTATTATTATTAATAATGGTTTTATAGAGGGTGTCCTATAAAGATCTCCTAAACTTTGCACAGCCAGATTCTTTGCTTTTTAGAGACAGAAAATGCCCAAAGAACTATACCGTATGACCCATATTTTTTGAGAAAAATGGCTCGATATGAAGTACTTAGTCATGTGGGGGTCCTATTTTATAGCCAACAGGATCACCAGAACTGATACTTTTGGATTTCTACCTATCTGAAAGATTTAGCTATCGTCACCTAGTTACTACATAAAATCACCCAAATGCTAGTTTTCCTTCATGCTGCGTGTACTTCGGTGAACACTATGCTGCTGCAACATGTGCAGCCAGCTTTTCACGGAGAAGGCATGCATAACTCAATAAGCGCGATAGCCATTTTGAACATCCACTATCTAAACAAATGCATATGTCGACTTGCATCTTTCCAATAAAATATTTTCACCTCTTGCAGCGGATATGACATTATATTTTTCTCGAAAATTATAGGACCCGGAGGTATTATTTTTTGCATAATTTTTATACATTGAAATAGAGGAATCTGTTTGCATGGACAGTGTTAATGGGACACCTTATACACTGCAAATAAAAGCGCCTTAATTTCAGACAGAAAGGTGTCTGAAACTCCAATTTAGACACATAAATGTCTGAAACATGTAAGGAAACAAATTTTCAGACACCAAACACGTCTGAATTTAAGACACATAAATGCCTTTATAAAAATAGACTAAGTTAAGCATCTGAATAATTGTCTGAATTTCAGACACATTACAGTTTTGACACTTGGAGATTAAGACATTTCACGATTCAGACACCTAGAAGTCCAGACATTTTACAGCTCAGACACTTGGAATTTCAGACACTTGTATTAACTTAGCAATTTTTTTACACGGATTTCATGTTAAGTATAATATGCATACGGGGTTTAAGTTTCTTTTCACATCTGTTCCATTTAGTAATATTTTATATAATAAGTGCTTAAGCTATTCGGACCATTTAGCTATCTGAAATTGAATTTTCAAAGAAAAAGCAATCGAATACGCAAACGAGCAATCTAGAACGATTTGCACACAACTTCTGCTTAATTTTTTAATGTGATTAAAAAATAAATAAATAAATAAATAAATCTGCATGAGTTTCTACATATTAGTGTAAAACAAGAAATTTTCTGGTTTTCATGTAAATACTGTGTTTTCCATTAAATATAAGTTTTAAAAAAAAGAGAGAAAAAAGAAAGAAAAAAGAAACCGTTTTCGAAATATCATAGGCACATAGGTACATTTATCTTTTCGCACATTTATCAGACATATTTCAAAAAGAAAAATATACTAAACATATACACATAAAATATAAAATGGAAATGTATATTAAGCTTTAGGTATTTTGTCGATAACTTTGATTAAAATAAATAAATAAATGATAAAATTATAAATTGTTTGACGAATACTACATATCTATACTAACCAAAGAAGGCTTAACGTCGAAGATTGTATCTCAGTCGGTTTGTAGCTGTTTTGTGAATCGATAGTTCCTCAGTTCGAGTCCATCCTGTCGGAGAGGTTCGCTATGTGTGGAAATTTTCGTATAAGCATTTTCTGCATGCTCTAAGAAATTCTATATCTATTTTTTAACCGGTAACTAAACCACATGCAATCTTATTTACTTATTTATTTTTATAATGTATTTATGAAAAATGAGATTAAAAATGGCTGCTTTAAGTAACTTCAAATGTCTTAAATCCAGTCATATCCATGTCTTAACTTAAGACATCTTAAAATTTAAGACACGATTTCGTGTCTGAAAATAATGACACTCATTTAAGACACTTATGTGTCTGAATTTAAGACACCTGAATTTGCAGTGTACATTTAATCTTTTCTTCAAAATATGTGTAGTTTATTTTAAGTCTATGACCTAACTTTCTACGCCCATTTAATTTTTATTTATTATATTTTCTTTCCTAATTATGAATTTAGAAATGAGTTACAATTTATCCAAACCAAAGAATAACATGCATGCAATAATCAGCAGTATACAATATGATTCATTCCTTTTAAATTTTCATTTCTATGTAGGATCCATTTTCCTCTGGCGACTTACGCTCCGGTCATTTCGGCCGAGAAGGCATACCATGAGCAGTTGACAGTCGCCGAGATCACCAATGCTTGTTTTGAACCGGCCAACCAAATGGTTAAGTGTGATCCACGGCACGGAAAGTACATGGCTGTCTGCCTGCTTTACAGAGGAGACGTTGTGCCAAAAGATGTCAATGCGGCCATAGCTACTATCAAGACGAAAAGAACCATACAGTTTGTAGATTGGTGTCCGACAGGATTTAAGGTAATAATATCAGTGACTTCTCGTGAATGACATTGTGTGTTGTCTCAATACGGAAGGTGCATTTCACCAGCCCGCACACTTTTGAAATTGAAAAAATCAATTATGTCATTCGAAAGTACTCCGTTAGTACCGGTTAGTACCGCAAAAATTTTCGTTAGTACCGACAACAGTACCAAGTACTGAAGAGAACAAAAATTCGGGCTGGTGAAATGGTAGCCCGCACACTTTTGAAAAATCAAATTTGAACGATGACATTCGAAAGTACTCCGTTAGTACCGGTTAGTACCGCAAAAATTTTCGTTAGTACCGACACCAGTACCAAGTACTGAAGAGTACAAAAATTCGGGCTGGTGAAATGGTAGCCCGCACACTTTTGAAAAATCAAATTTCAACGATGTCATTCGAAAGTACTCTGTTAGTACCTGTTAGTACCGCAAAAATTTTCGTTAGTACCGACACCAGTACCAAGTACTGAAGAGTACAAAAATTCGGGCTGGTGAAATGGTAGCCCGCACACTTTTGAAAAATCAAATTTCAACGATGTCATTCGAAAGTACTCCGTTAGTACCGGTTAGTACCGAAAAAATTTTCGTTAGTACCGACACCAGTACCAAGTACTGAAGAGAACAAAAATTCGGGCTGGTGAAATGGTAGCCCACACACTTTCGAAAAATAAATTTCAACGATGTCATTCGAAAGTACTCCGTTAGTACCGGTTAGTACCGCAAAAATTTTTGTTAGTACCGACACCAGTACCAAGTACTGAAGAGAACAAAAATTCGGGCTGGTGAAATGGTAGCCCGCACACTTTCGAAAAATAAATTTCAACGATGTCATTCGAAAGTACTCCGTTAGTACCGGTTAGTACCGCAAAAAATTTCGTTAGTACCGACACCAGTACCAAGTACTGAAGAGTACAAAAATTCGGGCTGGTGAAATGGTAGTCCGCACACTTGTAAAAAATCAAATTTCAACGATGCCATTCGAAAGTACTCCGTTAGTACCGGTTAGTACCGTAAAAATTTTCGTTAGTACCGATACCAGTACCAAGTACTGAAGAGTACAAAAATTCGGGCTGGTGAAATGGTAGCCCGCACACTTTTGAAAAATCAAATTTCAACGATGTCATTCGAAAGTACTCCGTTAGTACCGGTTAGTACCGCAAAAATTTTCGTTAGTACCGACACCAGTACCAAGTACTGAAGAGTACAAAAATTCGGACTGGTGAAATGGTAGCCCGCACACTTTTGAAAAATCAAATTTCAACAATGTCATTCGAAAGTACTCCGTTAGTACCGGTTAGTACCGCAAAAATTTTCGTTAGTACCGACACCAGTACCAAGTACTGAAGAGTACAAAAATTCGGGCTGGTGAAATGGTAGCCCGCACACTTTTGAAAAATCAAATTTCAACGATGTCATTCGAAAGTACTCTGTTAGTACCGCAAAAATTTTCGTTAGTACCGACACCAGTACCAAGTACTGAAGAGTACAAAAATTCGGGCTGGTGAAATGGTAGCCCGCACACTTTTGAAAAATCAAATTTCGACGATGTTATTCGAAAATACTCCGTTAGTACCGGTTAATACCGCAAAAATTTTCGTTAGTACCGACACCAGTATCAAGTACTGAAGAGTAAAAAAATTTGAGCTAGTGAAATAATAGCCCGCACGCTTTTGATATATCAATTTTTAACGATGTCATTCGAAAGTTCTAAGTTAGTACCGGTTAGTACCGCAAAAATTTTCATTAGTACCGATACAAGTACCAAGTACTTAAGACTACAAAATTTCAGAAGCATTTCACCAGCCCGCACAATTTTGAAATTAAAAAATTCAATTATGTCATTCGAAAGTACTCCGTTAGTATCGGTTAGTACCGCAAAAATTTTCATTAGTACCGACGCCAGTACTAAGTACTGAGGAGTACAAAAATTCGAGCTGGTGAAATAATAGCCCGCGCAGGCACAGACAAACCGAAGTCATTAACACTTTTCAACATTGTTAACACTTTTCTGCCTTGTTGTACAGTGTTAAAAATTAAAAATAGATGTTTTTTTATAAATTAGTACTTTGCCTATTTAAAAATATATACTTTTCTATCTTACGTAGAAACATTTAAATATTTTGATTTTCTTTATAATTTTACATTTAAAAAATAATCTAAAAATAAAAATCTGGTATGATTTCACACGACTTTCCCAGCATTTAGTATTTATTTATTTATTTATTTTTTTCAAATAAATTTAAATGAGTGAAATCATTAAATAAAGCAAAAGGAAAATCCTAATAGGTCGTTTGAGTATTTTTCTTCCAAGATGCATGTCATTTAATGGATCGTAAAGTATGATTTTTTTTTTCTTTGTACGTCATGTAAAAGTACTATCTATATATATAAAAATGTATGTTTGTCTGTATGTCCTTTATAAAATCGTAAACGGCTTGACCAATTTCGATCATTCTTTTTTTGTTTTTTTCCTTATAGGTCAGGGATGGTTTAGGAAAAAAAAAATTGAAAAAAATTCGACCCCCCAAGGGGGGAGGGGGGGGGCAAAACGCGAATTCAAAAAATCCTTCATATCTCAAACAAAAAGACAGATATCCGTAAAATTTTTGCTTTAAAATATAGCTAATATAAATGTCTAAAAACCAATTTCTGGAATTTTCGAAATTCGGTCCCCAAGGGGGGGGGGTGGCAAAACGGGATTTCACGTGCGTAAAACGCGATTTCGCATAATCCTATATATCTCAAACAAAAAAAAAAAAAAAAAAAAACAGATATACGTGAAATTTTTGCTATAAAATATAGCTAATGCAAATATCTAAAAACCAATTTCTGGAATTTTAAAAATTCAGCCCCCAGGTGGGGCAGCAGGGGGGGGGAGGGGCAGCAAGGGCAAAAACAATTAGAAATACAGTTAGGCCTTTCAACATTGGTACAGATAGGTTTCAATAGCCTGCAAGTCGAATGGGGATATTTTCGAAAGTGTAAAGTTATTAGGAGGGGAGAGAAGGGGTAGGGGAGAGGGGGGGAGGCAAAAAAAAATAGAGTTAGATCGTTCAAATTTAGTATATAGAAGTTTTCGATACTTACAAATCGATTGCGGATATTTTCGAATTTGTAAAATTATTAGGAGGTGCGGTAAGGGGGTGGAGCGCTAAGGGGGGGGGGCTACGGGCAAAAACAAATAGAAATACAGTTAGGGCATTTAAAATTGGTACAGATAGGTTTTAAAGGCCTGCAAGTCGAATGGGGATATTTTCGAAAGTGTAAAGTTATTAGGAGGGGCGAGAGGGGGAGGGGATGGGGGGGGGCAAAAAAATAAAAATAGAGTTAGATCGTTCAAAATTGGTACAGAAATGGTTTTCGATACTTAAAATCGAATGCGGATATTTTTGAATTTGTAAAATTATTAGGAGGGGCGGTAAGGAGGGGGGGGGGGCTATGGGCAAAAACAAATAGAAATGCAGTTAGGCCGTTCAAAATTGGTACAGATTGTGTTTAGAGGCCTGCAAGTCGAATGGGGATATTTTCGAAAGTGTAACGTTATTAGGAGGGACGGGAGGGGGGCGGAGGGGCAAAATAAAATAAAATAGAGTTAGATCATTCAAAATTGGTACATAGAGGTTTTCGATACTTACAAATCGATTGCGGATATTTTCTAATTTTTAAAATTATTGGGAAGGGGGGGGAGTGGTGGGGCAAAAAAATAAAATAAAAATAGAGATAGATCGTTCAAAACTGGTGCATAGAGGTTTTTGATATTTGCAAATCGATTGCGGATATTTTCGAATTTGTAAAATTATTAGGATAGACGGGAAAAGGGGGAAAATAACAGAAATAAGAGTTAGAGCATTTTGGGAATTTTTTCCGAAGGCAGTGAGAACCCGGTGCAACATTTTTCCTAATCAGATTTTGTTTCGCTTTCTTTTTTTCACGTGATTTAATGCAATTTTGAGAATTCAGTAATTATAGTGATTCATTTAAAAATAGGGTCCAGTGAAGCGGGCGAAGCCTGCTAGTATTTGATAAGATCGAAATATCAAATATTTATCTGCTTTTTGTTATAAAGCTAAGTTGAGCTTTAAATAATATGAGCCTATAGACCGCAATGTATAACAATTATATTTTGTATACCGCTAAAAAAAAAAAATAATAATAATAAAAAAAAAATAATAAGTTCTACACTCATGTAAATCTGTATGGTTCTTGCGATCGTACCTTATATAATGTGCCTACCAATTTATATCTTAGTCAAATGCAGAGTTTAGACACCACGCACTTGAAATAATTTGTGTCCATTGTCCATAATGATAAAGAAATTTTTTGCGTCTCTGTAAAAGGACTGTAAATCCTGTACTCATCAAAATCAATACACATTGTATGACGGTGATCTATAACATACCTACCAATTTTTAGCTGAAATGGATAAGGCGTATAGAGGCTATCGCGTTTTAATAATTTGAATTCATTTTCCATAATGATAAAGAATTTTCCTCTGTGTGAATTTTCCTCTTTTTAGTATAAGAACTAAAAATTATATACGGTAAGTCATGAAACAATACAATGAAACATTACATCTAAAATCAGTCCGGTTTGTCATGGACAGTTTCAGCTCAAATATATGTTGTAAAACTAGATGTTTTATTTACTGTTGTGATTTAGATACATTCACGCTTCTACGGCATTAACAGGAGATTATTAGATTTTCACCATTAAAACCAAATTCGGGGGGGCTACCATTTCACCAGCCCGAATTTTTGTACTCTTCAGTACTTGGTACTGGTGTCGGTACTAACGAAATTTTTTGCGGTACTAACCGGTACTAACGGAGTACTTTCGATTGACGTCGTTGAAATTTGATTTTTCAAAAGTGTGCGGGCTACCATTTCACCAGCCTGATGTTTTGTACTCTTCAGTACTTGGTACTGGTGTCGGTACTAACGAAAATTTTTGCGGTACTAACCGGTACTAACGGAGTACTTTCGAATGACATCGTTAAAATTTGATTTTTCAAAGTGTGCGGGCTACCATTTCACCAGCCCGAATTTTTGTACTCTTCAGTACTTGGTACTGGTGTTGGTACAAACGAAAATTTTTGCGGTACTTACCGGTACTAACGGAGTACTTTCGAATGACATCGTTGAAATTTGATTTTTCAAAAGTGTGCGGGCTACCATTTCACCAGCCCGAATTTTTGTACTCTTCAGTACTTGGTACTGGTGTCGGTACTAACGAAAATTTTTGTGGTACTAACCGGTACTAACGGAGTACTTTCGAATGACATCGTTGAAATTTGATTTTTCAAAAGTGTGCGGGCTACCATTTCACCAGCCTGATGTTTTGTACTCTTCAGTACTTGGTACTGGTGTCGGTACTAACGAAACTTTTTGCGGTACTAACCGGTACTAACGGAGTACTTTCGAATGACATCGTTGAAATTTGATTTTTCAAAAGTGTGCGGGCTACCATTTCACCAGCCTGATGTTTTGTACTCTTCAGTACTTGGTACTGGTGTCGGTACTAACGAAAATTTTTGCGGTACTAACCGGTACTAACGAAGTACTTTCGAATGACATAATGGATTTTTTTAATTTCAAAAGTGTGCGGGCTGGTGAAATGCACCTCAATACGGATGACTGGAAAGAGTACATTATAATGAAATGTTTATTTATCTTACTGGTTGATCCACTTATTCCTAGAACAACATAGATATGACGGAATTTCATCTGTAAATCCAATAAATGAGCTGTTAATGACAACTGGCTATTTCTAGCCAGCCTTTGGAGATATTTAGAAGTAGATTTTGGTTTAAAGATTAATTATTAGTATCCGGAAAATAAATAATATGCCTGTCAAATATTATGATTTTTGGGTACCAGTGTACCAGCAGTTTTCCATCTAAGATCTTTATAAGTTTTGTAACAATTTTCTATAATTAAATAACGTAAAATATTTTAATTAAAAGAAGTAGCATTAAAAATCCATAGTACTTGGCAGCAGCAAATTAGGAATCTTTTTAAAATAGTTACTTATCAATTTGCTCATCTACTGCTGTCATCCATTAAAGCTTCAAGAAATTTTGTGTAAGATCCTGTGATGCATTCGAAATGTATTGTGAATTTAGCATTTTACCACAAAATTAAATATGAAATTTCTGAAAATTCTGGCATATTAAATTTTGCAGACACTTAACGTAAAAAGAAAAAATCATTATTGATATTTGAAACAACCATATGTTTTCCCTTGAATATCACGCATATACTTAGTTCTGACAAAAACTCATAGAATTATTCAAATATATTATTACTCTTGAATGGTTATTTCTTCATGTGCGTTTTTGATGGACTTTAACCGTATTACGTCATAAAACCATTGAAACGTGACTACTGCAGAGAAAACTGAAATATCATTATGTTTAAATTTGAATTGTATGGGGAAATGCTTGTATTCTACAGAGAAAAATCACAGGAAAATGTAGAATCAGAATTTTCCTATTATATCAGGGTGACCAGACATCCTCGAATCTCGTGGAAAGTCCTTGAAAACTACCTTCGTCCCCAAAAAATTCGAACATATTTGGGGACGTCGGTTATAAAGTTATTAATTATTGTTTTACTATAATAATTTATTATATTTTTAATAAATAAGCTGAATTAAGTTCTTTCAGGTACGTCATGCATAAAAATTACTAAAATTTTACAATTAAAAGTGATTTGTCCTCGAAACCGGAGAACGCCATCATATTTGTCCTCAAATTCAATTAAAAAATTCTATACGCTCTATACAATACTGAAAATAATAATTCTGTGGGTTACCGAAACGATGGATCCACGCCCACCGCAGAGGATAAAAAATGTGATGGCATGTCACAGTGGTGAATACCAAACCATTACCAAATGCCCACTGCGTAGGTCTAGCGTGACGTGTCGCTAAACTTACTCAACCTCAACCTACTGTGGTAAATTTTAATATCTTACAAAAATACTCGTGGCAATATACTTTCTTTTCCCAAATTAAATTTTATCGGTTTTACAAAATATAAAACATGGTTCTCTCGTAAGCATACTATGTTATATACGAGTGTAAAAGAATTAAAGCAGTTTTACAGTTATTTGTGAATGTCCTTGCATCTATACTTTTCATTATAGAGGTTGAATTTAACGATGATTTTGACAAATTTATTAACAAAATTTAGTGCCAACCTTTAATGCTAACCATAATTGCAAATTCTGCATTACTATTGGCCAAAAGCAGTGCCAGATATATCACTCGCTAGTTATAGTTACATAACTTATCTTTAATTTAATCGTTTGTGAAACAATTGCATACAGATACGCTGCTTTATACAAGTGAAAAAAAAATATATTTGAGTAAGTTATTGAGCAAAATACGTAATTTCTAATTTAAGAAACATAAAAATTTTAATTTTGTGAAGTGACATATATTTTAATATTTCATATATATATATGCATATATAAAAGCCTATTTAATTTTTTTTTTCAGTAGTAAAAGTAATGAATCAATACAATTCAACTGAAGAGTAATGTACAGTAGAACCTCGATTATCCAAACCTCGATTAACCGAAATTCTCCGTTAACCGAAGTCGGTTTCTTCTTCACTTTTTTTTCACTTTCTACTATCATCCAAAATTTTCTCTTAACGAAAATGTATTTTTAAAGTTTTTTTTTTTTCCCCACATTCCTTTTGTATGCAAGCCATCCTTTCCAAACTACGAGTGCAGATAAATATTTTAGATGATTATTGATGAATTCTCGATTATCCGAAGTAAGTTCGGTCCCAATTACTTCGGATAATCGAGGTTCTACTGTACTATGTAGTTAATTAACCACAGGCTTTCATCAATGCACCGATAATCCCTTTGACATGAAAACAACAAGGTTTTGGCACACTTCTTTCAGAATTTCATAGTTTCAGAGGCTTTAAGATCGTACAATACCTAATCTCATCGATAGTCAAGCTCCCTGTTATTCTATGGGAAATTTTGTTTCCACAATCACTCACTACTTAACGTATTTTTGTAAATTCCGTTTTCACATTCAGAAAATTCACAACCGTTAAATTGGCTCTCGTTTTTTTTTATTTATTTAGTTTTACTTTTTAATATACTATCTATCAACAAATATTTGGACACTTTCGAATTTAGACATTTTGTCAAATATATAGAAAAGTTCTTCAGGAATCTTTTCGAAACTTTGGTAGTGTAAAGATCATATATTTCAGCATACCTCATATATTTCAGCAAAAGTTAAGTCCTGAAGAGGAAAAAAGGACCAGTAAAAAATTAAACAAAAATCAAAATGTTTTGGGACACCCTGTAAAAAGTAATGCTTTAAAAGTGCTTTGGCTGTAGCATGTAATTATGAAATTTTTTCTCAATATTTGTGTATTTTTTTTTTTTTTTTTTTTTTTTTTTGAAATTTTTTTTTTAAATGACCAAAATTTCAAGATGACTCCTAAAGAACTTCTCTAGATATTTGACAAACCGTCTGAATTCGAAAGTGTCCGATTACTTGTTGGTAGATAGGGTATTTTATTTTATTTTATTATTTTTAATATTTTTATTATTATTATTTTAAGTTTAAATACATTTTTCGCAGCTAGAAAATAAAATATAAAAAATGCGAAACAAATTTCCCCGTAGAATAACATGGGTTTTTGTTGTCGGCGAGATTAAGTATTGTGCGTTCTTAATTTTATTTCCAACATAATCTCGTTTTGCTTAAGCAGGTTGTTGGATTTTTTTTTTTTTTTTTTTTTTTTTCTTTTCTCATTGCTTGTGTTACAGCCAACTTTTTTTAGGCATGTGTGATTTGAAAACCAGGTTTCTGGAGCTTCCAGTGAATTGTTTTCAAACAAATGATGACAGAAGTTAACTCCCATCATTACCTT
The DNA here is from genome assembly GCA_963930645.1 of Salticus scenicus. NCBI lineage: Eukaryota > Metazoa > Arthropoda > Arachnida > Araneae > Salticidae > Salticus > Salticus scenicus. The sequence goes on along the minus strand of OZ005649.1, from coordinate 260,876,021 downwards.
CTAAATGAATTAGAACTTTTGATTTTTCCCCCTCTCTTAAGGAAGGAGATAACCTTTCTAAGAGCATCATTAGACTTTAAATATAATACTGGATAATGTTTTAGTCTTTTATATGTCAGTTCGAATTTTTTATTTATTTTTTTTTCCTTTCGTGTATGAAACATTTGATTTACCATAGCCACACTGCTAAGCAATCCTCACATTTTAAATGTCTTCTTCACACATTAAAATTACACCCTTGTTGTTTTGATTATTTATGTCAAATTTTTTTTTTTAATAATGCACAATGTAACGTAGCAGTTTAACTAAACCAGAGTAACCACCACAGTGCAGAGTGCAATTGATTTCACCACAACGCACCATGTAATACCTGGTGGAATTCTATAAGAGGAGTTGGCATATAGCGTATCAGCATAGCATTCGGGGCAAGAAGTTAACTGTTGCCTAAAGATGGCTGCTGAATAGCAACTAGAGCTACTACAGGAGCGTTATTGAGTCTACCAAAACATTGGCTAGTACTATGTTTTTTTTAATTTATTTGATAGCTTTGAGGATTTTAGTTACAATCACTTTTGTTTCGAATGATCCATATTACGTTATTTCAGAAAAAACAATGTAGAATTTCTTGTTGGCTTCAGGTTTTTCCGAACATGCCATCTCCTCTTATATTATTTTCCCAAGATTTCATAGCCTTAAACTTCAGCAGTTTATTTACATAAATGTTTTTTTTCATAATACAGAGCAATTAATCTTAGAAAATGAACTTTTTATTTTTATGCATTTATGTATTTATTTATTTTTGTTTTTATTTATTTATTTATTTATTGGGGGGGGGGGGGGAGGAGGCTATTCATTAAAAGAAAAACTCTAAAAATTTTATAATTTTTTTTATGATTTTGGCGCAAAATTTGTAAGAGTTTAATTATTAAAAATATGCTTCATTAGTAACTCTAAGAGATCAGAGATATGTTTAATAAATCTGAGAGCTAGAGGAGTTTCTTACTAATTGATTGCCAACTTAAGTACTAAATTAAAAATCTTTTTATTTGCGTATTGTATTTATTCGTTTAATATTACCAAAGTACACCTAATATTTAAATATTCACCTTGAAAAGTAATTTTCTTCTTAGATTTGCCTGTTAATTGTGTAATTGTTTTTTTTCATTGCATCATAAGACGGAGATTTTTTTTTTTTTAATCTTTCAATAATGTTTAAAAATATTTTGTAATGGATGTACAATACTTGATTTCTCTTCTTTCTTGCTTGTTAGTGCTAGAGGCCTATTTCAGTCGGTACAGTTGTCGAATTTTTATAATACACTCTTAATTAGTGCTAGAGGCCTTTTTCAGTCGGTTTATTGAATGGGGATTTATTGAATGAAGTCCCCCCAAGGCACAACTTTGACATGAGTCCCCCCCAAGGTACCCCTATTTCAGTCGGTACAGCGTTGTCGAATTTTTATACGTCACTCTTAATTAGTGCTAAGGGCCTATTTCAGTCGGTTTATTGAATGGGGATTTATTGAATGAAGTCCCCCCAAGGCACAACTTTGACATGAGTCCCCCCCAGGCCCAACTTTGACATGAGTCCCCCCCCAAGGTACCCCTATTTCAGTCGGTACAGCGTTGTCGAATTTTTATAATACACTCTTAATAGTGATAAGGGCCTATTTCAGTCGGTTTATTGAATGGGGATTTATTGAATGAAGTCCCCCAAGGCACAACTTTGACATGAGTCCCCCCCAGGCCCAACTTTGACATGAGTCCCCCCAAGGTACAACTTTGACATGAGTCCCCCTAAGGCCCAACTTTGACATGAGTCCCCCCCAGGCCCAACTTTGACATGAGTCCCCCCCAAGGTACAACTTTGACATGAGTCCCCCCCAAGGCACACCTTTGACATGAGTCCCCCCCAAGGCACACCTCCCCTCATTGGGAAAAAGAGAAAAAACGTTGTTTTGCGGCTATAAGACAGTTTGGACTTCCAACGTTATTTGTTACAATATCTGCAGCTGAAACACATTGGTTTGATTTAATGAAAACTTTATCATGGAATTTAGATCGTCACGAATTAACTAAAGAAGAATTTGTCGATATTAACAAGTTTAGCAGTAGGCCTCTGGCACTAAATTAAAATCTGTCAATGTCAGATTTTCATGTTTTAAATAATGAAATAATGTCGTGTCTGTATATATATATACATATATTTTTTTTTTTTTTCTTTTACAAATAGTTTTGAAACGAGCTAAATTTCATGTACAGTCGGTAACAAAAATGTCCGAACACTAGCGAAAATTCCTATGTAAAAAAAGTACACTTCATGCGGTTTTGTTAAATAAATCCTTGTCGAATCCTGTTCTTAGTCAGTGTAAGAACATGATTCAATAAGGATTTATTTAACAAAACCGTGTGAAGTGTACTTTTTTCACATAGGAAATTTTGCTAGTGTTCGGACACTTTTGTTACCGACTGTATTATTTCAATTAAACATTCCATAATTCTACAAAAACTACAAAAAGTTATTATTTTTATTATATTTAAATATATTATTATGATTAAATGTCAAAACAATGTTTCTTTTTTATGCTATTTAAAACAACAATGTTTCTTTCTCACATTATTTAGAAAAAAAAAAAAAAAAAAAAAAAAAACAGATAACTGCTTTGCAAATAGGTCGTACTTCATCAAGATATTAATCTTTTTTTTTTTTTTTTTTTTTTTTTTTTTAAGTTAACTCAATACATTTGGCTAATAAATTCTGCAAAAGAAATTGTGTTAATGCTTCGACATGCACACTTAAAAATTATTTAGTAAAAATGCACTTGCACATATACCATCAGCTATTTAATATTTTTGTAATCTGATTGCAATATGTTGTGTCTATTGTAGTAGGTATTTTATTATTATTATTTATTTATTTATTTATTATTTTTTATGACATTAAATTGGTTTGAAAACCCTCTATGTTATAAACATAAAATCGAAAAAAAAAAAACTTTTTTGGTAATATAATGGTTTATTCGGTTCTTATTAAAGAAACCTTTACCTTTACATTCTATCCATATACAAATGAACAAATGTAATTTAGAAAAAAAATGTATCATAATCACATGCTACATTTATAATGAATTTCAAGCATTAATTTTTACAATGGGACATTTTTTTTTTTTAACTGGTCATTTTTAGCCTTAGGGACGAAACTTTCTCTAAAATTTATTAGATATAACATGCTCCAAACTTGTGAGATGCGTAAAGAAGGTTAGAAAATGAAAAAATAGAAAATAAAGAAAGGTTTTGAATTTTGCGGTGAATCTAATAATTTGCGAACCTGTGTATCTGTAATTTAAAGCATTATATATATAAGGATTATCCAGAATAAATTTTATCAAGATATTTCGGTTAGTTATTAACGATAATTAAAACTTTTCGATAACCTTACGTAAATTTTGCTGTGAAACCTGACAATAAGAGAAAAATAAGGTTGTCGATAATACACATCAAGAGTATCTCTCACTTATATTTCGATAAGGCTTATTATAAAATAAATCTACAGTTAAAGAAGAGATAGCTAAACTCATTTTTAATAGACAAGTTCGGTCAGCTCGTGATGATATTTTGATATAAGAACAAATTCTTCACGTTCTACTAAACTACATCACTATTTTGTTTTCAAAAAATAAATAAATAAATAAATAAGACACGAATGTGAAAACCTATCATATTTCAACTTGATTTTAGATTCTTATTGGTGATTAATTGTTTTCTTATTTTTTATTGCTTGTAATGTTAATGAGTTAAACCATTTTCCATTTTTCTTATTACAGGTTGGCATCAACTATCAACCACCCACAGTTGTTCCAGGAGGTGACTTGGCCAAAGTGCAGCGTGCCGTTTGTATGTTGTCCAACACAACAGCCATAGCCGAAGCATGGGCTAGACTCGATCACAAATTCGACCTCATGTACGCGAAACGTGCCTTTGTTCATTGGTACGTCGGCGAAGGCATGGAGGAGGGAGAATTCGCCGAAGCCAGGGAAGACTTGGCAGCCCTTGAAAAAGATTACGAAGAAGTTGGAGTTGATTCGATGGAAGGTGAAGAAGACATGGCTGGAGAAGAGTATTAAACGCTTAGAAATTGCGTCCATTTTCTTTTCTGTGAGCTTGCGTCTGTATAAAGACAATCGCTGTACTCACTGCACTCGCACTGTTTGTTTCTTGGTTACCTTAGTAGAAGGAATGTTGCAATGGAGTTTGATGAGTCTTTCAAAATAATAATGATAAGCAGAAGAAGTTAACTACGAAAATCTTTTGTGTTGTAATAAGTACATCAACTTAAAAAAAAAAAAAAAAAAAAAAAAATCAAAGAAAAACACAAATATCTAAGTAAATTTAACTTATTTTTGTTTCAGGATTTCACACTTAGAACCCCTTCTTCAGTGCAAAATGAGTAAAGGAGATAATCAATAACAGCAGCAGCAGCACATGTTCTTACTTCCAAAGTCTCTGAAACAATCGTGTTTTAATTTTATTCTAGATTTTTCTGTTTTCTATGCGTTAATTATTATTGTACATTAACCAATTACAAATTGTTGTGGCTATTGCAAAATAATATTCACTGTAAAATTTATCAAAAGTAAAATCAAACTGTAAAAACTGATTGTTTTGTAAGCAGATTAACAGTTTAAATGACGTTCTCTGTATTCATTACACTTTAAATTTGCAAGCATGATTATTTTACTACTAAAACCTCAGTATAGATTTAAAAAAAAAAAAAAAAAAAAAAAAAAACTGATTTTATATGTAGGATATTCCTATAAACATGCAAGTGTGTGTTTGGAAATTAGAAAGGGTTTATGAAACAAGACTCTATAAGATAGTGTTCCCATGCTTTTATAACTTTATACTGAGATTTGACAGTTCTGGTTTGATTAAAATATCAGTTTTAGTCTCATCAAACTCCAGAGATGAAATTACGAGGAATTTGTTTTCTGGATATCTGTTCCACATGTTTCTCCCTGTAGATGGTTGTAATACACGATTAAAAGTCTGGTTCTCCTAAAATCTTGCTATATTTAAATTCAAACACATACTGATACTCACTATCTATTCCTTCACTGGCACATGTATTCGATGCAATAATAGTGATATTTTATGCGATCATTTATGTTACTAGTTAGATATTGTGTGTGTAAAAAAAAGCTGAAAATCAAGGCTCCAACTGTGATTGGTGACAGCATTTTTCAATATTTACTTTCTTGCTTTAGCACTGATAATTTGAAGATTTGTATATCTACAAGTTATCATGTGTATGATAGAATTACAGCACTATTTTATTTTATTGTTTACATTATATTAGTTTTCTTTTGCTCTAAGTATGTCTAACAAAAGTTAGTCTTTGAGTATAGAGCAGTTTATGTTGGGGTTGCTTTTCCTTTTGTGTTACTTCTGTGTCAAATGTTGGTGAAGTAATGAAGTAGTCAGCGTTCATAAGAACAGTATTTGCATATTGTGAATCGTTTTAACTTACAAAATGTTTGATGGCTTGCTTTACATATTAGTAATGAACTGTATTGATAATTTTTAAGCGAGGCAAGTGTTAAGGTAACGGAAGACATAAAAAGAACGAGTGTTTAACTTTTCCAAAAGCTTTTCTCTTTTTTGTTTCTCTTCTGTGCAATTTTTAACAACTTTTTTCTATATTTTGTACTTTGTCTATTCAATAATTACTGTGATAGAAAATGAAACTAGATCACTGGAAAATCTTTTTAAATAAAAGCTTTTCAAAAATATGCTTTTTGTACTGTCTTTCTTTAATGGTTCTAAGGGTGTAATAAAAATTATGCGTGGAATATAATAAAGGGTTATGGGTACCGAACAATAATGTGCGTACCAAACTTTTTTTTTCTCTTTAATGTAGAACAGCAGACCAGTTGTGGTAGCAATGAGCATACCATCTTAGTAAGAAAATAAATAAAAAGGAATGCATGAATATAGTATGGAAACGAATTGTATCGATGAATAGATGACACAACTGTATCAATTACTGGAATTTTAAGAAACGGACAAAATTACCCAATGAAACTAGTTGGCATAGGTGGACTCTGCTCAGTTCCCCATCATATTTATGTTCTCATAAATTTCTAGTGCGATACATATTATAATCATGTTAAGAGAAATTAATTTGACCAAAGCTTGACATAGTGACAGAATGAAATCCCCGCCTAATAGGCTATCCCCCGTTCACTTCGATATATTTATCTTATTCTAATCTATTAATTTATTTTATCAGGGTCAGTTCCGTTGTTTAGTTTTCATGCTACTATTTCCAATGCAATAATTCTCAAAATTCCTATTTATATGAAAAATTTTCAATTTCGCCATGTTGATAAAATCTTAAATTACGAATAACTTACGAAATTTTCCCATTACAATATTTGTAGTCAATCATGTTCAAACAAGTATATCAATAAATGTTATTTTGAAGTTATCTGATATATTTATGATTCTCAAAATGGACGTTTATGCTCAATTTTGCCCTATTCTGCCGTGTTAAATAAATCGTAAATTCCAAATAACTTACGATTTTTTTTTAAATTGGAAAAATCATGGCCTATGATATTCATGCCAGTATCCTAAATAATATTTCGAAAGTGGTTTGACATCTTTACGATGAAAATATCCCTCAAGTTTGACGTTTATGTGAAATTTTGCTTTATTCTGCCATGTTAAGAAATTCGTAAATTTCCAATATCTTACGAAATTTTTATATTGGAAAATTCATAGTCAATAATATTCATGCCAGTGTCCTAAATAATATTTTATAAGTGGTCTGACATCTTTGCGATGAAAATACCCCTAAAAATTGACATTTATGTTAAGGTTTGCCCTATTCTGCCATGTTAAGAAATTTGTAAATTCCAAATAATTTGCAAAACTTTAAAGTAGCATGTTTATTGTTAATGATGTTCATTCCGAATTCAAAAATGATAATTTAAAACTGTCCTGACATCTTTACAGTAAAACTTTTCTACTTAATGGATGTTTAAGTGAAATTTTGCGCTATTCTTCCATGTTAAGAAAATCATAAATTTATAATAACGTACGAAGTAAGTTTTTAATTCGAATATTGCAAATGAATATGGTTCTTTCCAGCGTCGAAAGTAATATTTTTAAACTGATTTGATTTCTCTGCGACTATTTGTTCTTGATATTTCGTGTACACAGACTAACAAACTTACTAACGGACTAACACACTAACAGACACCCTATAGATGGACACCATACAAATTTTGTCATTTTCGGATTCCTCACACATGAAAACGTCTAAAAAAGTCAAAAAACCGAGGTCGAAAATTTTCACGATTACCTAAGTTCCCCATAGCTATGATGGAGGACTAATAAATGTAACAAAAGAAAGAGATTAGAGACACGGTTATGACGAGCAAATTAATTGTAAGAAAAATATGTCAATTATAATTGCTATATAAACATGGATAGGAGTTTTTTTAACAATGTAATGAAGAGAGAGCCATCATCAATACAGACGTTACAATTAAGTTTGTCATTACAGCAGTGTCTCCAAATCGCTTACATTGCAATCTCTTTCTTCCTTTAATTCTAACATCAAGACACTGATCACACTTGGTTTACTTTTAAACGTATATTTACTTACGGCACAAACATAAAATACATAACGAATACAGAAATTAACATCAAGTAAAGTATTTTCTAAAAAACATGTAGAATGGAACGTTAGTCCATCTTGATTCACATACGCACACACTGTTGCCACATTTTCGTAACAAACTTTTCAGTTCTTGTTTTTTAATACCCTCGAAATCAGAGGTGCGGCGTTCACACCTTCCCTCCAGTTTCACTTGAGGGACAATGGCCTTCACAGTGAAACTACTAACAAACATTTGTGGATAATTTATATAACTGTTCATGAAAGTCTAATTGTCCTTTTAAATTCTTAATTATTGTTTCATCTTTAAATAAATGTTCATGAAATTTTAATTGTCCTTTTAAATTCTTAATTATTGTCTCATCTTTGACCTAATATGCGATGTTCCATCAAGAGCAATAACATTTATATTTCACTTAAAATTTAAATGTTTTCTATGGTATAAAATAAGTAACATTTAAACACATAATAGAAATAAAATATAGATATAATATATATATGAATAAATATTTATCCTGACATGGATTTTCTTATACACTTTAAATAATCTTAATGAATTAATATACTTGAATATAAGAAACAAAATAAACACACACATATATATATATATAATAACAAATACAATATTAAACTAACTTATGACTTTATTCATGAATGCGTGATAAAGCATCTGCAATAGTATTACTGCTTCCTGGCTTATGAGCAATAGTCACTTGATAGCGAGATAGAGCCAATGCCCATCTTTGTAATCTGGCGTTCTTAGGAACTGTTTCTGTCAAATATTTTAAAGGGTTGTGGTCCGTGTGTAAGATAATAGTGGCTCCATAAGTCCACATTTCGAATTTACCTAATGCCCATATTACAGCATAAGCTTCCCTTTCAATAGTGCTCCACTTTGATTGAGCAGGGGTCAGTTTTTGGCTTGCAAAAGTTATTGGTTTCAGTTTATTCTGCTCATCTCTCTGCATTAGACAGGCTCCAATTCCGGTCACTGAAGCATCAGTATCGATTTCAAAAGGTTTCGACATATCAGGTGTATACAGAGAGGTTATAGAGCACAAACAATTCTTTAACGAATTAAATGCGCTTTCGGCTTCTTCTGACCATGGAAGGTCGTTTGGCACAGTTTTTCGAGTTAAGTCCGTTAAAGGTTTTGCTATATTGGCATACCGAGGCACATAGTCTCTGTAATAGTTAAATAATCCTAGGAGTGACTTCAAGGTTTTCTTAGTTTTAGGGGCTTTCAAATCTTTAATAACTGATATCTTGTCCGGATCTGGGCCGTGCTCTCCTGAGCCTACGACATGTCCCAAATATTTTACTTTCGACATCGCAAAAGAGCATTTCTTTAAATTTGCCGAAAAATTCAATTTTTTCAGAGTTTCTAAAATGGATTTAATATGATTAAGATGATCTTCCCAGGTTGAAGAAAATATGATAATATCATCAAGAAAACTTTCGGCGTAGTCACTATGAGGTCGCAATACTTGATTCATTATTCTTTGGAATGTTGCTGGTGCTCCAGATAACCCAAATGGCATCACCTTCCACTGATACTGACCCTTTGGAGATACAAAACTGGTTAATTCTCGGCTTTGCTCTGCTAAGGGTATTTCCCAATATCCCTTAAGAATATCTAAAGTTGTCAAGTAACGAGCTCCACCAGCTTTAAATCTAAGATTTTCTGAATTCTGCATAGGAAAAGGTGGAATTTTACTAACTGAGTTCAGCTCTCTGTAGTCCACGCAAAGTCGGACAGTTCCATCTTTCTTGGCTACACATACCAATGGATATGCTATTTCTGCTGAAGAGGGTTCTATTAGGTCTTTTTCCAATAATTCCGCTATCTGTTTTTCTATATTAGATCTTAATGTTTCTGGAACTTTATAAAGATGAGGTTGTTTCCTCTCTACTCCAGACTTTAACTGGATAACATGTGGAGGAACTTTGGCTTTCTTTAATTCCCCATCAAATATTGTTAGATATTCTTTAATCAGATTCAACAGCTGTTTATGTTGCTTTGCTGATATCGAATTTGATTTTATATCAGCTTTTAGTTCTTCATCTGTTACTTGCCGTGATTCTACGGGCGCATGTTGTATATCTCCAAACTCTTCATCTGTTTCGTAAATAATTCCTACAGCTCTGACAGGTTGAATATATTTACGCAATTTATTTTGATGAAGATGTCGAACACTTCCATCAGGTAGTTTGACATAAAAAGAATGTGGAGACTTTTTTTCTACTATTTCTCCTGGTCCTTTCCATTTTGAACAAAGACGATTTGTTGAATCAGGGATTAACAATACAACTTCATCCCCAACAGAAAATTCGGTATCTTTTGACCGTAAATTATGATAATGTACATATTTCTGCTGCTGTTCTTGAGCTATGCTATTCGCATACTGTGCCGCGTCTTCTAAACGTTTCCGGAGTTTCAACAGGTAGTCAGCTACAGATTCTCCAATCCCTTGAGGAAGTACGACTTCATCTTCCCAACTTGATTTGAGGATGGCTAGAGGTCCTACAGGTGGTCGCCCATGAACTAGTAGGAATGGGGCAACACCCGTTGTAGCGTTAGGCACTTCTCTGTATGCCCATAACAAGAATGGCAACTGTTTATCCCAGCCTCGACCTTGTGAATTAATTGCATGATGTAGCATGGATTTCATAGTTCCTATCCATCTTTCAACCAAACCATTCGATTGTGGATAACCTGGAGTGGAAAATTTAGGAACACATCCTAATCGTTTTAAAAACTCTTTTGTCAGCTGTGCGGCAAAATTTCTTCCGTTATCCATTGCAATTACTCGAGGAATTCCAGTTCGTACAAATATTTCTATAAATGCATCACAGGCTGCCTTTGCTGTTAAAGACTTCAGAGGTATTGCTTCCGGCCAACGACTATGCTGGTCCATAACGCACAGTACATACTGATGGCCACGTGATGGCTTTGGCTCTCTTGGGCCTAAAATATCGGCATTAACCACTTGAAATGGGAGTTCTGGCCTTTCAACAGACTCGATAGGTGTTCTATCGTTTACTTTTCCTTTCCTGCGCATTTGACAATCATGACAAGAAGCACATAATTGTTTAACTTCTTTTGGCATTCCTTCCCACCAGAAAGACATTGCAATTCTGTCTCTGGTCTTCTTAGCTGCCAGATGTCCACCAGTAGCAGTTTCATGAGCTAATTTCAAAATGTCCTTTCTTCTGCTTGCCGGTACGACCAATTGAATATATTTCTGTCCGCCTACTTTACCCATATGATATAATAAACCTCTTTCAATCCAGTAACCATTTTTATGTTGTCTAGCTTCTTCGAAGCACTTTTCCAATGTAGGACAGGCTAACTGTTCATCCCTAAACACTTGTGCTTGTGGAACAGGGATATTTTCATTTATTTCATCCTTACTATCGGTTTCGGTCAATGTCTGTTTAACTACTGAGTTATTAAAGACTTTGGTTTCTGGATGATGCGACTCGCTGTTGTTTAGCTTTGCCTTTCGAATAGTCTCGTGACTTTCTCCCTCCATACAGAACATACACTTTTCATTATCTTCTGTGAGTGGGGTACTAATTGCCTGATCCCCAAGATAATTGTCGTTTGAATTATTCTCAGGTACACTGAACAAGGATTGTTCACCGACTTCATTTATTGTGATTACTTCAACCTCTTCTTCTGAAGAATAGTTTCCGGGAGACCTTTCCTCCACTTTGAACAAGGACGGTTCATTGTTTTCTTCCACTGGGGTGATATTAACCTCAACCCCTGAATTTCCAGGATTTCTTCCTTTCACATGGAACAAGGATTGTTCGTCGACTTCTTTCTTCGGGATATTCACTTTATCCCCTAAAGAAATGTTTTCGGGAGACCTTCCCTCCACACTGAACAAGGATTGTTCATCGACTTCTTTCTTCGGGATATTCATTTTATCCCCTAAAGAAATGTTTTCGGGAGACCTTCCCTCCACACTGAACAAGGATTGTTCATTAGCTTCTTTTACTGAAGTGATTCCTGTATCATCTCCCAAATAAGAACGCTTTTGTTCCTTCAACCATTCATATACCCTGGGAGTGATTAAAGCTTCCTCATGCAGCCCTTCTACTACTGCAGCATGCACTTGAACATATGGAATGATTTCTTCATCTGTATGAAGACTTAGCGGAACTGACACAAGTTGTGCTTCCACTGGATTACCTATAGCAGGTCTCAAAAGAATTTTCCCACTTGACTGTAAGTGTTCCTCAGGTACAACTGATTTTCGTAGTACGGTTATTTCTGCACCACTGTCCACGATGCCTTGAAATTTTTGACCTCCGATTCCTAAATCCACTTTCAGAAGCTCGCCATCTTTCTCGTTGACTGGAAATTCCCACTCGAAACAAGCGCTATTTAGATTAACACTGACCTTATTAAGGCCCTTACTTTCTTGACTCTTTTTGTTTGTTTTCACGTAAGATGTACTTGCTGAATTCAATTTGGGGCAGGATTTTTTCCTATGGCCTTCCTTTCCACACAAATAGCAGGAGAATTTCGGACGAAAGTCTCTTTGTTCTTGCTGTGGCTTAGTAAAAACCCTTTTCTCATCTCTATTGTTATTTCCGAAATTCGCCCCTTTGGATGGAAGATTCCAATTTTCTTTATGAGAAATTTCTTTCGTTTTTTTATTGAAAGTCATTTTGACATTTTCATAATCCTCTAATTTACTGGAAATAATATTAGATGACTTAAACAATGACCATTCATCGATGAAATGTTCTTTAATTTCTGGAGGTACTTTCCTTTTAATTTGATCTGTAATAATCAAATCATATAATTCTTCAAATGTGTTAACTTCTAATCCCCGAATCCATTCAGTAAAATAGTTTTTCAATTCGTAAGCAAAATCTCTCCATGTGATATCAGCTTTTTTAGTATGCTTATTGAAAAGTTGTCGAAATCTTTCAGGAGTAAGTTTATATCTCTTTAACAATAACTCTTTTACTTTTCCGTAATCATTCGTGATTTCTTCGTCTTCCCGAGCTATAACTTCCGCGATTTCGTATGGCAGTAGCCCAATGAGATGAGAAACCCAATCATCTCTTTTAATTTCGGCACGTTTTGCCTGCCGCTCAAAAAGAACTAAATACAGGCTAATTTCGCATGTTTTAGGATCAAATTTTTGTAAGATGTTATGTAATTTTACGCGCGTTTTCTCAGAAGTTTCATTTGTAATTCCTTTCTTCTCAAGTTCTATTCTTGCATTTTCCAACCGCATTTTTTCCAATTCTATTTCTTCTCTTCTTAGGCGTTCCTCCATCTCTTCTTTTCTCTTACGTTCCTCTATTTCTTCCCTTCTTAGGCGTTCCTCCATCTCTTCTTTCCTCTTCCGTGCTTCAAGTACGTTCGCTAATGTTTCTTTAACAAATTCTTCATCGTAATTCTTTGAAGCCAAAATAGCATCTCTTAACTCATATAACTTTAAATGTTGAGTTCCTTCCACTCCAAGCTCAGTAGCAACTTCTTGCAAATCTTTTTTATTCCCTTTACCCAAAAATGCCATCTTCGGATGGATGAAATCAAATCAAGTTCAAATTTTCCGTGAATAAAATAAATTTTCTTATATTTATAATCACAAACCCCTTAAGAACGCCAGATTTGACATCTTATTTTTTATCTTAAACAACATTTTCTCCCAAATTAAATAAAATAATCATTAAGTCGGAATCATACATAAAAGGAGAAAAAAAAAATAATATGTATCGAAATAACAAATAAAAGAAAAATGTTTACACAATCAACTCTTTCATTAAATAAATCAGAATATACTTTATTACATAACCGGCTTTCAATAAATTAGAAATAATGTTGCCATAGCAACACAATCAACTCTTTCATTAAATAAATCAGAATATACTTTATTGCATAACCAGCTTTCAATAAATTAGAAATAATGTTGCCATAGCAACCTTTAATCAAACTTACTTTTAAACAGAAAAAAAAAACAATTTCCGATTCATTCCTCAAAGTAAAAAAATAAACAAAACCGGACGTTCACAAGAATAATTCACTAGTTTTCTTTTTACTGAGATATTTCATTAATATTCCCATAATAATAAAGATAAATAAATATAAATAATTATCAAGGTCTAACAAATACACAATCATTCAATAAAACAGAACAAATAAATCAAAACAGAACTCTCTCTTTTTTTTTTTTTTTTCTTTTTTTTTTTTTATCTGCTTTAATGAAATCTTATTTATTCTAAATCACGTGATGAATAAAAAGAACACACAGAATTTAATAACAATGACCTTGAATAGCATAAAAATATATTCTTTTCACCATTCTTTTTTTACCATTTTCCGGCTTTTTAAATACAAATAAACAAATATATTTCTATTTTTCATTTTTCAAACACTAGAATTATTATTATTTCAACATTACGAAATATTTAATTTTCATTTACATACTCTTTACCTTGTTGGAATACAAAATCGGAACAAAATATCTAAATGCTTAATCCTAATTATTTAATTTAAAACTTATACAAAATATGACTCTTGATGGAACATAAAAAAAAAACATACCCTTTTTTTTCCATCACTATCATGAAAAAAATCCATACGAATACTATAGCTATTTCACATATGCTTGTCGACTTCGCCAATTGTGGTGCCTGCTTTTTCGCACCTGGTTCTTTTCTTTCGGTAAATTCATTTCGAGACACATCAAGACACTGATCACACTTGGTTTACTTTTAAACGTATATTTACTTACGGCACAAACATAAAATACATAACGAATACAGAAATTAACATCAAGTAAAGTATTTTCTAAAAAACATGTAGAATGGAACGTTAGTCCATCTTGATTCACATACGCACACACTGTTGCCACATTTTCGTAACAAACTTTTCAGTTCTTGTTTTTTAATACCCTCGAAATCAGAGGTGCGGCGTTCACACCTTCCCTCCAGTTTCACTTGAGGGACAATGGCCTTCACAGTGAAACTACTAACAAACATTTGTGGATAATTTATATAACTGTTCATGAAAGTCTAATTGTCCTTTTAAATTCTTAATTATTGTTTCATCTTTAAATAAATGTTCATGAAATTTTAATTGTCCTTTTAAATTCTTAATTATTGTCTCATCTTTGACCTAATATGCGATGTTCCATCAAGAGCAATAACATTTATATTTCACTTAAAATTTAAATGTTTTCTATGGTATAAAATAAGTAACATTTAAACACATAATAGAAATAAAATATAGATATAATATATATATGAATAAATATTTATCCTGACATGGATTTTCTTATACACTTTAAATAATCTTAATGAATTAATATACTTGAATATAAGAAACAAAATAAACAACTTTTCAGTTCTTGTTTTTTAATACCCTCGAAATCAGAGGTGCGGCGTTCACAATAATTGCTATATAAACATGGATAGGAGTTTTTTTAACAATGTAATGAAGAGAGAGCCATCATCAATACAGACGTTACAATTAAGTTTGTCATTACAGCAGTGTCTCCAAATCGCTTACATTGCAATCTCTTTCTTCCTTTAATTCTAACAGCTGATTTTGTCCATTTTTAATAATTCTATGGCAGTGACTCCAATAACTATACCCGTTTCTCACTTGTAAATCTATTGGATGAGGCTGCCCATTTATTAGAATTTCAGTGATTGGTAAAACTGTGTCTTGAATTCGCTTTTAAATAATATTTATAAGTAATTTTATTTATTTTATTTTTCTTGCTGTTAATTCAGGGCCAAGGAATAATACTTATTTAATACTTATATTACTTACATATAAGTATTAAACACATTTAAATTAAAATATTGCATGATTCTAAAATGCTGTAAAAAATAATTATAATAACCGATCTAATCAAAATACCTATGTATAAAAATTTAAACTATCTCAATGTAATCTCGAACAAAAAGAAAAAAAAAAAAGAAAGAAAGAAACTCCTAAGAATGAAACATATTTTTAATCAAAAATGGCATTTGCTTATTTCAGTGGTAGCAAAATACATCGATATCGAAAAATATTCAAGCATTATCTTATGTCTAATAAATCACACTTTACACTTTATCTCATGAGAATGTTTTGATATCTTTCTTTTAACAGAACAATTGATTAAAAAAAGTTAATATTGGCTGAGTGGGGAAAAAAATCTTGGTAATTTTAAAAAAAAAAAAATAAATAAATAAAAAATCCATTTACATTTAAAACACAGAGACATCATATCATAAGTAAATAGACACCCTGATAATCAAACATTGCCATGTTTGCAGTAGTACCGACTTGACACATAAACCTTATACAACAAAATATTCGGCATATTTCTTTAAAACCTGATTGTTTTTAGTATCAATGAGCAGGAGCACCATGATCTTGGAAAAGAGGATTTTAGTTCACTCTTTCCGCAAATATTCCTGCAATTCTTGACAAGAAGCTGGTTTTTGAAACCCTTCGTAGCATGGTACGATAAAGAATGGTTCATACATGTTATTTGGGATTCATATCAGTCTACTAACAGAACTGTGGTTGTTTCAGAATCCCATATTTTGCCTGGAAAGTTTGTTTGTTTTTCTCGTATTGACACGAAGCTCTATAAAGACGGTGGATGTTTTCTTAAGTAAACTACCAAGGAAAAAAAAAAAAACACCACCTTCTCCAAAATTGAATTTTGAGCTGTTAATATTGCCTTCGGTTTCAACTAACGCAGACTACAAAGTGCTCTAAATGGCATCCTACACCATAAGGAAAAACCCACCATGTTTGACCGTTGTCTGTAAATTTTTAGGTCCAATTCTTAAGTGAGACTTTACTATAGCCATATGCGGCGATTAAAGAAAAATTGGGTAATGGTGCGTTCATTTTGGAAAATTACAGAGCGCCAAACATACTAAATCTCCACCTTCGTAGCTTATTGTTTTCTTCTTATATATTGACTTTGACAAGCAATGCAGAGCTCTCCAATGATAGTTTAGTTGATGAAGTTATGTAACAGATAAAATTAGGCTCACTTTGAGATTTTCTGACACGTCTGCAGCCGTTCTTCGAAGATAATCCGTTTGGCTGCCCTGAACTGTCGATCTCTTTGGTCCGAACGATCAGAAGTGAACTCGTAATCTCTTTTTGGTGTGGGACCGCGGTAGCCCAGTCGGTAGAGTGCCGGCCTCGTAATTGGAAGATTGCGGGTTCGGTACTCGAGCCGGCCAAAGACCGTCGTGTACACTAATGGTGGCTGGTGCGCGTAAAATCTGTCGTGGCCGCAAAGCCCTCCATGTTCCCATCAAAAACTATACCTCTGTGGGTCACCGAAGTGGGGGAGCCATACCTTCCGTGGAGGATCAAAATTTCGATGGCATGTCTCCGGACCATCTCTAGGGGTGAGTGCCAGACCGTCGCCAAATTCCCATCTGCGGAGCACTAGTGCGACGTAAAACCCAACCAACCAACCTTTTGGTGTGTTTCGACTTTACGGTCCCCCGATTAATAGTAAACGCAGTTTGTAAGGTTTAGTCAATTTATCGTTAGGGGGCGTCCATTCATTACGTGAGGTGTTCAGGGAGGAGGGAGTTGAGCCGAATCTCACCCAATCGCACGTGGGTGAGAGGGGGGTGGGGGTCTCGGCAAATATCACGTAATTTTTTCCTCGCAAAAAACAGTGTAGAATTGCGAGAAAATTGAGTTTAATTCAAGTAAAACATGTTTCTTGACTTAGATGTGGCAAAATCTGGCACGATAATATTTATCGTGGCTATCCGAACGCCGCGAAGCAGCACAGTAGCCTTTCAATTGTTTTAGAGCGCCACCAGCCAGCCACACCCGCGAATCGACAAACGTTGCAGCGTACGAGCCGAGTAACAGCCACCCACGGACATATTTCAACCTGCTTTGTTTACGCCCGTAAATATTTCGTTACACAACGACTCAGATTAGTTTCTATTTAAGTATTTTATTGTTCAATTTTATTACTGTGATTCTAGAGTACGATCTTTGCAATCTTAAAAACTACTAACTAGTGTTTAATAAAAATAATAAAGCAAATTGTGTTTTTTTAAATAAATCCAACGCATTTACAGTAAAAGTACCAATTTTGAAAAATCTCACGTGAGACTAATGGAAGGGGGGGAGGGGGGTGGTCGAGCCAAATCTCACAAAATCTCACCAGGGGGAAAGGGTGTGTTAAAAAATCGTCAAAACCGCCTCACGTAATCAATGGACGTCCCCTTAGCTTGCATCTCATTAACCCATTAGTGCCTAGCATTCCTCTTAGGGACGGTTCGAAAAATGCGGCTCAATTTTACATAAATAAATATCTCAACTTCAAAATTGTACTAATATATTCTTATGCTTAACAAAAGCATAAGAATAGAATAATATAATTTTGAAATTGAAATGTTTATTTATGCGTAAAATTGAGGCCTATTTTTCAAACCGTCCTTAAAAGGGGCTCTTGGCAGTATGGGTTAATATTATCTCACTATCCGACATTGAAAATCCACCAATTCTTTGACATCTTTGGTTCGAAATATACTTTTTACAATGGGGAAGTTGTTACAATACCCACACTTGGAAAGAAAAATCCTGTAGTCAATTAATTCATACATTCGAAATACATTCGCTTTTCATCAATTTGCAGGGTGTCCATTTTACTCTAGTCTAATTCACTAAGTCTCTGTATATTATTCTAATGAAATTATGATTTAGTTTTAATATTTGCATTACCCTGTATTTAAATTTTTCGATATTGTTTTCGATTAGATCTTATTTAACTACAAATTGTTTTTTCATCTCCATCATACTTTAAAGATTTTTCAACTAAAATTATTTAGAGCAAAAGTCAAAATTATGTTGACATATGATGAATATAAAAATTGCAGACAAACACCATAAATTGGGAAAACATGAAACAATTTGTGTAGCTGCTTTCATACTGCCTTTTTTAGCCTGATGAAGGATTATACTTAATTAGTTTGATTCGGAGCAAATGCTACATGTTTTTGTAATTTATAATGTTTGCTTATAAAGTTTTCACTGAATATGAAACAACATTAGAATTTTGTTCTATTCTATTGCATGTTGCCACACAATTATTTTGTTCTCATGCTGCATAAAGAAAAAGTATGGCATAAAGTAATAAGATCTTAAAATAATTTTTATTTTATTTTATTTATTTATTTTTGCATATTTTTAATGTTTTGAACTGCTTCTAAAAGAAATGATGCTAATATGTATATATATATATATATATATAATGAAATATATTATTATTGTTATTTCAGGATATTAGTTAACTTTTTCTGAAATTGTAACTAAAATTATGCATTTAGAAACATATTCTAAGTTAATATAAATAGTCAAAATGAATTTTTTGATAAAAATGAATTTTATTTTCTCTATAAATATATCACAGATTATTTGTATCAATCAATATCCTTTAAAAGTATGTTATTTTCTTTAAAAAATCAGATAAAATTGATAAGGCTTATACATTTTTTCCATAAATTTCCATATGATCAATTTCTAATACAATTAAACTTAGTTAATAGTATTATACACTATATCAAATAAGACCAAAAAATAAATAAATAAAATAAGTACATCTGAAAAAAAAAGTAGTAGCAGGACATTAAAACATTACTCCTACTTAAGCAAAACTATTTTTTTTTTTTTTTTTTTTTTTTTAATACAGGTGTCAGCTCGGTCACTTTTTTAAATATATATTTATATTTTCAGTAGAAAAATTTAGTAATCGTTTGCATTAGTCGATTGAATAATATCATCTATCAGTCTGTTAAATTGCACTATCTTCGACTGAATAATACAAAATTGTCTTTATAAAAATAGCGGTATTCAAATATGTGACTGTGCCCGCCCCTGTTTGTATTATTTATAAATTATAAAATTAAAATTTATAAATAATGTGTTCGAATATCAATTTAAAAATATTTTTTAAAACTTAATTATAAAATTTTTATTAGAATTAAGAATCAGGGTATTTTTCACTACGAAAAAAACACATCTCCTCTACCGATTTCCGAGAGACGTCTATTTTCAACTGTGTTATGCGTTTTTTAAAATTAAGATTTATTTTGAAACATTAATATGGAAGCAAAATGCATTATTGAAGGTTAAATAATTTACAGTTGGACATTAGTATGGTTTTAAGAGTACTCTATAATATGCAAAAATTAATGCGCGTAGCGTTTTTTTTTTTTTTTTTTTTTTTTTTTTAAGTTAGCAATTAATTAAAAAATTTCATTTACTGCCTTATTAATTAAATTTTATGTCTTACTTTCAATTTTACATTTTTCATCAATAAACAGTTCTATATTAATATGCAATATCCCATAGCAATGGAGCAGTAAATATTTTTGTTTACTTTAATTTAAAACGAAAAAAAAATCCAAGCTGTACTTTGTATTGTATATTTTTTAATAAAATAGAAATAAATATATCTGGACAGATAGAATATAAATCTAAGGTATATTATCAGATGAAAGGAAATCATTATGCAAGAATCCTACAATTAGAACAAAAAAACATTGCATTGTTATTTAAAACAACCTATTTAGTACATTTTTAAAGAAATATTTCGAAAGTTTCACAATAGCTTATTAAAATTATATATAAGTAATAGCACTTTGTAATATTTGCTTTATGAAACATTATTAAAAAAATATTTAGCATTAGTTATATATATTTTTAGCACCAATAAACTTTTTCAATCAATAGATATAAAAGCACTTTGAAATTATGATTGTCTTATACTAGTATTCTTAAACATATCCAGTAACTTTACTAAATTATGACAGATGGTTAAGAAAACTTCAAATGTGAATTTAAATGTATTATAACTGCCAACATTTAAAAATTTTAAATAAAATTTATCAGCACTTGATAAATCGTATCAAATGGGGATAAAATTTATATAGTGGTATGAATAATTATCTGAAAGTTTTAACATGAGAGAAATCTTAATAGAATTCTCGAATGTTAATTTTCTACGATTAAATAACTTAATAACTATTATTTAAAAAATAAAAAAAAAAAATCTGGTGTAAAGTCGCCTGAAAAATACGGAGAATCGGCAGCTATACTTACTGTATATAACTTAACAGTGATTTAAACAGAAATAAAAATCTTTTTCCTTTCTAAAATGATCTACTTATGATACATTTTGATTTCTAATTTGTATCACTAATTATATCAACATGAATTTGTTTTCTGTAGAACTCATTAATTCTATCTATGTTATGAAGTTCTTTTTCTAAGTCTCCAGCAACATTCCTCATTCTTTCTGCCAGTCCAGTTTTAGAACCTTGGCCGAAGTTTTCTGAAGTCTTTATAAATTGATAGATGTCCATGGCAACAAATACTGCGCCCAAACCTGCCGTTACTAACTGTGTTGTAAAAGATGCCATTTGCGCACTGCTAGCCGCTGTACTCTGTAAAGCAGCACCACTGATGCTCTTTAGCGTTTCAGGTCCCAAAGTCGCAAGTTCTTTCATGGCCTGAATAGAAAAAAAAATTAATTATTAAGTTAAGAAGTTTCGCTTACATATAATGTCTGTCTTGTATATACAGAGTTGAATTTTTTAAAATTTATTCCACAGCAATGTGAGTTTCCTCCAATCCCCCCCCCCCTTTTTTTTCAAACCACATTTTTTAGAAGAGTAAATTTCTTCTTATTTAACAGTAATTGCATAGTGTCGAAAATTATTGTGCAAAAAAAAGTCGGTGCTAACATTGTTCTGGAATGAATTAAACAGTTGACAGCTCTGTATCACACATACCAACATTTTAATTTATTACGAAACACTGTTTTCACATCACCTTATTTATAGTGAAATTTTCTCCAACATACAATGACGATTAAATATGAAGAAAAATATCTTTCAAAAAAGTGATGTGAAAAAACGGCAGGTAACTAACAATGCTCTGAAATACATTAAAATGTTGGCAGGCCAGTTGGCCAGTTATATTTACATTCAGGCTACCTTTCAACGCAAGTGCAAATAATTTATTAATTAAACCTGATATTAAAATACTGATATTAAAAGCAGACAATACTTTTTTTTTTTTTAATCCTCTTTCTTTTCTTTTTTCTTTTTCTTTTTTTTTTTTTTTTTTTACCCTTGATTCACACTGTTTTCAGCTCTTATATCAAACATATATTTAACGTAGCTTACTTATTTCAAAATAAAACTTGCCTAAGGCATAAAAATAATGAAAAACGGGAATATGCAAATATTGTTTTTTAAATATGCAACACCTATGTATTCTACTTAACAAGAATAACAAGACACCGAAAGGATATATTAACAGAGTTATATTACATTATATACATAAGAATAAAATTATATTTTAATATTACATAGAGGTTTATAGATATAATATATAAAAAAAGTATGTAATTAAATAATAATAATAATGAACTGCTACAGTTAATATCTATTTGCGAAAAGACATAGCTTATGAATGAACTAATGATTACACTATGTAAAAGCTATATTGATAAAATGATATAACTGTTTTTAATACGACGTACTCTATCTGAACCGAAAAATAAAACAAAACTACAAATGTTTGAATGTGTATGTTCGCGTAAACAAGTACGGATCTGAAGAGAGAGAAGTGAAAATCTTGATCTCTCTGAACTGAATCAAGAAAATATTTCGCTGTATAGTGCTTTTTGCTATATAATACAGTCGAACCTCGTTAACGTGAATCTCAAGGGAAAAACAAAAATTGTTCATGATATCAGTAGTTCATGCTATCAGTAACTAATCTTCATATAACTAAACTAATCTTCATTTTGAAGGGGGTTGCGGAAACAATTCATGTTTAAAGCAATTCACATAAAGCGTGTTCATGTTAACAAGGTTCGACAGTAATACACACAGTGTTGTCAGATCAGACGAATTTTTTATTCACTAATCACCAATAATTTTTAATTGTAACGTTTGCCTGAGCACTTCGAAGATTGACAATCTATTATGCATATCAAATATCACACATCAAAATTATTGGTTGGTTGGTTGGTTGGATGGATGGGTTTTATGTCGCCCTAGTGCTGCGCAATGGGCAATTGGTGACGGTCTGGGACTCACCTCTAGAGGTGGTCCGGAGACATGGCATTACAATTTTGATCCGCCACTGAAAAGATAAAAATTATTGGCGATTATTGAATAAAAAATCCGCCAGATCTGGCAACACTGAATACACATTAATATAGAAACAAGCTCCATTAAAAGAGGAAAAATCAAAGAAGGTATGCCTCCCTTTCTTCCCAAACTGATAACTGGTTCAGTTTATGTGCACAAAAGTTTCATTAACATTTTTCTAATCTTAATGTGATAAAAATACTATTAGTGAACTTAGACGAATGTAATTTATCCGTATTGCAAAAATAATAAAATTCTATATTTGGCGTACTTCGATTTACCACAAAATATTTGACGATTATATTAAGTTAAAACAAAATGCAATGCACGGATTTGGATCATTTTACATAGTTCACATTAATTATAGTTTTCTTTTTTTTTTTTTTTTTTTTTTAATAACTTTAGTAATCGATACATATTTATAAAGTTATGCAGTTCATGCAAGATGTCTTTTCGATAAAAAATTTCAGATTTTTTTTTTTCTTTTAGCTATGTAATTAAAATGTAAATCACTTATAATGACAACTGAAATATACCTGAAAAAAATTGGATGATGATGTCAAAGTTTCAGAAAATGCTGGTGGAGTACCAAGTAGACAGTCAGTTTTATTTAGTTGTTGTAGGAAAACACTATCATCAGGATATAGGCACTTTACTAACACTAAAATATCTTCCATTGAATTAGCTCCATGCCGTAAATGACTAAACCTCCTCTTGATCTCATCGCAGCAGGATGATGATTTCAGAACTTTTTCAAGATCGTCTAGTAAAGATTCATTTTTAAGTTCCACTAGAATTTTTATCACTTCCTGCTCTTGTACGATTATCTCTTTAAAAGCTGCACTCAAAGCTTTTGTGTAAAAGGCATCAGTTTCAAGAATTTTTGAAGCCTGTTCGGCTAAGTCTTTAGTGAGATAAACTTCTGCAATGCTAGCACCAAGTGTCGTTGCTGAACCTGCTACTGTACCAAAAAGTCCTCCAGCTGAAAGCGCTAATGATAAACCTCCTACGGTAAAATAAAATATTTTTTTAGAAACTATAAATATTGCCGAGGAAATAATACAATAAATAACTTCTGTCTTAAAAATACTTATACAGATACTTATACAGATACTTATACAAATAATAGCCATTCAGGATGGAAGAATCTGTATGAAGTCGTAAAGACAAATTCTTAGTGATTTCATAAGGAAGAATCTTTGATATTTTTAAAATCTGTTTTTAAATACTTGTGTTTTATTAAATAACAATGAAATTTTTCCCCATACGCTTGTTTTAAAGTTTGAGTATTGAAGAACAGCATTATTAAAACTTTAATAGAAATAAAATCTTTCATTCAGAAAAAGCAGAAAATACTCACAAGTATGTCAAACTTTTTTTTTTTTTTTTTTTTTTTTTGTATTTTTGTTAAAGATTTTGGTTTTTCTTTAGCATGGGAGATTTTCAGCAAACAAATGACTTTATTTTTTATTTTTATGCAAAATGCAATACGAACATTATTTTAAGCATTTTCAAATTATGGCAGAAAAAATGTTCAGTCTATAAATTGAAAGCATACGTATACATTTTATAAAATGCATTGCAGTTTAGCCAAAATAATTAATTCTCCGAACCATAATTATTGAACAGGGAGCAGCCCCCGCTCACCGCTCGAAGAGCGGTGTTGAGCGCTTCCAGGAAAATCCACGTGAGCTGCTCCGACATTTATTGAGAAAACAAAACAAAAAAAAAAAATTACATCATGCATCGCCTGGTTTAGCCAGCCCGCGACAAGGGGCGATGCAAATGGGCATGGGTATTTACAAGAGCGGCGCCAGACACAAGTCTACCCGCGACACGGGGCGCCGCATGATTATAGGAGAGAGGGTGCGAGGCTGTGTGGCCTTCCACGACAAGCGGCACGCTACCAGTTTAGACCCTTGCATTTATGAGGGCTACTGCAGCATCACAGGCACACGGGAAGATAACAGGGAGATAGAAGAATAATGTGTTTAGGAGAAAGAATTTTTCTTTAGTTGTGATTTTAGGTTAGTTTGTTAGATTACACAAATCCATTAGGAATGAGAAAATTTTATTTAATTTATTAATTAAGGGTTTCCTTGTTAAAATGTTGTCCAGCCAATTGATTGGTCTGGGAGAGGGATTTCTAATATGATATAGTGCTGTTAAGGGGCAGTGGAAATAATAGTGTTGCGGAGTTCCCTCCTCGCCGCAGGAACACAGGGGAGAGCGTCGGCAATGAAATTTGTAAAGGTAAGATGGGAAGGGGCCATGACCTGTTACAAATGCCGTGATAGGTGGAGTTACTGTCCAGGAATTAATACGAGCCTGTGGGATCAGCGAAAAGGTGTGCCTACCCTTCTCTGAACTATCCCACAGGTTTTGCCATTTGAGATTAATAATTTCTTTGATTCTATTTTTGACATAGGAGGGTGGGGCAGGGATTGTGGAACACTTGGTGGGGAAATCAGTTGCTTCTTTTGCAAGGGAGTCAGCGAGTTCATTGCCGATCACGCCCCTGTGGGCAGAAACGTGTGCCAGGGAGCAAGTTAAGTTAGGATTCGTTAAGAGATTTTTGATCTGTTGAATTTGTGGGTGTCTGCACCGATGCCGAGCTAATGCCTGAAGGCCCGAGAGACTATCGCTGAAGATGTTAAAGATATCATTCGTGTTCGAGTCGCCAATCCAGCGTATTGCTTTTTCTATGGCATAGATTTCCGCTTGGAAGACTGTATTATAGTCCTCGAGCCTGCAGGCCCACCGATGGGCCACGATGCCACGGTCCAGCACGCAAAACGCTGCTGCAACCCCGGCGTCCGTTTTGGAACCATCAGTGTAGATCGCCACTGGAGCAGAGGGAGAGAAACTATTTTTAGTGCAATTGGTGATGAATGGGGCAACATCCTTGCCTGGGTGAATATCCCAGCTGCAGGTCAAAGTTTGTATGGGGGTTTGTGGGAAGGATGATGTTTGTTAATTCGGGGTCTTTAAGCTGTAGGATTTGAGTTTTTATATATGTCTGCGAGACCTGCAGGTGGGCATGAGGAATCCCAGTGATTACGGTGAGGGCATCAGTGGATATTGTTTTATATCCTCTTGCAATTTGCAAGAGGAAGGGTCTTTGGGCTGAGTTAAGAGAGGTAATGGCATCAGTTCTCAGGTGACCGCCCCAAATGGCGGCTCCGTAGGTTATTATTTTCTCGATGATTGTTTTATACCAGGTTTTTAGGAGAGACGTGGAGATACCCCACCTCTTTCCCACCATTTTTGCTGAGCTGTGGTATATACTTTGAGTCTTTAGTTTAATTTCTCTTACGTGAGCCAGCCAGTTGAGGTGCCTGTCAAAGGTGATGCCAAGGAGTTTCATGTTTTCGACATGATTGACACTGATGCCGTCTATCCGCATCTTGGCATTCCTAGTTCTTTTAAGGGCTTTAGGGAAGGCGAGAGTTAATGCTTTGGTTTTAGATGGGGATAATTTTAAGTCGAATTCTTTCAAAAGTTTACTGAAGTGGGAAAGGGCTTCCTGGGCCTGGTCCTCCAGGTTTTTTCTAGTTCGACCCGAGACAATCAGGGAGAAATCATCCGCATAAGCAAATGTTGTGAAGCCCGCAGAGTTCATGCTCTTGAGTATTATGTCTGCTATCAGATTCCACAGGATAGGACCTAGGCACGAACCCTGTGGGCAGCCTTTAGTTTGGGGATGTTCGGTATTCCCGTCACCCCAGTTGACAATAATTTTCCTATGGGAGAGGTATGAGCGGATGATTCCGGCCAGATTACTCGGGCAGTTAAGGTCTTGTAGGGCGCGTAGAATGTGTGGCCACTCCACATTGTCGAAGGCTCCTTGAATGTCTAGAGAGATGATAGTGGTGTAGTTTGATGCATTACAGCTGACGGCGCAGGAACTTTTTATGGCTTGTAGTGCTTGGTCACAAGATCTGCCCTCTCTGAACCCAAATTGGTTAGGATGTAGTAGATTGTTTGTTTCGAGGTAAAAGTTTAATCTTGTTACAATTAATTTTTCTAATAGTTTGCCTAAAGTGGGGAGGAGGCAGATCGGTCTGTAGGATGAGGGTTCAGAGGGAAGTTTCCCTTGCTTCAAAAAGTACACCACTTCACCTCTTCTGAGTGTTTCGGGGAAGTATTGGTGTTTGAGACATAGATTGGTCCATTTCTGAAGGATGTGTGGCATTGTGCAGTGTACGTTTCGTAAGATTTTAAAATCTATGTTGTCCGGACCTGGAGCCTTTTTGATGTTGAAGCTGGAACCATAATTATTGCTAATTATCCTTCCGTTATAAAACTCGTAGTTGTTAAAATATGTATGTCAAACGAAAAATAAAAACAAGCTATAAATATATAAAGCCAAATAAATAAATTAATTAATTAACTAATAAAAGCTCAACTTTTCTCCTCAGCTGCACATATTTAGAGCCATTTCATTTTCATTGACATTTTAAGCAAAATATTAAAAAAAAAAAAATGTCTTTTATGTAAATATAAATATGTGGTTGTATAATCAAACAAGTCCTTCCGGTTCATTCAAAAGGGTAGGTTGATTTCTTTTTTCTTATCAAGTAGCTGCCATTTTGAAACAAAATGACGGCTACAGTTTATTAATTGACTAGGTAGAAATATTGATGGGGCTATGTACATATGTAGTTTTAAGAAAATCGGTTCATAAATACTTTTTTATGTGAATTCGAAATTTTCAAATGACCAAATGCCTTTGGAAACAAGATGACGGATCAGGTGACTGGCAAACAAACATATCAAATGCATTTCTGAGATAAGTATATCCCACAAAATTAGTTCGAATTCAGTAATTAAAATGTTAGCGCGTTGACAAATTAAGGGACCGCCACTTGGAAACAAAATGGCAGAGCAAATTGTTCAGTCAAATAATCCAAGATATTTGTAAGACAAGTCCACTGTCCAACTTTGGTTCGAATAAAATTAGTATTTTAAAAGTTATCGTGATAAAAAATTCTCAAGTGGGTTTTTCACAAAAAAGAGCTTTTCAAACTTTGGTAAAAATTGGATCTTCGAATTAAATATTCGGCATGTGCAAAACCCCTTATGAAATTTTAACTCTGGGAAATATCTAAAATCTAGCTCGTTCTTATGCCGACAATTTGCTTAATTTTTACTTTATTCAATGAACGTTTAACAATTCCGTTTGGCTCATGAACATGTGTACCAATTTGCAAGTCAATAGCGGGATTTTTGCGGCCGTTATTGCGAGACATACAGACACACAAACGCACAGACAGAACCCAAAAACTTCTTGAGTCTCTACTTGGAGGCCTCCACTGACGTTTTGACGATAATTTGTTCTTTAGCTAGTATACAATAGAGATGAGACGGGCTCAGCCCGAGCTCGTAAGCCCGAGACCGAGTCCGGGCCCGAGCCCAATCGGGCTCAAATCTTACGTAAGTCTTCGGGCTCCGGGCGGGCTCGGATTCAAGCTAAAAGTTCCGTTTATTTTATTCTTCACTAACTAGAAAATGTTAAAAAAAAAAAAAAAAAAAAAAGAAATTTTATTAATTTTGAGAGCACTTTTAGTAATGTCATAATAGTCATGATAGGTTATAAATCACAAAATAATCTTGCAAACCTTAGTAGCTTTGACTTTCCTTTTTCTAAATAGAACTTTTTTTTCAACGGAATGCATATTATGTCATAGTGTTATACAGTAATCCTTCTTCCTTCTTTATATTGGGCCTCATTATATCACTCATTCGGATATTTTTTTTTGTCCCCCGATAGGCGCGTTATAAACATTGGGCTGCACTATAAATATATACATGTATACAGAGACACAGACATTATAAATTGTTATAATAACATTTATAGTTTTTTAAATTGAGGATTGGTAATAAGAAAATTAATTTGAAAATGAAAACGGTATTTAATTTTACTATTGTGTATGCGTTGCATAGCGTACCACTTTCAATATCGGGCTCGGGCGGGCTCGAGCTCTGATCACACAAAATTTTTCGGACTCGGGCGAGCTCAGTTCAAAAATGTTTCGGGCCCGGGCGGGCTCGGATTGCCAAAATAGAGCCCGAACTCACCTCTAGTATACAACCCCATAAAAAATGACAGAATGTGAAATCAATTAAGGTAGTGAATCAACGAAGGCTTTGCCTGCTTCGCTGGTCACTATATTTAAAGGAAAATCTTTTCTGTATCGCTTTATAATAATAATAATAAAAACATATATGAAATTGCTCAAAAGTCTGCTTCCTGTCCCCGCTGCCTTCGTCTGCGCCCCACTCATTCGCAGACTCTCGGGTATCTGTCCCTTTTGCCTGTGGCAATAGCTTACAAGTGGGCTTCCATTTGGGTGCTTATCTGATGACAGTATCGAAAAAAATGAAGTAGCAATTTTATATTTGAATCCCAGTTACACATGAACGTAGTGTACAAAATATTTTCTTGCACGTTATTTTCTATATTTATTTGATTTATTCGATGAACTATAAAATGACAACAATTTCAAACCAAATTTAATATTACAATATGCTATGATCGGCTACATCTATCGAACGAGACAATTAATTTTTTTGTGGTTATAATAGTAATTGAGTTAGTTAATAGTAGTTGGTATGTATAAAAATTAATAAATAGTTAATTAATTAAATATATAAATGTGATCGTAGTACAGGCTTAATATAGCTCCCCCTGCCGACTTTTGAATTTCTATCGCCATTTATAGACCAAAATACATAATTTATGTGATTTTTGAGTCTCTACATAGAGGCCTCCACTGACGTTTTGACGATAATTTGTTCTTTAACTAGTTCGTTTACACATTTTTCAATTACTTACAAATGCAATGTTTCGCTCTTATTTACTATTATTTCAGCATTTTTCAGCCTCAAACATCGTCAAAATTTGGAACTTTGAAAAGAACACACTTTATCTTATTACGGGCTAGGGCCGTGGTAGCCCAGTTGGTAGAGCGCCGGACTCGTAATTGGAAGATTGTGGGTTTGGTACTCGAGCCTGCCAAAGAACATCGTGTACACTAGTGGTGGATGGTGCACGCAAAAACTGTCGTGGCCGCATGTCCTCCATGTTCCCATCAAAATTATACCTCTTGGGGTCATCGAAGCGGGAGAGCCTTCCCTTCCGTGGAGGATTAAAATTGTAATGGCGTGTCTCCAGACCACCTCTAGCGGTGAGTCTCAGACCGTCGCCAATTGTCCATTGCGTAGCACTAGTGCAACGTAAAACCCAACCAACCAACCTTTTTTAGATACGTTTTAACAACCTCGAAAATTCCTTTTTGATAGAATGGAGTAGAAGGCTGATTTTTTTACCAACTATGTGAAAAATACAGAGCCGAAAATCGAACCCCGGGCCTTTCGCTTAACCTTCTGCTTACCAACCTTATAATGGGCTGATATATATTTTTTTTCTCTAACATTTTTAACACAAGAAACGATCAAAAATGGGAAGAGTTCGACTAAACATAAAAAAATATATTCCACAAAGACTTTTATAAAATTTTGAATTGTCTAGACGTAAAAACATTGAAAATATAGATGGGAAAATAAATTTAGAATAAGTTAAAAAAAAAAAAAAAAAAAAAAACTTATTAAGTTAAAAAAATTATATCTGACATAGCTGTATTAAGCAACATATGCATCAAATAAGACATTCGTATGCCAAAGAAAATTCTTAATCAAGTTAAATTTTAACCAATGTGTTAATACATATATATAATAAATATCAAAAAATTCTTGAAATAAAATTAAAAAAAAAAAAAAAAAAAAAGAAAGAAAGAAAAAGAGTAATGGTAATGTACATCAAAATGTTAATTCAAAAACTGCTTTTTCACTTAAAAGGTAGGCCAAATTCATATTTTCCTTCATATATTTAACAATATAAAATAACATAGTAACGATGATTTCATCAGACTTACTTTGTTTTGTGTGAAATGCGATAAAATTACTAAAACTCCAGGAGATACATTAAGTGTCATTTATGTTTTTATTTATGTCAACTAAATTTCGAGAAACAGAACTTTTAGCTCAAAGATGTTTTGAAGTAGACGGTCAATTTTTGCATTTACTACCTTTATATGGTACTCCATATAAAGGAAGCTAAGGTTATTGAAAAATATACATATTTACAATAATAGAGACCACAGTCCCCCAGTGGCTGAGAGGACAGGGACGATTCCGCCTCTCTGCCGGAAGCCTGTAGACCTCAGATTACCTGGCTCGATTCCAGGTGGCGGTGATGCTTCCTGGCTATCACTTCCAAGCTCTTCGTGCTGTCTGTCCTCATTTTCGACGAAGATATAAGCGGACTTTAGGCCAAGCATAGAAGCTGGATGTATGTGTAAGCAACAAATAAATAACAATAAAACTTATTTAAAAAAAAAAAGAAAAAAAAAAAAAACTTACCGCTAAATGGAGACATTATTAACCCACCAATGGCAGCTGCACCCCCAGCAATACTAGATGAAGTTCCTGTAAGATTTGCGATGTTGACATTATGATGATGCCTATCGATTTCACATGCTATAGTTTGCAATGTGCATATAGTTTCTTGCCTGCTTTCCGTCCATATATCCGAAAGTGTAATAAACGTGACTTTAGCCTGGTTGCTCCGAGTGAGAGATGTTTGAAGTCGCTCGTTGAATTCCTTGATTTGTTGTTTCAAGCTTTCTCGTACCTCTTCTTTGCTTCTTGTCATACCCATGATGTATTTCCGTATAAAAACATACTGCTACTCGCAATGCAGACATGAAATAACAGTAGAATGTATAAAACAACCTAAATGCAAATATAGATAATAACTATAGATAGTTATCATAACATCTTCCTTAGGAAAAAAAGTTCCCTTAGGAAAAAAATATTAAACAATTTAAAACATACACAACATAAACCAGAAACTCAAGATTATTTAACATCATGAGATTTTTTTAGAATGTTTTAAATGAAATGTGAACATTATACTTTAATAACTACTAAATTACCATGTATGCTATCGTTGTCTTGATGAGTACGGCTTTTTAAATTTTACCGTAATGTTAAAAACCTTTTTTAATTTTTTTTTTTTCGCTTTTGACCTCTCTGACTGCTATCTGATTCATCTTTCATAAATACTCTTAGAATTTGGAATATTAAGAAAATGGTATGCGTTTTCGAAATTCATTACAACAAACTTCTTAATAGTAATGATTATTCATGTTCCATCATTTTTTAAATAAATGAACAAAAGTAATCAAATACAACGCAGTTTATTGGTAACAACTCCTTGGAATATAACATGTCCAAATCAAATGTTCCTAATTTCGACAGATGATTAAAACAAACTCATTAGCGATATGTTAAAGGTAATAGGCAAAATTTGTTGCTTAATTCTTATATTTTCACTCCAATTTTTATGTTGCGCGCACGCTGCACGTACTCTCACACATGCAAACTTCAACCAAAAGATAGACCTCAACAGGTTGCATTTATTGTGGAAATACTATCTCGTATCAAAAATGAAAATCATTTTTTTTTAAACTACAGCATTTTTTCAGATGAAGCAACATTTCGTGTGAAAACCATTGTGAATAAACACAACTGCAGTTTTTGCTAAAAAAAAAAAAAAAAAAATCTCCTCAGGAAGTAGTAAAACACCGTCCAAAAATCAGTGATGGGCTCTTTTATATGATACTAGTGTATAACCCAGTCAAAAATGATGGAATGTGAAATCAATTAAGGTAGTGAATGAACGAAGACATTGCCTGCTTCGTTGGTCACTATATTTAAAGGAAAATCTTTTCAATATCTCTTTAATAATAATTATATATATATATATATATATATATATAATATATGACATTGCTCAAAAGCCCGCTTCCTGTCCCCGCTGCCTTCGGCTGCGGCCAACTCATTCGCAGACTTTCGGGTATCTGTCCCTTTTGCCTGTGGCAATAGCTTACCAGTGTGCTTCCATTTGGGTGCCTATCAGATGACAGTTTCGAAACGGACAGTATCGAAAAAAAATTGAAATAGCAATTTTATATTTCAATCCCAGTTACATATGAACAACACTATACATATAAAATGAAAATTTGTAATTATAAACTTTTGTCTATGTACTAAAAGTTTCTCTGTATATATGTTTTAGAGTGGGGATTTTTTTAGGGGGGGGGAGGAGGGGGGCTATATGCATCAATCGAGTTTAACTTTTAACTATAAAAACACTAACAACTTAGTTTTCCGTCATGCTATAGCCCAGGAAGGGAGTACTTTTTTGTACTATTTCCTCTATGAACCTCTTTACTATGAACCTCTTTCTAAGCCAGCTGATGCCAGGATTTTTTTTTTCCAATAAAGACTTCATTTTTATGGTTATCATGTAAACCTTTCTACTGCAAAACTGTTTTGCATCACTGCACTTTGTTATTGATTGTCGCATTTATGTAAAGCGATTCACCTGTACAAAAATCCTTTTGAATTCAAGAATTTACCTACCTGGGTTGACAGGAAGATGTTTATTAATCCTATTGTAATTCTGGTGTTAGCTCAGTCAGGGTCCCGGAGTTCCTGGGTGTAAAAGGGCTCCATTTTTTTTAAGTTAAAATTTATTATTATTATTATTATTATTATTATTGAGTTACCCAGTTTTCCTCTCAGGGATTTAACAAAAAATTTTTTTAAGTTTCTCTCACCCGGTCAAAATTTAAGTGACGGCTGCACTCACACTTACGAGATATGAGATTCGTTTCATGTAGAATTAAGGTGTTTAAAATTACTCGGTAAAACCCGTTGGTGATTTTCCCGACTATTTTTTTTTCTTGGAGGGGGACTGTGAGGTTGAGACTGTAGAAGGTCGCCACAGTTTGTTTGAAATTAAGCTAGATCCAGCAAAGTATAAAGTTAGGACGGTTAAATCGCTTCGACGCCAGAGACTCAGCGAAAGTTTTGGTCGGATTAGTTTTGTGTCGACATGGTGCTGCAACGAACGAATTAAGTTGTGAGAGGTAGAGGAATTGGAAACGATTTTAAAAGTATTGATTGAAATGAAGAAAAAGGAAGTTGGTAGAAAGTAGTATAAGATGGAGATGGTTTTCGTAAAAGAGGTGGTGTAGATTGTGAAGATTCTTAATTTGGCGAGTATTAAGGTGTGGAGTAGTGGAGATTTAGTTGTGTTAAGATTAAGTGGTTTGATGAGTGTTGGTGTGTGTATCTACTAGCATTCGTGAAAGTACAATTGGATCAGCAGGGAATCCGCTGATCCACGGTGAAGTCACAGTAGTGGAGTAAAAGAGTGCACCCGTCTCTACACCTTCGACGGTTCGCTGGGGATAGATATTTCAAATTATACATTTCAAATTATCTAATTTAATTCTTATGCATATATTTTGATAAAGTATTTAAATACGCTGACTGAGCTATCGCAATTGCCAGATCGCCCTCCCATTAAATTGTTCAAATAAAAGTCTTAATTATAATTTATATTCAAGTCTCGTGCTCTTTACTTATCCATTTAGTTATCTAATTAATTAATTAAGATGGAGTTTGCGTCAACGCAAACCTCACATGGTTAAAAAATATTATTAATGCATTTCTCTGATTTTTCAACTTTTAACTTAGTTAGTCTATTACTAATTACATTTTAAATGATTTACCAACTGTGTGAAAATGAAAATTTACTTTATTTTATAATTAAAAAAAATTCTGCATAATTTTTAGATAATTTATTAATTTTCGTTTAATTTTCGGGTTTGGAGTCTGGTGCGTGTAGCCAAAATTCTCTATTGCGGGTTCATGTCGTTCTTCGGGTCGATGATTTTTTTTTTTTTTTTTCCTTCGGACTCGAGTCAGATTTTGGATTAATTTAAAATTCATCCGTTGAGTTCGGGTCGGTTTACCCATACACGATCCATATGTTGACCTCAACAAAAACTTTAGTGTAGCTTTCCCATACGATACAGATTTAAAATATCGAGTTAGGAATTAATGATAATATTTGTTCTTGAGATATGTTGATAACAGACAGACACGAACACACACACACACACACACACACACACACACACACCAAAAAAAAAAAAAAAAAAAAAAAAAAGTTAAAACTATGGTTTTTCTGAAACACACAAACACACACACACACACACACAAAAAAAAAAAAAAAAAAAAATCAAACATATTTAAAAAAAAAAAAAAAAAAGAAAGAAAGAAAGAAAGAAAAAGAAAAAAAACTCAATTTCGAAAATTTTACCCAAAAAATACAAGAGAAAGTAAAAAGGTTTAAAATGTTTTTGCAATTTTTAGAATAAGTCTTTATTTCATTTACTTATTTATTGCCTTTCACGGTTAATTAGGATTTCGTTTTTCAGATCAGAGTATTTTATAAAACTACCCGTACTATTATTATTCATATATTAAACTTGATAAGCAAGAAAATGCTCAAAATTATAATAATAATAATAATAATTTTTCTTTATAATTTTTAAAAGAGAAGCGATTCTATCGCAACTAATTTACGAGGTGTTGTGAGTCACGGATGTGAATAACTGCTAATCTTCTTGTTTCACTTGATGATGTATGCGGTTGATGATACTAAAGATGCCCTTTTTCTGCAAAAAATATCTTAAGCATGCTGCTTGAGAGAATTTTAGAAAGCAACGTGAGAGATCTTTTACTTACATCCCCCCCCCCTATATTTCATTTCTTAGATAAGTATGAGAAGATAAGGTGATGTTAATAAAAGATACTATTACAAAATGTATCATTTACAGGAAACTTTGCCATTATGAAAAGACTTAAACTTGCACGTTTTCAAATGATGTTACAGAATATACTGATTGAGAAAATAAAATAAAATAAAATAAATCGTTATAATGAATACCAAATTCGATATAAATATTAAACAACTGAGCAAAATGTTCTCTAAAGAGTTAGCTTACTAATGAAGGATTTTCTGGATCAGGATATCCTGATCCAGTGTGTATTAAATAATCTAATTTCAAGTGATTTAAAAAAAGAGAGAGGGAGAGAGAAAAGGATTTTTTTTTTTTTCTAAATTAAACTTAAATCATTAAAATATATTTTCGTTTATTTTTGTTTTATGTTCTTGTAAAAATAAAAATGTGTTAAAAGAAAGTATAATGATTATTTCCTAAACAGTGATTATATAGCTATACTTCTTACTGCAAAAATAGTTTAAAATTTAAAACCTATCATCTTAATATAGCTTAAAATAATAATAATATACTCATGGTGCAAATTTATGAATAGCAAATTTATTCCGGAAAAAAATGTGAAATTTAAACTTTTGATACGATCCTTCAGTCTTATAAATAATTTTTATTAAAAGTTTCTGCATACTCCATTATTTGCAATAACAACAAAAGTCATTGTTTTTGTACGACAAAAAATGCTTGACATATTAGTTACACTCCTTCTCATATTTATAATTACACTTTATATTTTGAAATAACTAACGTAAAAATAATTGTGAACAAGGTTATACTAAGTGCACTTAATATATCTGGTATTCTAAAAACCAAAACTGCTAAAATATTTTTAATATGAAACAAAATTAATAAAAAATTATGCAAAATATTTTTTCTCCACGTTTTTAGATTTTCATAATTATAGGGACAATCAAAATTTTTTTTTTTTTTGTTTTATTTAACTTACAAGCAGATAAATTACGGTTGCATACATAAGCCTTCAATTTTTATTGGACGGACATTACTGATAATTCCTCGGAAAAAAAAAAAAAAAAAACGTTCGTGTGGTGAAGTATGATAAATGTGCTTTTTAAGTGGAAGGAGAATTTCAATCCGCCGAATTTCTAATGGAATTCGAAGATCTAAAATTGTTGAAGGAAATGTGATCAAACGTTGAACTGATGGTTCGCTAAGAGAGAGATCTGATGCAAAATCAGAGTTGTTTTATAGAGATCGAAGACTCATAATTTCTCTTACTGTTCTACTCATAATGACTGCTGCTGCATTTGCTCCTAATTTTTAACGAAAGGTTGGGTTCCACATTCATGCATGTTTAAAATAATTAATAATATGTTAAAATGAATAAAAAACCTGTAATAATCAATAAGCATTTAATGGGGGAAAAAACGTCTGGGTTAAAGTTGAATAAAGACAATATTAAATGGTAAAATGTTGTATTTTCCGATGAAAAACATTTTATTCTTGATTAATCAAATGGTTTTAACAGTTACTGGCACAATCTGAAGATAGCGAAAGACAGAGCAGATTTTTTAAAGGCAGATATGAATCGGGCATTTTAAAGGTGGATCTATGGTGCTCTGGGGAACTGTTTCTACTGAAGGCAGAATGAATTTAGTAGTTTTTTCTATTATTATGAGAACATCAAGAGAATATCCGCAAATTTTAAACTTGGAATTCTCAGATTTTTAGATTTTGGGGGGTAATAATATTTTTTTCAACAAGACTTGCATTTTTGCTCTACTTCTAGAGCAATAGGAAATAGTGTAAAGAAAGAAACTTCTTTATTGTTGCCCTTCCCGTGACCTAAAAGTTGAAAAAACCTTAACTTATCATATTAGAAAAATGCATGCAAGTGGAAAGCAATTTTAAATGGTTTAAATGTATTCAGAATATCATCAATGCAGTATAAAATGGTATAGAAACTGAAAATTAAAGAAAATATATATGTATATACCAGAGAGAATGTCTGACTGTTTCACCCTAAAAAGAGACCCCAAAAGATATTAATTTAAAGAATAATTGAAAAAAAATTCTAAGATTCGAGTTGTCCTTATAATTATGAACACCTGAAAAATGCTTTTTTTGACCGTATTTAAAGTTTTAAGATAGAAAAACGATAAAACTTTTTAAATATCGTCTATTAATGAAATTCAAATTAATAAAAAGTACATTTGTTTAAATAAAAGTGTTCAGTGTTTAGTTAATATAGAAAAACGGGTGCCCTGATAATTATGAGAAGGAGTGTATTTAAGATTGAAGCACTTTCAACAACAAAAAATAAATAAATAAATAAAAAGAAAAGAAAAGAAAAACGAGTACTATGCTCAAAATAATTCGAAATGCAAACTCTTTGCAGCCATTTCACTATATTTTGTGGCAATATACATTACACTGAATAATACTAAAGTTATAAATATTTGTAATATATTTAAAAATAAGTGTGTTGTAGCCGTCTCCAAGGCCGTAGCCAAAACAAAATTTCGGAGATCTTCCAACTTTAGTACATAATGTTGAGTGTTAAATATTAGGAACAACTCAAAAATTTTCGACAATCTGCAAAATTTCGGAAGGGGTGTGGGGTTTGAAACGCCACTACCCTCCTCTTGGTTACAACCTTTGTCATTACAAAGCATTCTTCTGTATTATTCTATATAACAGCACCACCTACTGGTTAATATGCACAAAAATTCAATTAGCATATTTTCTCACAAGAAAGATCTTACATAATATGCATTTTGCTGCAATTTTAACCGGTAGATGCTGAGAAGGAGTCATATGGAAAATTGTAGAAGCTGGATAGCAGCACCAACTGTAGGTCGATATGCATCCAACTTCAGTCAGATTTCATAACGACAATCTCACATACCAAATTTGGTACATTTATGTGCCGCAGAAACTGAGATATAGCTTTCTCGCACACAGCGAAAAATTGCAGCACTACAAGGTAACCTGTCGGCAAATATGCACCAAAATTGAATCAGCATGGATTTTCACAATGGACGTTATAAATATCGAGTTTTGTGAAATTAGGAATAATAGTAGTTTAGATATAGTCTTTACAGAAATGGAGCATGGGGGAATATCAGTATAATACTTTTCTTTTTCTTCTATAAATGTAAAAGAAAGTAAAAAAATTAAAGAATGTTCTAAATGGGACATTTTTAGATTCAGAAAATGTACAGTCGGTAACAAAAGTGTCCGAACACTAGCAAAAATTCCTATGTAAAAAAAGTACACTTCATACGGTTTTGTTAAGTAAATCCTTGTCGAATCCTGTTCTTAGTCAGTGTAAGAACATGATTCGATAAAGATTTATTTTACAAAACCGTATGAAATGTACTTTTTTTACATAGGAATTGTTGCTAGTGTTCGGACACTTTTGTTACCGACTGTACTTTAAAACGTTTAGTACGTCAAATCTTGGTGAAATTTTGTCCTAAAAGACTTATTTTTATTTCTAATTAATTGTTAATTTAATTTTTTGTTTTTATTTATTTATTCATTTTTATTACCCTTTATATAGTTGGTAGGACTGAAGAACGGTATAAATATTCAAAGTTCGTAATTTTTACAAGAATGCATTTATTGAAATAATCTTTGTCTATAAAAAATCAAATTTTAAAATATAAAACTTTTATTCAATTGGAGGTATATTACTGTAACTAACGGTTCAGTCAAATGCCACCGATGATACGGCCAGGGATCAGAGTCCCCTCCTTTTTTTTTTTTTTTTTTAAGGACACTTTCAGAGAAGAGATTTTTTTCTTTTTTTACCACCACTATTTTTATGTAATTAATGTTTGTCCTATTTGATCACGATACATTTCTATAAAAAACACGGTAAAGTTTTCTGCATTAAAATAGTGGTAGAAAAAAGGTAAAAATTTCTCATCTCTGAAAGTGTCCTAAAAATAAGGCGAGGACTGCGACTGCATATATGACACATATTAAGATGCTTTTAAAAGTATTGTTTCTGTAGAAAATGATGTGTATAATTACGATGTTAATAATTAATTTACAGGGTTATACAAAAGTAGTCAGATGCGATACATTATTATCCGATTATATCCAAATTTTGTACAAATATTTATGAGTTCTATAAAATTAGCAGTATAGATTTTAGTGCATGTAATGGTGCTTCTAAATCGTATACAAGAACACACAGCAAAATTTCGATACAATCTATAGATGACATTTCATTCAAGTGTATTTTGTCAATTTTTGGTGAAAATCGAAAGACCAGAAGTAGTCTGTAAGTCAGTATCTCAAAAATAGCTCGAACGAATTTCTTCAAATTTTATAAATAAACCCGTTTTTAGAAATCCTTTCGTGTGTATTACTTGGTCAGTACATGAAAATTGACATGCGTCCTTATTAGGTATGCTAGTTTTAAACTTCAAAAGTGGATGTTTCGAAAAATGACTCTAACGATTTTTTTTTTTTTACTCACTATATTCTGTTTTATATGTCTTTACGACGTATGTATTAGTTTAATCTTACATGGAAATTGTTAGGTGTCTGATTTCTTAAGTCAGTTTTATGTATTCTTAAAAACAGTATATAACGTATAGTATAGTGGGTAAAGGACAATCGTGCAGATTTTTTAAATTATTATTTACTTCAACCAAACTTTTTACCATAAGACCACTGCACACTTTTTACCACTTTTTACCACTTTTTACCACTTTTTACCACTGCACACTGTTTAAAAAAAAAAAAAAAAAAAAATCTGACTTTGCTGCCAGAAATTCTCTGTAATTAAAAAAAAATACGTTTTGTCAACGTAATTTTCCCGTAATTTATG
The DNA here is from genome assembly GCA_963930645.1 of Salticus scenicus. Lineage (NCBI taxonomy): Eukaryota > Metazoa > Arthropoda > Arachnida > Araneae > Salticidae > Salticus > Salticus scenicus. The sequence goes on along the minus strand of OZ005649.1, from coordinate 260,835,631 downwards.
ACTTTTTTCTCAAATTACAGAGAATTTCTGGTAGCAAAGTTGGATTTTTTTAACAGTGTAGTGTAAACTGCACTCTCGTATGTCACTTACTTGATTTTATATTAAAGTTTAAAATGTGTCCGAGAATTGTAAACCACCTTATATATTTAATAAAGAAGCATCACAAAACTGGCGTTGTAAAAATTATTACTTACAAACTTTGAATAAACACCATAAAATGCAATAAACTCGCAACAATTGTTTCGGGTCGAAAAAACACACGACCCTTCATCAGGCGAACAAAGTAAGCACGAGTGCTGCAGTCAAAGCGGCAACGCCGCTTTGACTGCAGCACTCGTGCTTACTTTGTTCGCCTGATGAAGGGTCGTGTGTTTTTTCGACCCGAAACAATTGTTGCGAGTTTATTGCATTTTATGGTGTTTATTCAAAGTTTGTAAGTAATAATCACCTTATATATTGACTTTTACAAATGCTAAATTTTTTAAATAAACAGACAGAGAATTCAAAGACACCTTTGAATATTAAATTATGCATTTTTCAGTTACTTTCAAAATATTTTTAAACATTTATTATAAGAATCAAACAAAAGTATTTAGAGATTTTACTGAAGAGAAACAAACGGTTAAAGAAGCGGAAAACAAAAAGTTCCTGAAGGAAAAACAAACGTCTAATTTCAGAGAACTCAGAAATCAGCAGAAAACAAGACTTCTCTTTTTCTTTCCTATTTTCTGTATAGAAAAAATAATATGTTGAGAGCTCTTCTGAAGTGAGGGAAGCATCGAATTCAGAGAATTTCCTTTTTTTACAACAGACCAACAGAGTAACAATAAATTTCAATTCTGCATTCCAGCTTGATAACCAGATGTTTCTTTCTCTAAAAATAGTAGTCTGTGGGGAAGCTCGTATGGAAGATTTATAACACAAACTGGAGTAATATGGAAAGGTTACACATTGTTATGGTGTATGCAGAAATTTTTTAATTTATTATTTAAAGAAAAAAAGAAAAATCTCACTTTAGCTGAAATATATACATATTAAAAAAGCGAAGCGAAAACGTTCCATAAAATAAATTCTAAACTTTTTATTTTAATTGGATAAAAACGTATGCTAATTTTTCTTGCAATGTATAGAAATAGTTAGATATCAAACAATTCTTTTTTCGTTTCCAATATTTGTAATAAGTCTGAAGCGATTTGAATTACCTCTTTAATGTTGATGATCTATGCTAAAATCCAGTAATAAATAAATAAAGGAAAAAAAAAAAAGTTATTACTATTATTACTATGTATTATTATTATTACTATGTATTATTATTATTATTATTTCCCTCAATGTCAGTCACAGGAAATGGTTCTCACGTTTATCTGCTGTTTAACTTTAAATCTGGTAAATAAAATGTTCATGTTTTACAGCTAAGCTTTAAATGTGCCAACAAAATTTGGGCGTTTTTCTAAATTTTTATGATCATTCGATGGCTTCAAGGATAAGAAATTCAGTTTTATGTTGAGAAACTTTGGAGAATTTGTTCAAGAATTTTACAACTCATTAAAAAGTATTTTGTTATTACAAAAACCAAATTGTATTATTTATTTATTTATTTTTATTATTTATTTTTATTATTTATTTATTTAACTTTGTCTTTTAATCTCAAGTGAGTCTTAACGTCAGTTTGCAAGTTTTTTTCGTTTGTTTTATCAAGAAACAATTATTTTAAAATCTTATTGTATGAAACGAAATCATTACAATTATTTAATTAATTTGGAAAATAGGATATTCACACATTCACAGCATTTATAGGTGGATGTCTGCGGAAACATCTACTGGAGGACGTTGGACTCAATAAAGGTAGGAGTAGGGAGCCACTACTTTACAATAAATAACGTTTGAAAAAAATGCTGATGTTTGCAATCTGGTGAAAACCCTGAAGTGACATTTAATAATTTTTTCTACTTCAGGCGTAATAAAAATTACATGCAATATGAAAGTGCATTACACTTTGCCCTTTACGGAAAATTACACACATGGCGATTATTGTTGATTTACATGACGTACAAAAATATTAGGAAATATAGAGCTCAATATGATGAATAGTTATGAAATATTATAACTAAATCTCTTTCCATGATTAAATGTATTTGAATACTTTCCACACACAAAAAAAAAGTGTACAATTAATCTAGAATTCGTTTACAGCGACGCAAAAAAAAAAAAAAAAAAAAATCTTACACTGTGGTCTTTGGGAGGTTTGGTTACAATAGGTAATCAAATTATGTATTAGATTTATTTTATTTTATTTATCTATTTATTTATTTATTTTGCATGTTTTATTTTCAAAGGAAATACGAGACGAAATGGCTTTGAATTTTAGACACGCAAAGAACATTCTTAGACTCACATTTTCCAGCAACGATTTAGTCCCGAGTGCAGTTAAGGTACCAATCACAAACTGAAGAGAAAACAAAAAAGACTTTGGATTACTCTGAATCATAAAAAAAGCTACAAATAATTTGTTGCCTCAATACACGATTTCATCTGCTTTTTAGAATATATACATGCTTTTTTGTAAATACACCCGAATATTTAGACAAGTGTAACCTTTTTTTTTTTTCCCTCCAAAAATTATTAATTTTTCCAGCAAGTTCTTTTCGTTTATAACAAGAGTGGGTCAGAACAAAAATTTGCCAAGTTTGCAGAAAAATTGACAAAATATTAGAAAAATATTATTTCTGAAGCATAAAATGCATACATTTAATTTTCGCAGAGATATGACTATTTGCAATATATATTTTTAACTGCGTATGCGCAAAAGATAACACCTTTTTTTTTTTTTTTTTTTTTATTACATAGGTTGAAAGGATACACACGGCAATTTTTATCAAAATTTCTTTTGAGTAGCGTAAAAAATAAGAAAATTTTCGTTAAAAAAAAAAAAAAAAGAGCTAGATTTTGGATATTTTCCAAAGTTATGAGTCCATAAGAGATTTTGCACATGCTCCGTATTTAATTCATAGATCCATTTTGTTGCAGCCACATTGTAAAAAAAAAATATTTTTATGAAAGAACCTTATGAACTCAGAATATTAGTAAATAAATAAAATCATGTTAAAGTTCTGAATAAGCGGTTGTCCATATATATCGTATCTAAAATTTAGAGATCCAATTATTTCACCCACTCTTTAAAAAATTATTTTATGAAAAACCTCTTTTGATTCGCAACTCTTAGAAAAGCATGCAATTCACCATTTTCTTTTGATCATACCTTCCATAATTTTTATCCGATTGAAATGAACTTTTGAAACAGAGTGCCGTATATCTAGCTTTCAACCTATGTAATGAGTTAAGTGCTAGTCTTCGCGCATGCGCAATAAAATTTATTTACTACAATATTCATATTTCTCCACAAATTAAATGTATGGACTTTGTGTTTCAGAATAATTTTTCTTTAATGTTTTGCAAAATGTTCTGCAAGTTTTGTGAAAATTTGTTGAAATCCATTCTTGTTTAAAGCAAAAAACTTTTCAATATATATATATCTTACCGTTAAAGCTCGAAATCCGTTAATATGCAGATTACCTAGCTAATCTGCAGATTAACTAAAATGACCCATTAAAGTGTGGAATCAACAGTTTTCCGCGTTTTAACTAGGTAATCTGCACATTAACGGCTTCTGTGTCGTTAAAGTTCAAACGTTTGTTTCGAGGCTTAGTTTTTTTACATCCACTATGACGTCAAACAGTCATGTGATACAGATACGCGAATGACCTTCAAACACAAACTAAAACTTTCTTCCCTTCCGCGGTGCTATGATATGATGATAAATGGTAAACGCAAAACGAGGAGCATCGAAGCCATGATTAGGTTTCTTATTATGACCAACACAAAATTTAAAGTAACAAGTAAGTTATAATTGTTTTAATTTTTTCATTTTATTTCTTCTCTTTTTTAATTCTGTCAATATAAGTTTGATAAGGGTCTGCATTTTATTAATGAAATCTCTTAATCCAAAGCTCTCTGTCGTGAAATTTCATTTTGAATTATGAATATTAAATTTACAACACACTAATTATTTGCTCCCGAAATAAAACTATTAAATCACAACTTTTTAAAACTAATTTATTTTAAAATTGATTTAAATTACTATTACTTACTGAAAAAAAAAAAAAAAAAAAAAAAAGATGTATTAATTTTTAACTCTGAAAAATATGGCATTCGATATTATGGCATTGTTTAATAAATACTTAATATGAAATTTTTATGCATTTTTTAGCATTTCATTACATTTTTTTTTTCTTTCAATTTCAAATTTCCTTTATATATTTTATATATCATGATTATATTTTTATTTTTAATTTTGTTCGCTTTTTCAAATAATTTCGTTGTAGTTTATCACATAAAATGTGTTAATAAAGTTTTTATTATTATTATTTATTTATTGTAAAATTAATATATGTGCTAATTTTGTACAGATATATGCATGCTGCAAAATATAGTTTAATAAAGCATTGGAAAACTGTCATTTTAATTTTCATGCGTTCTAAAAATTATTGAAGCAGCTTTAATTATTTGAAGTACTTCTTAAATAATGCTTCTGATTTGTCTAATTTAATATTTCTTTAGCAAATTAAAAATTGGTGCATAACTTAAAAAAAAAAAAAAAAAAAAAAAAAAATTAGTAATAGCAGTAGCAATATAAGTTGTTAATAAAACATTTTTTTTAAACTTAAATGGTTAAATATTTTTATTTTGAAAAGAAATCATTACTGTATTTCAATTCTAACATTCATTTACAAAATAGAATTTATTGAAAGCTATTAAAGTTATTGTATTTCATATTAAAAATGCATAACATCTTCAAACTTATATTGACAGAATAAAAAAGATGAAATAAATAAAAAAAAATTAAAACAAATATAACTTTAAAAGACATAAACATTAAAACACATACAGATTAATGTAAGTAAAGAAAGAAAGGAAAAAAAAAAAAAAAAAACTAATCTTTTTTTTTTTTTTTTTACGAATGAAAAAAAAAAAAAAAAAACAAATACAACACAGCGTGCTGTAATACAACACCAGAGATCTTATTTTCACTTTAACGAGTGCCTAGTAGGTAATGTGCAGATTATCTAGGTAATTCGTAGATTACCTAAGTAATTTGAGAAATGAAACAATTTTCTTCACTTTAACGGATCACCCTAGTTAATGTGCAGATTAACTGATTTCTGCACTTTAGCGGTAACATGTATAATAATAATAATAATAATAATAATAAATTTAGAATATTTTTCAATATCTTGTCTAAATATTCGTAGTATTCCGACAAAAAAGCACAAAAATATTGTAAATAGGAAGTGAAATCACGTATTAAAGTTACAAGTCATTTTTAGTTTTTTTATGATGCAGGGTAATACGATGTATTTTCATTTTTTCCCATTTGTGGTTGGTCTCCTGTTTGCATACTGCTACCTAAGTTGTTATTGGATAGTGTAAATTTGAGAATTTTCTCTGTAAATGTAAATTTTTCTTTGTAAATGTAAATTTTTAATTTTATATGTCTTAAGTTTAAAGTCATTTTGTTTCGTTCTTTTTCTTTCATTATTAATTCAAATTAATCTAATTGTTAAAATTAATAAAATAATACTAAAAGTTTAAATAAGGAAAACAGAAAATTTTTTTTGTTGAACTACAAAACCAATTTTTCAAATATTGTCACAATTTTTGCAACTTTTATGCGATTACAATGTGCACGTAAGAAACACATTTGTACATATATAATTAAGAATGTGTTCAATCTGAAATTAGATTATATTTTTAGAAAAGTGTTCTAAATACATAGGGGTACAAGAATATTTTAAGGAAAATGTTATGTATGACCTCAATTCGTTTAAATCATCAGTTAAAATATCTTGGTAAATTACTTGAAACAGATTAATCATTCCTTGCTGTTTTTTTTTTTTCTTTTTAATTTAATAATTATTATTTTTTTCTTTTTTCTTTTTCTTTTACTTTTTTATGTTGATAGCAGAGTTCTGTTTTGATTTAGAAGGAAAAGATCTGTTTTTATACTAGATTTAATGAAGAATATAGGCAATCACAATGTATTTTTGATTATGGAAAAATTAAATTATAATGTGTATATTTCTTTTGATATAGTAAATTGTAAAAACTAAATGCTTTCAGGAAAAAAAAAATAATAATAAAAACATTAATTCGAAACATTTTTTACATTGAAAAAGTACAAAAAATTTCAATAAATAGATAGTAATATACCTTGTTTACATAAACCGTCTTTAGTAGAATATGGTTACAATGAATAAATATATAACAATATTTTTCAATTTTAATATAATAATAATAATAATAATAATAATAAAACAACTAAAAATAATTTTCTAGGGGGGGGAGGGTAATTATTCAATTTTTTCAATCCGAATTGAAATACAGCAAATTAAATTTTATTTAAAAAATAAAACGAAATAAATAAATAAAAATATATATATATATAAATGCGAGTACAGTTTTATAAATCTGCGACTTAAAATAGAGGAAGGAGGGACTTACTAGTCGCATTCTTATTATTATATGTCTAATTTATTATTATCTGTGGCAACACTTGTAATATATGCATAAGATATTTCATGTAATTTGTGTTCTATCGGACTTCAAGCAGATGGGTAACAAACATATCTAAAGAACATTATCCGCATAACTTAAAGACAAATAATTGCAGGAAATTCAAATTTCACATTTTGAAATTCATATTACATTCCCACTGGAAAAGTTTGATCAAGATTTGTTTCAAGAAGTGGTGACGGGGAAAGTTATCTGAATAATTAGGAATAATTTTTTTTTAATTTTAATAACAGTCTTGAATTTTTTTTTAATGTAGGTGCTTGTTCAAACGGAAAATTGAACACAGAAATATATGTCGAATAAAATTACTTCTAAACCTGTTTTGAAATGTTTTTTAAGTAGGTTCACAAACAGTACCTTTTATCTTGCCCATACCTGCCAAAATTCTAATTAATATTCCGTATTATTACTATTATTGTTGTTGTTGTTGTTGTTGTTGTTGTTGTTTTAGAGTATTTTTCTTCTTATTTTTAATCTTAATTAAATTTTGAGAAAATTACTCAAAAAATAAAGTGGTGTGGAAAAAGATGTGGGTGCTAACAATGCAGCGGAATATTAATTAGAATGTTGGCAGGTATATTTTACCCTTTAATCTACAATTTGTCGTTATGGTATTGAAATACAGCGTAGAAGAAAGTGGTGTGAGTGCCCCACCAGATATTTATTTATTTATTTTATTTATTTAAGTAGCATGTTTTAACATTAATTTACACATATTTAATAAATTCATCGCTTTATGGTTTAGAGGAGAGGAATGTAATAAATCAACAAATCAGTAGAAGTAACTCATTATTTAAAAATATAATAAACTAAATTTTGAAATAAGAAATTATTTTTCATAAGATTTGACATCAGTAGAAATCTCAGTGTGATAAAATTAAATATAATAATCTTTTGTATCACTCACACTACTTTTTCTTACCCTACATTTTATTATACACTTATGTAAACTTAAGATTTGAACCGTTTATTGTTCTTTTTTTTTTTTTTTTTTTTTTTTTAATAGAAAGAAAGAAAAAATAATAAAAAATATTTCATTCACTTAAAAATTTATTTTATTCCAAGAATTTTCGCCCACATGATTCTTTGAAACTTATTTGAAAATGTTTGAATATTTTTGTACATTGTCTATAAATTGTATATGCATCAAATACTTTACTTAAATTTAGTACAGCAAACAACAAAGAATTTCATAATGCATCTTGAAGTGTACTTCAGGTCATCTATAACTATAGCTCTAAAAAAGCCGAATTCTTTCAGGCAACCGAGTAAACGAAGAATACATATTTTTCATAATATTTTCTATGAGAAACAGGATTTTGTGCACATAAAAATACATGGTCATTTCATCTTGTTTAATAAAGTCTAAAGATGCTAAACTGTTCAGACGAGAAAATTTCCCCATAGACGTATTGTATTTAAATACTTTTGGATGTCCCTATACACGAACCATTTGTCCGATCTTAATGTAATGTTTTTAGCACTATCCCCATATGATACAGATTTAGTACAACGAGTTTGGTCTTCCTGAAAATATTCGTTTTTGAATTGCGATGATAACAGTTCACCACAGATAGCCATACAAATCAACAGCTAAAAGCCTGACTTTGGAACTCAGGGGAACTTAAAACGTGTAAAAAGGGCAAAACTTAATTTCTAAAATTCGACTCCAAAACAATATAGTATTTCTTTTACATATACTGGTAAGAGAATGTAAGAATATTATATATATATTTATTTATTGAGTAAATAAGAATTGCTGTAGTAAATCCGGAAAAACAAGAATAATAACTTTGAAAACAAGCACTAAATATAGTACTTGTTTGTATTTCTTCTTCATAAATACAAGTCGGCAGTGTCATTTCAATGTTATCATCAGATTATAAAACAACCAATTCTGAAATTCGTAGTATACTTCTGTAGCACAAACCAACAACCGATTGTTATGTAACATCCATATTATCTATTAATATTAACAGTTTGTTTTGCCTTTTTAAGAAAAGATTTTTTTTAATCATATAATATTTATATAATATCATATAAAAAGAATAGTTATGACAAACAATAAAGATTATTTATAAATTAACATTTACTTAGTCTACTGTGTATGAAAACGCGCAGCTGCCAACCTTTCTAATTTTTTTCATCACTCATTTTTAAAAGGAATAAGTCACATATAATTTACACGATCACGATTAAATAAGTTCTGAAAACAATTATAAAAAGTTTCCTTTATTAAATCTCCCTTGAAAAATGGGAGACTTTGCACCAATGAAAATATAATACATTGTTCACATAGTAGAGTTATTCAATTAAAGCGTAAATAAATTTATATATTTATTTATTTTATAAAAAAAATCCTTGTGGAAGGAACACATTTTATTCTTTGATTCTGTATACAAAAAAAAAAAATTACAGATTTGCGTTTTATATTATAATTTCAAAAATTAAAGAGCGTTTATATAATGCAAATTATTTTTTTTAACTTTTTTTTTTTTTTTTTTTTTTTTACAAATAATGGTTTCGAATATTTTTTTTATTAATTTATTTATTTATTTATTTATTTATTTATTTATTTATTTTTGTATATAATGCCAATTAAGCGCTAAAAGAAGATTGTCTAAAAGAATTTGCTAATGCAAGCATTTATAGTAGCTAATTTTTAAGATACAACATTAAACTATACCTTAAGCAAAGTAAAGATGCACAATACCTCTAATCAGACAAGACAAATATGTATAATAATTTCATAGAAATTCAATCTGATATTTTAAGAACTATTCTTTTCATGTTTTACGATTAATCAAAAACAGAATTCAGCGTAAACAAGCAAACAATTTGTAAATCTCTCTATTTTAATTTAAAAATATGTAATAACCAAAAATAAAATTTTATGATAATTCTTTTTTATTAATATTATGTATCATCGGTATATATATGTAAAAAAAAAAAAAAAAAAAAATCCAGTAATTTAATAAATTTATCAAAGTTCTTATAAATATTCATTAAATTACAATGTTTTATATCATATAATATTAAAAAAATCCATTAATTTTGATTAATATATATCGAATTAATGTTTGAGAAAAGAGTTGCAGTTTATTTGTCGTATTTATAATGTTTTCATCCGTAGATCATGAACTTTATTTATTGCAGAAAAGAAAAACAACATCTTCAAAGCATTTAACAATTATAAATGCCATAATTCTAAATAAAATAGTTCTGTTCCTCTATTTCTAACCTCACGTACGTTCAAGGATATAAAAGGTAAAATCAAATTAGAAAACCAACGTATCAACATGTATTTCCTTTAAAATATAAAGAATAATTATTACATTATTGTATTTAATTAAGTTGTTTTGGATATTAACCAAAAAATGTGGGTAAATAAATGGCGTAAATATTAATCTAAAAACTTATGCTATATACATACAATATACGATAATTCATAAAAAGATGTCATTCGAGTTGTTTATTCAAAAAACTAACGTTCCATTGCATGCAGTATAATGAAGAACACTGTATGTAGCTCTAAAAATTATTTGTGCTACCCACTTTATAAATGAGAAATGCTCGCGTCAAATTCTAAGAAAAAATTAGTAATTTCAACAAATTTCAGACAAGAAATTTCTAAAATCCTTTACCTGTACGCTTAAATCCTCCTCAAGATTATTATATCATGATGAAGGTCTGTGTCGTATACACATGAATGGATTGTGTGTCATCACCATCTGACAACATACCCAGATGTTCTTTTTACTGGTTTGTTTGTTCTAGTTGGGAATCATGGCTCCTCCAAGCAAAAACTTTTATTCTAATTTTAACATTTCTATCCGTCTAGCGGAACGTAATGTTTCATCATGAGTACAAGCAAAAAAACTTGACGTCAGAGACGGTAGGCTTATAAGAAAAGTGGTGTATTTGAATGTGTCATTGTTGTTACATTGAAATATCGTTTGAACTTAACCCATTTGCATCATAAAAAAAAAAAAAAAAAAAAAAAAAATGAAAAAAAAAAAGTGTGTGTGTGTGGGGGGGGGGGGGGGGGGGGGGTTTATCATCAAACTTTTTCACTTTCTCTTACCCATGTAAATGGTAGAAAAAGTATAGTTGTTGAGTCAAATTTTTCAAATCGAGTTTTTGTTATATTTATACGTTTTAAGGTCCCCTGAATCCAAAAATCATGTTTTTAGCGGTTGGTCTGTGTGTCTTTTATCAGCATATCTCAAGAACAAATAATAGCAGAAAGTTCAAACTTGGTATTCTAAATGTGTTTCATATAGGGATGCTACACTAAACTTTTCGTTGAGATCGTGCAAATGGTTCGTGTACAGGGACACTCAATATAATTCAAATACATTACGTTTATGGGGGAAATTGCAGGCAAGTAAAGTTTAAACATCTATAGACTGCACTAAACCAAAATGAAACGAATATATGTTTTTTATATGCGTAAAAACAAGTTTCATGTAGAATGTGGTATGGAAATCATTCATTGTTCGTTTACAGGGCTACACAAAAGAACCAGATTATAGTGCGACAATACTTGAAAATTGATGGAAATGTATTTCAGGTTGTGCCGTGTGCTATTAATATACATTTATGTGCACCATGTGGTGTATACATAATCTTCAGAAGGTTGCCAAGATTTAAGCCATAACATTCTTTTTTTTTTTTTTTTTTTCTTTCTTTTTAGTGGATGTGCTTTACTATAATATTTTACCATGTCCAAGAAAGCTGCTCAGGAATTAAAATTAATTCCACATGACCATATGGTTAATAAAGTATTTTTTTAAGCTGAATATTCTTGCTTGGTTTTTTGTATATTTAAACGTTTTGAGGCTTCCTGAATACTGAAGTCAAGTTTTTAACGCTTGATCTTTGTTTGTGTCACTTAGAGTAAATTAAAAAAAAAAAAAAAAAAAAATTAAGCGATCCAAATGTTGTATGTTGAAGCTAATACGTATGTTGCTAGAAAAGTTTGATCAAGATTGATAAGTTTCAAGGAATGTTGCGTGTGAAAGTTGTCTAAATAATTTTAAATGGACTTTTGAATTTAATAACAGATTTGAATTGTATATAAATGTAGGTACAATAATGAAACAAGGGTGGGGGGGGGGGGGGTGAGGAGGGCGGTAGCCCCCCCCACACACACACACAGAACCATTTGCCAAATAAAGCTGTTCCGAAACCTAATTTGAATTGTTGTAACATAGGTTTTCATAACAGTACTCGTTATCTTAGCCCTTAATCTCCAATCTGTATTTATAGTATTCATTCCAGGGTAAGAGAAAGTCGTGTGAGTGACACACCAGATTATTTAAATTATATTTAAGTACAAAAAGGAACAGAGTTCAGCATATATATACGCTATTGATGCAAATGGGTTAATGACCGTAGGAATGATAAAAGCAATCGACACAGAGGCCGCAGAGGTCCTATATTTTTACGGTTTTTTTTTAATACCACTATTTATTTTAATACATTTTTTAATCAAAATTTTAAAGCTAAATGATGTATAAAAGTATACTGATTGATTAAAGTGGAGGCAAAATAATAAAATTCACATAAAACAAGTAATACAAAAGAAAATATTTTAAGTCAATTCCTACTTACAAACACTATCGAAAAAGTTTTTTTTTTTTATAATTTTGAATTAGGAAATAAAAAGGCGTGAAAAAGGAAATAAAAATAATTATAAGATTTAAAAAAAAAAAAAACTTTTTATATACCATGTTTCAAATTTTTGAGGAATCATAGAGCTCTTATCAATGTGCATAAAATTTTTAAAGTGATAATGACGTCAATTTTTATGAGATGCATAATTTAACTTTTTATAATTTTTTAATGTTCACACGTTTAATTAAATGTATTTATTTTTATTTCGAAAGAAAATGAACTCGTAAATTTTTTTTGGCAACAATTAAATTATAGCTAATATTTTAATGGCTATTTTAACGCTATTAGGATGTTATTATTTTCATATCTTAATTAATTATAAGAAAACTAATAAAAATTCGAAAATCGGACTTCGAAGTATTATGTCGTCACCGTGTTCTGAGCAATCCAGAAAGTTTCAAATTTGTAGCTAGTCGTGAAGTTAGTTAAAAATCGATTGCAAGATTGGTACAAGAGTGAGAGTGTGAACTAATAGTAGGAATTGAAAAATATAGGACTGTGGTGGACACTGAATCGAGAAACGCATTGATCTATAACTAAGAGGGACAAATAACATTTTCACTTTATCTTACTTATATATATGGTAGAGAATGTATTGTTTATGGACAAATTTTCGAAACTGTGTTTTTGCTATATTTATACGTCTTTAGGTGACTTGAATCCAAAAATCAGGTTTTTAGTGGTTGGTCTGTGTGTCTGTTATCAGCATATCTCAAGAACAAATAGTAGCAAGAAGACCAAACTCGGTATTCTAAATATGTATCATATAGGGGTGTGACACTACATTTTTTGTTGAGATCAAGCAGATGCTTTGTATACAAGGACATACAAAACAATTCAAACACATTACGTCCTACGGGCGAAATTTTTGGTAAGTACAATTTAACATCTATACGCTAATGAAATGAATATATAGTTATATGCATTAAAAGAAAAAAAAAAAAAAAAAAAAAAAAAACAGATTCGTACAGAATATGGCAGAAAAATTATTCACTATTCGTCTAACGAGCTATTCAAAAGAACTAGAATATAGAGTGACTATACTTGGAAATTGCTGGAAGTGCATTTCAAATTGTTTGTGTGTTATTAATATAGGTTTATATTTAAGTGCACAATGTAGTGTATACGTAATTTATAGAAGACATATAGGGCTACCAATAATTAATCGAAAGCATTCATTTCTATTGAATATAACTGGTGGAAGTGTTTTGCTACATTTTATCATGCCCAGAAAACTGCTCAGGATTGAAAATTAATTCATCATATTTATACGTTCCCTGAATTCTAAAGTTGAAGTTTCAGTGATTAATCTTTGTGTATGTCTGTTATGAGCAACGAGATATATAAATTAGAGTGCTGATTCAATGGATGAAGGATTAGCTTTCCGTGGTTCAAGATGAATCACGTGACATGCTTGAATAGGTTGCTGTGTTTGGCCCTTTATCGCTATTTTGGCATTTAAAATATCAAGTTCAACAAATTATCATTATTATTAGGTAACATGACAGTCCTATGACCGAAATAAACTGCTTTTAAAATAATTTTACACATATTTCACATTTTAATAAATAATAAAATACCTTTTTTTTTCGTCGTTTCTCAACAAAGTTTAAAAGTGTTTATAAAAGAAAATTTAAACTTTTAAAGAGCTAAATTTAACAACAAATAATAATTTTTCAACTATTTTTAAGCATTTTGTCGGTTAAAGTTCAACTACACGAAATAAAAAAGAAGTAAAATCAAAATCAAAATGGTTTAGAACAAAAGAAAGAATATTAAACTACGTAAAGTAAACAAAAACATTGAAACCGTTGCCATAGAAATGTACTGAAAATGAACTGTTACCAAGGAAACCACCGAATACGCATGTGCAAGGAAAGCATGTCACATGACTCATCTTGGACCTTCTCAAGGGTTACCATTTATCACTCTACTTTATATATCTCGTTGGTTATGAGCATACTTTAAATAACTGCAATCAATTCAAACGTTGTATTCTGAAGTTCATAAAAGGTTGAAATATTTGTCAAAGTTACAAATTCTTTTATCTCGCAATTGAGTTTGCATTCGATCAAGAATATGTTGAAATTTCAAAAATGTATATATCGCCCAATTAATATCGTGATATTATGACGTATAAATTTAAGACTGATGTACCATTTTATAATTAGAATCTATATTTATGTGTTAATGATGAAATGAACATTTTAAAGTATGGACATCCTTATCTTTCTGCGGCGCAAATTTATTTAATAATAAATCTGAATTTTCAGGGCCTCATTCACAGATATGTTGCATTTTAATTTAATTTTAGGGCATTTTTAACTTACTTATTGTAGTTTTTGACACACACACACACATTTTACCTTTTTCTAACACTTATTATTTCGGTTTATCCGTCTCCCTGTCCAAGATCTAACCTCCGTAAACATTTTTAGAATTTCTTCAAACTAATATGTGTTATTCAAGTTTATTACGGCGTGTTTCTTATTTAAAATGGTATAAATAGCGCGAGTGGTTTGTATACAGGGGTATCCAAAAGAATTCTAATGCATGGCGTTCTATGAGGGGCAATTTCATAAATTATATTTAAATACTGCATGTAAGTACAAAACATATTGAAATTTACATTCATTATTCATTTACACAGAAACCTGTTTTCAATAGATTATGTTACAATTAACTATACGGTTTAGAGGGACATTTTTCATGCATCGTTTGTACATTAATCATTTATTCAAATGGCATATGAGATACAACTGAACGCATGTGGCGTATAATACAGTCTATGCGCTGAACTTTCTATACTATGTAGGATCTTCCAAAATTCATAGTGATAAAAAATTATGTGTATGCATTCTATTTGATCTTTACAGAGTGATACTCCAGTTATAATTTGTATATATGTTTTCCTTTTCACAATGTGACTGAAAATATTCGATATAAATGTAGAATCTTTGCCTAATACGTTTCACAAGGAATTGTCAAATATAGTTCTTGTCGTAGATTTAATTTTATGAAGGTGTTATGTGTAAACACGAATTATATTCAAAAAATTTAGTAGTTGTGTCCGAAAAAAAATTGTAATTGTTATTTGCTGGAGGCAAGCAGTCCTAAAAAGTAAATGTGATAAATATTCAAAAGTGTCTCAAACATTAGGAATAATGCAGAGAAATATTTCTTTCTTTCTTTTTCCTATTTTTTAGAGATTAAAATACATTTTACACACTTTCAAAAAACAGTTTGTACAAACTTAAAAATTTTTGAAAAGTGAAAATTATTTTAGAAAGATCTACAATTTTTGATTTGAAAAGTGGCTTTTAGAATATGCGTTTTACAATGCATATCTTATCTATAATGGAACATATACTTGTTCATAGTTTTATACAAGTTTAAGCTTGCAGAGTGCACCATTCTTTATTAAAAAAAAAAAAAAAAAAAAACTAAGCCTATTACTTTCTCTTACCCTTACGGTAGAGAAAGTATTGTTTTAGGGTCAAATTTTCGAAAGTGAGTTTTTGTTATATTTACATGTTCTGAAGTCCCCTGAACACGAAAATCATGTTTTTAGCGAATGGTCTGTGTGTGTGTCTGCCTGTCTGTGTGTTTGTTATCAGCATATCTCAAGAACAAATAGTAGCAGAAATTCCAAACTCGGTATTCTAAATGTGTATCATATAGGGATGCTGCACTAAGCTTTTCGTTGAGATTGAGCAAATGGTTCGTGTACAGGGACACTCAAAAGTATTCAAATACATTACTTCTATGGGGGAAATTGAAGGTAAGTAGAGTTTAACATCTATAGACTGCACTAAACTAAATGAAACGAATATATATTTTTTGCAATAGAAATAGTCAACTGGGAAAAAAAATTTGTAGGAGCCTCGCCTTCCCCCCTGGGAGGAAGTCCCCCCCCCCCGAGGGGAGTAAATTTTCATGGTGAGTATCTTTCAAAAGAGCTCGCCAATAGCTTTAAAACGAATGGTTGAACCATCGATCTGCGATAATTTCAAATAAAGTTATCGGTTTTTTCATTGTTAACAAAAAGAATTTTTTTTTTTTTTTATAATATAGAATTGTAAGATTGATAAGTTTTAAGGAATGTTGCGTGTGAAAGTTGTCTGAATAATTTTAAGTGAACTTTTGATCTTAATTACAGATTTAAATTCTATATAAATATAGGTGCATTAAGCCCCCCCCCCTCACACAGAACTAATTATCATATAAAACTTTTCTGAAGCCTAATTTGAATTGCTTAACATAGATTTACATAACAGTACTCGTTATCTTACCTCTTAATCTCCAACCTGTATTTATAGTATTAAATTTTAGGGTAAGAGAAAGTCGTATCAGTGACACACCAGATTATTTTTTCCTTTTTTAAGTCATTGATATAAAATTCTGCACAAAACAGAATTTAATTTAGTACGATAAGACTTATTTTAATCAATTCTTCTACATAAAGGCATGCAGTAACTCTGTTTCATTCCTCAACGTGGGTCACTATATTCATTTCTTAAAATTTTTTTGGTATAACTTTCGCAAAGGAGCTCTTTAGCGGCTTTTAATTTTTTGTTGTCATTTTGGCGATGAATTAAAATGGCTATGACAATTGCATAAGTAAAGATTTCGGCGAGAAATGCCCAAGCTACTTGGGTGCCAATTCAAATTTCGCCAAGAAGTTCTATACTAAAGCTTCCATTTCTGTATGTGCGTAGTACGATTCTTTTTCACAATTTTATTTTAATTATTAAAAAAAAAAGACAAATTATACAGACACGACATTATTTCATTATTTAAAACATGAAAATCTGACATTGACAGATTTTAATTTAGTGCCAGAGGCCTACTGCTAAACTTGTTAATATCGACAAATTCTTCTTTAGTTAATTCGTGACGATCTGAATTCCATGATAAAGTTTTCATTAAATCAAACCAATGCGTTTCAGCTGCAGATATTGTAACAAATAACGTTGGAAGTCCAAACTGTCTTATAGCCGCAAAACAACGTTTTTTCTCTTTTTCTCAATGAGGGGGAGGTGTGCCTTGGGGGGGGACTCATGTCAAAGGTGTGCCTTGGGGAGGGGACTCATGTCAAAGTTGTACCTTGGGGGGGACTCATGTCAAAGTTGGGCCTTGGGGGGACTCATGTCAAAGTTGTATCTTGGGGGGGAATCATGTCAAAGTTGTGCCTGGGGGGGAATCATGTCAAAGTTGTGCCTGGGGGGGACTCATGTCAAAGTTGTGCCTTGGGGGGACTTCATTCAATAAATCCCCATTCAATAAACCGACTGAAATAGGCCCTTAGCACTATTAAGAGTGTATTATAAAAATTCGACAACGCTGTACCGACTGAAATAGGGGTACCTTGGGGGGGACTCATGTCAAAGTTGGGCCTGGGGGGGGACTCATGTCAAAGTTGTGCCTTGGGGGGACTTCATTCAATAAATCCCCATTCAATAAACCGACTGAAATAGGCCTTAGCACTATTAAGAGTGTATTATAAAAATTCGACAACGCTGTACCGACTGAAATAGGGGTACCTTGGGGGGGACTCATGTCAAAGTTGGGCCTGGGGGGGGCCTCATGTAAAAGTTGTGCCTTGGGGGGACTTCATTCAATAAATCCCCATTTAATAAACCGACTGAAATAGGCCTCTAGCACTAATTAAGAGTGACCTATAAAAATTCGACAACTGTACCGACTGAAATAGGCCTCTAGCACTAAAAAAAAAAAAAAAAAAGTTTGCAATTTTTTTTTTTTTTTTTACAGCATAAAAAAGAAATGTATTTATTTATTTATTATGCGAATGAATTATAGAATCTTTCGATATATAGCTTTTATAGTTTTAATGAGTTTTTAATAGTCATATTTATGTCCCAAAGTTTGTTTATATTCAGAAAGTTCCATTTATTTTATTAAAGTCAATTTGTTTTATTAAATTTAACCCTTTTTAAGAAATTGCCATCATTATTTTTGAAACTTTTAACTTTATTTTCAGTAATTTTTAAAAAGTTAATTATAAATATTTTTATATAAATTTCTTAGTTAACCCTTTTGCATTCATAAATACATGCAAGTTAATTTTACATTTAATTTTTTTTTCAACATATATAAATAATATAATAACAATAATACAATTCGTTCTGTACTGAAGCTGTTTCATTTCTTTAGCACGATTTTTTTCAATTTTACTTTAACTAGCAAACCCTTGCGAAATTTTCGCAGTTTATTTCTTTTTTTATTTATCTTTAAAATTTGAAATTTATAAGTCTTATACCAATTTCACCATCCAATATAAATTTTATTTAATCAGAAGCCAAATTATTAGTAAGTTCTTTTTTTTTTTTTTTTTTTTTTGGGGGGGGGGGGGAGGTATGACGTGCTAATGGTAGTCAACCCAAAATCCTTCAAAGAAAAATTTCAAAATAAAATTCCTGTTTGATGATCCAGTTTTCATACTTCCCCAGGCAAGGATAGTTTTAGTATAGTATCCCTATGGCGACTTTTAAATTTTTGCCGCCATGTTGGCGATGCTTTTTTATTTATTTTTTAATTTATTCATTTTGGCATAATTTTTCGTTTAAGAAAAAGAAAAAAAAACTAGTATGTTGTGGCCACCACAAGACTTTCTTCTATATTTTCCTGTACAAATTCACGCAGTAAGAATATTAAAGAAAAAAAAAAAAAAAAAAAAAAAAAAATGATTTTTTTCAGTTTTTTTTTTCGTTAAAAGTAAAAAAAATCGATAACTTTGTTTTAAATTTCCACATATTTATAGATCAACCATTCGTTTTAAAATTATTGACGAGACCTTTCGAAAGATACCGATCTTGAAAAATTTACACAACCCCCCGTAGGGGGGGGGTTCTTCCTCCTAGGGGGGGGAAGCGATGCCCCAAATTTTTTTTCTAATTAACTACTACTATTATCAATAATTCATATTAATTTCATAATCACAGGTTAAGAATAACTCTCATTATGTACATTTATACGAAATTTTTTCCTATACTGTCATGTTAAAAATTTAGAAAAAATACGATCACAGCGCCACCTGTTGAGCGATTGATCCCCAAATCTAATCAGCCTCAGTTTATGTCAGGGGCCAATTAAATACCAAGTCTGGTTAAATTTCGTTAAAAAAAAAAAAAAAAAAAAAAAAAAAAAAAAACGATTTTTTTCTAAGTTTTTTTTCGTTAAAAGTAAAAAAATCGATAACTTTCTTTTAAATTATCACAGATTTATAGTTCAACCATTCGTTTTAAAGGTATTGACGAGAGCTTTCGAAAGATACCCATCTTGAAAATTTACTCCCCTCGAGGGGGGACTTCCCCCCCAAGGGGGGGGGAGGCGCCTACGCATGCAAAATTTTTTTCCCAGTTGACTATCTCTATTATAAATAATTCTTGTGAATTTCATAATGATTACTAAAAAATAATTCTCTTTATGCACATTTATACAAAATTTTGTTCTATATCACCATGTTAAAAATTTAGAAAAAGCGGGATGGCAACGCAACCTGTAAGACAATTTTTACCAAAAGTTGATAGGCACTAATTTATGTCAAGGTGCAACTACATACCAATTTGTATGAAATTCTGTGCAGTAGTTCTTGAGGTACAGTTGCCACAAAATTTTGTCACACACACACACACAGCCAGACAGACAGACAGACATTTTCTAAAAATGGTCAAATCGTGTTCTACAGCTCTCAAAACGTGTAAATTCATCAAAAACCCGAGGTCGAAAATTTTTACGAATCCAATACTTTCTCTATATTACATGTAGAAGAAAGTAAAAAGTTTGTACCTATTTTGATTAAACTTCTTATTGTTGCGTTTTTTAGTCAATTTATGACACAAAAGTTCATATTTTGTTTATATCTTTAAAGTATTGCTAGATTTAAAACGACGCTTACAACGACTTACTGCCTTTGTAAGCGCTGTTTTAAATCTAGCATAATCCAGCTTTAAATCTAGATGTAAATTTTAAAAATAAGTTTTTCTATAAAATTATCTCATCAGACAAATGTCGTCATTTTTACTTTCTTCTATATTCAATAGAAGAAAGTATTGGATTCGTAAAAATTTTCGACCTCGGGTTTTTGATGGATTTACACGTTTTGAGAGCTGTAGAACACGATTTGACCATTTTTAGAAAATGTCTGTCTGTCTGTGTGTGTGTGTGACAAAATATTTATGGCAACTGTATCTCAGGAACTACTGCACAGAATTTTATACAAATTGGCATGTAGTTGCACCTTGAGATAAATTAGTGCCTATCAACTTTTGGTAAAAATTGTCTTACAGGTTGCGTTGCCATCCCACTTTTTCTAAATTTTTAGCATGGTGATACAGGGCAAAATTTTGTATAAATGTGCATAAAGAGAATTATTTTTTAGTAATCATTATGAAATTTACAAGAATTATTTATAACAGAGATAGTGAACTGGGAAAATTTTTTTGTATGTGTAGGAGCCTCGTCAACCCCCCTGGGGGGGAAGTCCCCCCTCGAGGGGAGTAAATTTTCAAGATGGGTATCTTTCGAAAGGTCTCGTCAATACCTTTAAAATGAATGGTTGAACTATAAATCTGTGATAATTTAAAACAAAGTTATCGATTTTTTTTTACTTTTTACAGAAAAAAATCGTAATTAAAAAAAAAAAATTAAACAAAATTTAACCAAACTCTGTATTTAGTTGGCCCCTGCCATAAACAAGTGCTGATTAGATTTGGGGATCAATCGCACGACAGGAGGCGCTGTGATCGTATTTTTTCTAAATTTTTAACATGGCAGTATAGGACAAAATTTCGTATAAATGTACATAATGAGAGTTATTCTTAACCTGTGATTGTAAAATTAATATGAATTATTAATAATAGTAGTAGTTAATTAGGAAAAAAATTTTGTGCATTTGGGGGCATTGCTTCCCCCCCTGGGGGGAAGTACCCCCACGGGGTGGGGCAAGTTCAAAGATGGGTATCTTTCGTAAGGTCTCGTCAATACCTTTAAAACGAATGGTTGAACTATAAATATGTAATAATTTAAAACAAAGTTATCGATTTTTTTTTACTTTTAACGAAAAAAAACTTAGATTTTTTTTTTTTTTTTTTCAATATTGTTACTGAGTGAATTTGTATAGGAAAATATAGAAGAAAGTCTTGTGGTGGCCACAACATACTAGTTTTTTTTTCTTCTTTATTGGATCACTGAACTGAGTCTGCGTGCTTAAATATTGCTTATGTATTTTTTTAAATCCTCGCTTATTTTATTGTCGCTATCGTATGGTTTCTACAAAATATAGTTCTAACTGGTCCACGTTAGAGAAATATTATATAGATAATTTTAAAAAATGTTTGCATGTTCTTTCTTTCTTCCTTTTTTTAGTACGGAGGACTATTAGTCTCAATCTATGGATAAAGCGTTGTCGTCAGTTTTACAATGGTTGGACATTTATCGAAATCGAAAATACAATTGAATAATTTGAAAGCGATGTTAAAAATTGAAAAAAAAAAAAAAAAAAACTAATAGTCCTCCGTACTAAAGTAAATTCTGCTTTTGCCAGAATTTCCTCTTTTTTTTTTTTTTTTTTTTTTTAAGAAAAAGAAAAGAAAATTAATAATAATCTGTATCGAAAAAGTTGAAAAATCCTTTTTTTAGACAAAAATACATAATTTATTTTAATTTTTAATTGTTACCAAAAAAGTTTTCGAGTTAATTTTTTTATTTATTTATTTTATTTTATTTTTATTTTTATTTTATTTTTATTTATTTATTTTTTAAATGAAAAGAAATTCACGCGTAAATATTAAAATGGATATAAAACTTTGTGAAAAATTAAACTTGCAGGGTAAAATTGGCGCCATTATAACTCTAAAAGTTTTTTTTTTTTTCCTTTTCCGACATAAAAAGAAATATATTTACTTATTTATTATTTTTTAGCATCAATTTGTTTTTTTCTTTTAAATAATTTTAAAGTTACATTTATTATTATTATTATTATTATTATTATTATTATTATTTAATATCTTTTGTACCAATTATCAGATTGAACTAAAAAATACGGTGGCGGGGACAAGATTTCGTCATGATTAAAATGTGTACCAATTTTATATAAAATATTTATGTATAATAAATATAATAATCCTGACTAAAAATCCGCGCTAATACAATGACAAACTTTCAGCTTTATATATTTAGATAAAAATAAAAAATTCATTAAAGGTAATTGATAAAATTTAGTAACGACAATAAAATCGCTGCCTAAAAGAAATAGTATGCTAAAAAAGTAAGGGGGAAAAAAGAATAAGAAGCTTTTTGCAATAAGATTTCAAATTCAACAACTTGCTAATAATTTCAATTGTTGACTCGGATTATTATTATTATTATTTCGTACCTTCATCGTATACAATGAGAGTAACTAGGTAAAAACACTCGCTCTTCAACCTAGGAAGGGCTACCGAGTTTCGCATGCTCAGATTAATGACGGTTTACCATATTTGCTAGTTTATCGTTGTTTTGGCTAGCTTAATAAGATGTTTGAATCAGTAAGCTATAAGATTTTTTTTTTTTTTTAGTTTTATTTCACATCAGAAATATGCAAAATTTTGAATTGCAGCCATCAGCAATGCGTACGTCTGTACACTTCGCGTACATGAATCATTGGACAACCCTATCAGAAAATGCATGAATCTGAAAAATATGCAAAATTTTGTACTGAAGAAACCAGTATCACGCACGTCTATACGCTTCGCGTACATAACCCCTCCCCCCCCCCCAAAAAAAAAAAAAAAATAAAATAAAAAATCACTGGACACCCCTATTAAAAAATGCATGAATCTCAAAAATATGTAAAATTTTTGAGAAAGTAATCGCCAAATAAAAAAGCCAATAACAAAAAGACAGTAACTGCCATAATGAAGAGCCATTCCTATCTTGAAGGATTACTGGTAAAAACTGACTGAGTCAACGTGCTATACATCCTTTCCCAGACTTTGGATATTAACAAAACTGATATCTTGAAAGAAAAATATGCCTTTTAAAATTTTATACCAATTTCTGCTTTATCCGCATAGTATTAAATGTTTGATCATCAGTGGCAATTTTAAATTTAGTTCCTGGAAGTTTTTATTTTTTTAAATCATCTTAAATGACCGTAAAAATTTTTAATTCGTACCCATGGATTTTTTTTTTTTTTTTTTTTTTTTTTCTATCCGGTAGATATTTTTAAAAACAAGATCTGGGTGAAAATTACCATTTAAAAAAATTACCATAGTAAAAGGTAGTTAATAGTTACACGCTTTCCGCTAATATTGTAAATACAGAGGCTGTTCGCACATTTTTTAGACGATTTTGATGGAGTGTACTGAAGCAATTTCTCTCATATTTCGTGTTTTATTTGTTCAGTTTGATAGCCCTTGTTCTTAACTAACATTCTACATCATAATTTCTATGATAATAATGCTTTTTATAATATCGGAAGAGGTATATTTTTCTACTCCTCTTGAACAGCTTTCCAGAGTCCACAAAGCGTTGTAGGTCGGTGTTTGGATAATGTTGATTTTAAGAGTCGAAAAACACAAAAATCCAACAGTGATACATCAGAAGATTTAGCAGGAATGTCAGTGAAGGGTATGGTTTTAATTCCCGTTTTTTGTTCCATTTTTTTTCTAGAAAAGCAATTGCGGATTGCGATGTGTGGCTGCTTGTTTTGTCCTGATACAGTTCAACGGATTGATAGCATTGTGGATAAAGATCTGGATTTTCATTTTTAAAAATTGGAATTAAAATATGTTCTTGAGAGTATTTAGAGTTGATTTTGACATTTTTGTCACATTTTTTTGCTTTTATCTTGCGCTTGTATGAAAAAAACCAGTGGCAATCATAAATCCTTTAGAAAAACTCTCTTTTGATGCTTTGAGCCATGTAACAATTTTTTTTTCTCCACTTTTGTGATAATAAATTGACCTTTTTTTATTGCAAACACTTAAATAGACCCAAGATTCATCTGTTGTTGCAACATTTTTCCATTTTTCTCTTGATAAATGCTTTTCATAACGATTTCACTAAAAACTATCTTTGGAAAGAGTGGAAACCTATCCTTCCATCCACTGCCATTTTAAAAGCGCATGTTTGCATATAAACAAAAATTATAAATATCAGAAGATAAATAAAACTTCCAAAAATATAACTGTTGTGAAAATAAAATTCTCCATGCAAACGATTTTTTCTTACTGCGAAGTAAAATCGTCTAAAAAATGTACGAACTGCCTGTATTGTTTCATTAGTATAAATAAAACCATAACAGTACTCCAAAATACATAAGTGTTGTATTAAGCAAAAAATTTTCGTAAATAGACAAAATTTCATAAGGTAATACTGTTATTGTGCGAGTACACAGAAATGTAATTAGAATAAACTGTATAACTGAAATGTTTTTAAAGTGATTGGAAAACAAATTCGCCGTAATTGAATAGGTTTTTTTTTTTTTTTTTTGTTAAAAAATAATTTTTCTAAGGTTAAAAAACCTCATGATTTTTGCTAGGTGGAATGGAGAGTCTTATCAAAGAAAGTCCAGCAGTTTTTAGCTTGACCAATGAAATGCTTTAAACATGATCAAAATGTTGACTAATTGACAGTAGGATAATTTTCTTCTTTTAAATAATTTCATTTTCGTCTAAAACCTTTCTCATAGCAATGAAAGAGATCATTTTACAATATTTCTTCAAAATTTAAGCCTCATATTGATAAAAAAACTAGTATGCTGTGGCCATCACAAAACACTTTTTTTACATCATGCCAAATTAGGAATTGGTCGGAAAACTACTCTCTTAAAATAAATGAGTTAAGGTTGTTGTGTACTCACCCTCTTGAATATTCAAGTTTCCATGTTAACCTATGGGGAAGTTTTGTCCTTTAATAATTAATTAAAAAATGTTTAAAAGTGAATAAAAGTGGTATGACACACACATACACACACACACAAAAAAAAAAAATGTACATCTCGGTAGAGTTTTTTTTTTTTTCTTTTTTTAGATTTTCCTCACTGAAATAATGTTATCGATGTTTAAAGTAAAACATATACAAATTCTTTCAGAATAAATTTAATTTAAATGTATTAAAAATCATTTCTCCAAAAAGAAAAAAAAATAATAAATAAAACTGCAGAAAGGTGTGAAAAGTTGTCCTCTACAACACTGACAAATATTTTGCAAAACTATTGATTTTTGTATTAATTATTAAAGGACAAAATATCCCCATAGGTTAACATGGAACCTTGAATATTCAAGATGGCAGGTATACAACCGCCTTAATTCACCATGTCAGGTACGAGTTATTTTTTTTTTTTTTAATCGACTTGAGTTAAAAATGCAATTCTTTTAGTTAATTAGTAGCTTTTAATTTAAGTGAAATTCAGTTATCGATATTTATCGATACTTGAGTTATTTTTGATCATTCAACCACCTGTAAGTAGCAACATCGTTCTCGTTGCAACGCACTTTTTCACTAGCACGCAAGTGCAACGGGCAACGCCATTGTAAAGTGATCAGTTTATTAAATTCATTTGTATTAAAATCATTAATAAAATAAATAAATTACTCAAATACAATAAATAACTCAAGTTTGAGTGCATTATGTTAATTCATTCAAATTCTTGAATTTAACTCAAGATGAGAGGGCGAGTTTTTTCTGGGCAAATGAGTGAAAATTCACTCAAATTGAGTTTCTTTCATTTTAAGAGAGTATGAAACCTGAAAGTAGCTGGATAATAGTGCTTACCTATCGTCCGATACGCACACAAATTGAATCAGCATTATTTTTCATAAAAGCTGTATCATCTCGTATATAGAGCTTGGGGCATTTTTACACAACAGAAGCTGAAATGTAGCCTTCCCGCACATGGAGAAAAGTGTAGAATAACAGCGGCACTTTCCATCCAATATGCACCATTATTAAGAGAGCATAGATTTTCGTAATGACCGTCTTACGTATTATGCTTGGTGCACTTACATTCCACACAAGCTGAGATATAGTCTTAGCGTAAATGGACAAAATTGATCCATAACAGCGCTACCTATCGGCCAGTATTGAGTCAGGGTAGTTTTTTTATATTAGCGATTATACGTATCATGTTTCGTGCATTTTACATTATAGAAGCTGTGATATAGCCTTCCCGTAAATCGAGAAAATTGCAGTACATCAGCATCACCTATCAGTCGATGCGCATCATAACTGAATCAGCATGGTTTTTCATACTAACTATCTTAACTATCAAGTTTAATGCCCTTATACTGTATAGAAACTGAGATATACCCTTCCAGTTAAGGAAAACAGTTGCAGCATAGCAACGTATGTTCAGCGATATGCACCAAAAGTTGACAGACACTAATTTATCTCAAGGTGTAATTAAGCGTAAAATGTAATAAAATTCTGCGTGTTAGCTTTTGATTTAAAGCTGCCACAAAAATTTCACACTCGCACATGCACAAAACATGTTCAGAATTTATTAATACGTACAAAAATTTTAACGAATCTAGTAATTTCTTCTTGTGAATGTAGAAGAAAGTAATAATAATTTATGAAATAACAAGAAGATTCTTTTGTCTTTGTAAAAACGAATGAACTTATAATCTTTAAAAAATAACAAAATGAAGAAAAAAAAATCGGATAGAATAATATTAAACAGCAGTAGAATAAGAAAAATTTAATAAATGGAAATTTCTCAAGCTACATGGGAATAAAAAAGTTTATGCAAAAAGAGTAAAACTATTAAAATAAAAATTACCTGCTGTGTGAAACTGGATAAGTTCACTTATGTCACTTTTCCTTAAAATGTCTAAGACGTGAGGTCATTTTGTTGAGTCAGATCTCGACTATTTAGAGAAATTCATGTTCCATTGTTTTCACTTACTCATAAATGACGTTCATGCAAAGTTTATGTTAAGACAAACACACGAATATGTCGACTGTAGATGATTTTTCTTCTTTCTTAGAAATTTCGAGAGTAAGAAAGCGGAATTATTGATGAATAGTAACACCGATAAAACTCGAGCCATTTAATTGGTTGATTTATAGATATCAATAATAATAAAATCAAGTGTCATTTTACTAGTTCACCATCGTACTGTAGATATGAGGAGCTATGGTATACGTTAAAATTTTCTGTCTTTTATTATTATTTATTTTTTTATTTTTTAACGTTTCAAGGTATGAGGAATCTGAAAATCACAAAATCGATGTAAAGTCTGTAGGTTAGATAGTTTATTAGCTATTATTTATTGTATGTCGATATTATCTTAAATAAGAATGATCCTAGTAAAATCTGACTTGTTTTAAATTTTGATTTACGATACTGGCAAGAACCTTATTGAATATCAGCATTTGACTTTACAGGGACTGGCTTACAGAAGTGGGGGCCCAGGATAAAATCATTAATTAGGGCCTCTTCATAAGTGTAAAAAGTGAGTTTTGGATAAAAATAAAATGCTTTTCATTTCAGGAGGCACTTGATTTGGGGCCCTCTTATACATGAAGGCCCGGGCTCTTGTTCCATTATTTCCCCCTTGGAAAATTAGGCCTTGCGACTTTAAAAACTTCCTAAGTTGTTATGCGAAATTTGTTTGTTTTAACATGGCTTAGTCGTTCGGAGTTTTCCGTGGTTTTCTCATAAACTTGCGTAAATATGGGCTAGGACCCCTTAGAAAGTCCGCCATGGAAGGCATTTCCCCTCGGGCCTAGGACCCTAGGGTAGACAATCAGCCCTATTCCCAGACATCAACACTAACACTAATCTATCAGCTTGGAGAGCAGAACCGCTCGGCTACTGAAATAGGCCTTTTAATTAAAAGTCCAAAAAATAGTATTAAGTAATTTCAATAAATTGTAAAATATTATATTTTTAATAAATAACTTGTTATTTTTTAATTAGAATATTTTATTGGATGATTTTTTAACTAGATTTTATTATTATTATTATTATCGTTCATAGAAAATAAAATATTTAATAATATAAAAATTTTTTTAGTAAAGATTTTTCTATTAAAAGCCGAAACAATAATACTAAACAATCTCAATTAATTTAATTTAGTTATTATATATATATATATATATATATATATATATATATATATATATATATATATATTAGTTAAATTAGGTTTCTAGATTTTTTTTTTTTTTTTTTTTTTTTTTTTTAAATCTTTAATGAAAATATTTAGAAATAGATTTTTCAATTAAAAGCTCAAATAGTTCTATTGAACAAATTAATTTTATTATTAAACATTTTGATTTTTAATAAAGGCAATCATTTTTAATTATATTTTTATATTAAATAACTCTTTAATTATTTTTTCTCTATAATCTCCCATAGACAAAAATATTTTTATATTCAGGGATGAGATTTGTAGAAATATAAAAAAAACTGAAACTGTACGCAAAGGCAAGACAACTAGAATTTCAATGACAAAATCCATTATATTAGAGTAATAAATATCTATTTTAATCTTAAATGTATAAAGAAAGAACAAATACACACCAGAAATATAAAAAAGGCTGAAAAACCTAAAAAAAAAAAAAAAAAAAAAAAAAAAAAAAAAGCTAAATCTACAAAAAAGCTTAAATCAGCTGAAAAATCTCATTCCTGTGTATTAAAAGTATTTTAATACAGATTTTCAATTAAAAGCATCCATATATATTTATCTATTTATAAAACAAGCAATAACAATGATTTAATCTTAGCAGAAATGTAAATCATTTTAAAAATATTGGAGAAATGGAAGTATGTAGCTAAGCTTGTAACGCTAAGCAATGGTGTTTTATCCCACTTTTGCCTACATTCTAAAGCACGTGCGGAATCATCTGTCAATGTTTATCGCAGTGACGTCACGTGTGCCTGCTCTATTTGAGACACGAGTTACGTGCGCTACGGCCACGGTCTAATCTAATCCCACCTGTCAAGTTGATAAGTCGGGGGAAAGGGGTAAATATATTTGTGAGCTTGGGACACGAGATACTGATCTATGTGAGTTTCAGACGCGATTTCCCTACTGTGAGCTTGAAGCATGTGAGCTTCGAGCACGGCGCCAAAATTACTAGCCATTTCATCCCTAATTCGAACCCAATTACCCAAAAATTTAATATAGTAATATATGCTTCTAGTAGATTAATACTATTACAAAGAATAATAAACCTCTAATTAATGTAAAAGTTTTAGTCTTTTAGATGGATGTTAGCACATATGCTTAAAAATACCAAAATCATAAAAAATAAAGATTAAAAAGTTATGAAAGGGAAGAAGGTGGTGATAAAAATTAAACACAGAAAATTGGCTTGCAAAGTAAAAAAAATAAATAAAGATATCAGGGTTGGCAAAGTAAATATGTTTTTCTTCCCTCAAGAAATTCCAGCTCTTTTTACTTTATTGAAATTTTTAAATTATTTTATATAAATAACTTCTACTTATAACAGATGGGACAGCTCAATTTATTTTCACTCTTCTGAAAAGAGTTGAACAAACCGAATATGATTAAAGTTCAGTGTTCAGTTAATGTTATGTTACTTATACAAAACATTATTTGAGAGAAGAGAAAAAAGTAGATCTATCATCCCCATATAAGTATATATAGTAGATCTATCATCCCCATGTTATCGAGCAAAAAATTTTGATGGCGAAAAAAAGAATAAAAAGAAAAATGAATTTGAAATTGTATCTGGACTTTTTCATTCACCTTTACTAAATAAATTATTCATAAATTTTATTTACTAAATTATCCGTGTGTATTCCTGTGTGTGATTTACTTGGAGAAAGGCAGCCATTAGAGTGAATTTTCCCGAAAAAAAAGGCCTCACTTTTTCCCTCTCGCTGATCATTCTATGTCTTATTACTATATCTATGGTTCTAACAGATAAAAATTTTAACTATATTGAGGAGTTACAAAATTATAAAAGAAAAATGACGTTATGTAAAGCAAAATGCAGAATAAAAAAAAAAAGAACAAAAGAAGAAGAAAAAGTGAAAGTAATATAATCGGATTCAGGACTAATTGTGACTTTACTTTAAAAATCTTGAAATTGTATTTAAAAAAAAAAAAAAAAAAAAAAGCAGAGTGTGATTAAAATATTTTAAGATTGTAACCGATAAAATACATGTAAAGTCTTTGTAAGTCTAAAAATACACTAGTAAATTACAAGAGATATTCCAAAATTTCAGTTGAACAGTTTTCTCTTAAGTCACTGAAAAGTAATTTAAAAAAATCCTGAAATCAGGAAGAAATCCTACACACAGTCACCCGTTATTTGTTATATTGTTATAACTAAACAACGACATCAGCCAAAGTTTTTAACACGGATTTCAAAAACAAGATGTGTTGATTTTTAATTATCATCAAATAGAAGAAGCATTGGAATATGCTAGGGCTACTATACGTCCTCGGCATTCGAGGACTACCTATGAATTTTTAACTTTTTTATTTTTTGTCTCCCCCCCCCCAAAATAATAATAATAATAATAATAATAATAAAATAAATAAATAAACTACTTGAGGATGCTAAATGTCCCCAAATTTAAATAATTTATAAAAGTTTTTCTAAGTATCGTGGTAAAATGCATAAATTTGGAAATCAATAAAGCTGTAAAATAAATACCATCGTGCTTCATATCAGCATATGGATTCTTATATCTTGCTGGATTCGTTTGAACAGAAGAAAACACTTTTTTCATACATATACTATATATATATTTTTTTTTTTCTTTTTTTTTTAAATAGCAGTTATATGACCACCACAAATTGCATTGGTAGGAAAGAAAAAGGTAGTTTTTATTATTATTTTTTTTTTTTTTTGAGGGGGGGGGGTTATTAGAATGTTTTTTTATTCACCCGGGTTGTCAGTCATCGAGCCACTTTTCTGCTATGTTTTGACTCAAGGGTCATCCATATGAGTATGAGTAACCATGAGTCACCCTTGAGTGACCTGTGAGTAACCAGTGAGTGACCCATGACCATGAGTAACTCAGAATATCAGAAAATTTTACAGTATTTGAAGGATTCAAAACCTTTGCATTCTGCTTCTTTTCGGTTTTAAATTTTAATTTCGGATTTTTAGTTTTAATTTAAAAAATAATGTTAAAAAAAAAAAAAAGGGGGGGGGGTTAAAAAGAGTGCTTTTTTATCGGCATCTTAAAAAGTATTGGGCGAGTGCAAAAGTTCTACCCGTTTATATTACCCATAAAGAAGAGCAAATAAACGTAAAATGAACAGTACCTATTACTGTGCATAATCCCCATTGCTATCTATGACCTCTTGCCATCTTTTTGGTAGGAGGTGAAACCCACGGCGGTAAAATTCCGGCGGTTTCGAGTCAAAAAATTCTTGGATGGCAGTTTTCACAGCATCAAGATCATCAAAGATTTTCTGACTGAAGGAATAGTTCAACGCACGAAATAGATGATAGACAGTTGGTGCCAAGTCAGGAAAATAGGGAGGGTGGGGTAAAACCTCCCAACCAAAGCCCAGTAACTTTTGGCGAGTGATGACAGCAGCATGGCCAGCATGTGGCCTGGCGTTATCGTGATTAAGGGTAACACCGCGACGATTAACGAGACCTGGCCGCTTTGTTATCAAATTTGAATGCAGCCTGTCTAACTGTAGACAGTAAAAGGCAGCATTGATGGTTTGGTTGAGCGGCAGGACCTCCCAGTGAATTATTCCCTGCACATCCCACCACACACTCAATAACACCTTCTTGGGATGAAGTTCAGCTTTCGAAGTCTGTACAGGCGGATCAGAAGGGCGATACACAGTCCTACGACGTTTTACGTACCTAACCCACTTCTTATCTCCTGTCACAATTCATGCCAAGAATGGGTCATTTTTGTACCGGGAAAGCAAGGAAACACAGGTGGCGATTCGGTCATCCCGTTGATTAGCTGTCAGGTTATTTGGAATCCAACATTCTCGTAAAACCCATCTTAACCAGCCGCCTCTCGACTGCTAAAGGTCTCCGCTAATTCTTGCACGGTTGGGTTCGGGTTGTTCCTTATGGCTTGGTCAATATCGTCGTCTCCAACGTGTGATCGCCGTCCACTCCTAGCCTGATCTTGGCAGTTTCTGTCTCCTTCCCTAAATTTACGAAACCTTCAACGACGTGTGCTTTTGTCTATTGCATCCTCCCCATAAACTTGACAAACATTGCGACATGCTGCGGCTGCCGTACTCTTTTTATCGAACTCGTATAACAAGCAATGTCTTATATGCTCCTTCTCATTTTCCATGTTACACCCTCTATTTTTTTTTTTTTAGGTGATTAACTTTGAGAGACACAATGCATTTATATGTGAGGCATCCACACGTTTGATTGGCCGACAATTTGCGTCATTACAATATCATATGTGACTTCAATTCCATTGCAAATTTGCATATCCAAAAACGGGTAGAACTTTCGCACTAAATAAGGCGAAATTTTCTGTACTCAAACCAATTAAAAGATCAAAAGCATTCATTAATTACAAAGTGTGTTATTATATATTAGGATGTAGTCATCAATGAATGGTTCTAATCTTTAAATTGGTTTGAATACAGAAAGTTTTTTTAGGACGCTGATAAGAAGGCATTCTTTTTAAAAACCTTTTTTTAATATTATTTTTGTACATTAAATAATTTCTGCATTTTTGTCTGGGAATGGGTATTTCAAAGATTAAATTGAAATGCTCTTATTCTGTGTTCTCTCCCCCCATAATAATAAATATAGTGTAAATGTAAATGTGAAGATTGAACTATTTTAATTTAGAAATTTAATGCTGGGACGGTTTAATTTGCGTAAATAGATCTTTGGTTCAAGTTTTGATACAATGTTTCAGTGTATTTTGTGATGTATAAATTAGTTTCCAAATTAGTTTTAGTTCCAAAATATACTTTTCAATGTCCTAGAAATCTCCAATTCGGGGACAGTACATTAATTTGCCCTCAAATCAGTATTTGAAAATATGGTCACCTTAGAATATGCTTACACTTTTCCAAAACTCGATTTTTAATCTTTTGATTTTGAAATTTCATGCAAGCTGTTCTTCATTATTTTTCTTAAAAAAAAAAAAGAAAAGATGATTATGTATTAAAAATGTAACAGCACTTGCATGAAGGCTAAATTAAGAACACAACATTAAAAATTTTAATACTGGTGCACTGGGAAAAAATAATTCTAACACCAAAAGCTTCTATAATTGATATAGTGTTTCTACTTTCTCTTACCCATATAGAAGAGAAATTATTGTTTTGGGGTAAAATTAGCGAAATAGAGTTTCTGTTATATTTACACGTTTTGAGGTCTCCTGTATCCAAAACATCATGTTTTTAGCGGCTGATCTGTATATGTCTGTCTCTTAACAGCATATCTCAAGAACAAATTAGTGCACAAAGTCCAAACTTGGTATTCTAAATGTGTGTCATATAGGGATGCTACACTAAGCTTTTCGTAGAGATCAAACAAATGGTTCATGTACAGGGACACCCAAGAGAATTCAAATACATTATGTCTATAGGAGAAATTGCAGGTAAGTAGTTGAAACGTCTATAGACAGCACTAAACCAAATGAAACGAATATATACTTTTTATATGCATAAAAAGCATGTTTCATGTAGAATATGGTATGGAAATCATTCACTGTTCGTTCACAGGGTTATACAACAGAACTAGATTATAGTGCAACAATACTTGAAAATTGATGGAAGTGTATTTCAGGTTGTGCCGTGTGTTATTAAGAGCGGACAATACCTAATCTCGCCGGCAGCCTTCGCCCATGTTATTCTATGGAAAAATTTGTTTACATAATTACTCATTACCTAATGAATATTTTTCAATTCTGCTTTCACATTTAGAAAATTCATAAGCGTTAAATTAGTACTTGTTTTCCGAAAATTGATTTTTTAATTTCATTTTGTGATTAGAAAATGAGAAAAATGCATTTTGTGAAAAATCGCATTTTTGAACTCAAAATTAAAATGTAAAAATTAAAAAAAATGAATTTTTCAAAAATGAGTACTCATTTAACGGTTATGAATTTTCTGACTCCGAAAACAGAATTTAAAAATATTCAATAAGTAATGTGTAATTGTAGCAACAAATTTTCCCATAGAATAACATGGGCGAAGGCTGCCGGCGAGATTAGGTATTGTCCCCTCTTAATATAGGATTATATTTATTTGCACCATGTGGTGTGTACATAACCTTCAGAAGATATACAGGGATGCCAATATTTATTGTTAGTGAAAGTGCTTTATTATAATATTTTACCATGTCCAGGAAAGCTGCTGGGAAATTGGAATTAATTCCTTATAGCCATACAGTAAATAATGTAATTTTCAAGCTAAATATTCCTCGCTTGACTTTTTGTATATTTACACATTTTGAGGTTTCTTGAATACCGAAGTCAAGTTTTTAATGTTTGATCTCTGTCTGTGTCTGCTAGAGACAAAAACAAATAATTTCAGGCAATCCAAATGTTTATTTTGAAGTTATGGAATGTTGCATGTGAAAGTTGTCTGAATAATTTTATATGAACTTAAAATTTAATAAGAGATTTGAATTCTATATAAATGTAGGTACAATAATGAAACGGGGGTTGTAGCCTCCCTCACACAGAATTATTTGTCAAATAAAGCTGTTCCGAAGCTTAATGTGAACTGTTTTAACATAGGTTTACATAACAGTACAGTCAGTAACAAAAGTGTCCAAACACTAGCAAAAATTCCTATGTAAAAAAAGTACACTTCATACGGTTTTGTTAAATAAATCCTTGTCGAATCCTGTTCTTAGTCAGTCTAAGAACATTGTTCGATAAGGAATTATTTAACAAAACCGTATGAAGTGTACTTTTTTACATAGGAATTTTTGCTTGTGTTCAGACACTTTTGTTACCGACTATACTCATTAGCTTACCCCTTAATCTCCAATCAATATTTATAGTATTAGTATTAAATTTCAGGGTAAGTTAAAGCCATATGAGTGACACAACACATTATGTTCTTTGGGAATTGTGGGATCAAAATTGCATAGCTGGAAAAAACTTGCTTTAGTGCTTATTTAAAATACTATTAGATCTGCACCAGCCTAGCACTTGATTTTTACACATGTATTTTCCAAATTTATTTCTTCTTGTCTATGCCAGTTCAAATTACTAAACATTGGTTTACATGATATATATATTTAATGACATCTTTTGCATCATAATCTGGATACCACTATCTCTATATAGTATTTTTAGATTTGAGTAATAGCCGTTATATATTTAGAAAGAAAATTACAGTACAGAAACTGTGGTATCCAAATTTCCCTTTGTGAGAACTCTAAATATTTACATGTTTAGAGTTCAAGTAGCTCCAAGAAATTAAAATTGATGTTATAATCCTTCAATCCAAGTTTTATAATCATCATTTATATAATTAATTTATGGATGGATGTAGCTGAATTCCACAAACATAATTTTTTATTTTCTCCTCACGTACAAAATTTTCCACACATCAATGAAAAATCTATTCTAAAAATAGAATTGTCTTTCTTTTTTTTTTTTTTTTTTCAGCTTTGTTTTATGGATGAAAAGATTCTGGTGGAAAATTATAGTTATTCAACCTTTGTTTTCTACAATGGTAACAACTACAGTTATACATTATACCTACTGAATAAAATTAGGGAAAAAAATAATTGTTTTTTAATTAATGAATTCTGTACAAAACAGAATTTAATTAAGTACGGCAGGACTTTCTTAAAGCTTATTCTTCCATCTAAAGGCACGTGGTAACTGTGTTGCATACCTTAGCAACAGTTACTATATTTCTTAAAATTTCTTTGATACAGCTTTAGTATAGAAACCCAAGAATTAAAATGGTTATCTATTGCATAGACCTTGGCTGAAATGTCCAAGCTAAATCAGGTGCCAAATTTAAAATTTTGCCAAGGGGATCCCCTTTTCTAAAGCTATTCCGTTTCTTTCACATTATTTTTCTCAACTTTATTTTTTTTTTACCACAACAGGTTTTAAAAAAAAAAAACCTTCCTTAGAAAATGTTATATTCATTTCTTTTACAGGTTTTATCTCAATTTTAAGTTATGATTTTTTCTTAATTTGTTGCCAAAGGTAAAAACATCCTGAAGACATAGCAACTGATGACAAGGTAAAACATCTGACTTATCGGGTAATATTTATAATTTATTCCAAAGTACAGTTAGCCCTCGCCCTTTTTTCACATGAGTATATTTTAAACACATTTTTCTTCTTATTTCACCATAATTACATATTGGAGGAAATTTCTCTAAAATCATACAAAAGAAAAGGGCCAACAGTATTTTGGAATAAATTATAAATATTACCAGGTCCTATCATAATAAGATATCTCTGTAAATGAAGCAATAAATTTTGCATGTAGAATTTATTATTTGAATGAATGAATCTTCCAAAAATATCTGAACAATGAATATATATATACAGTCAAACCTCGTTAACGTGAATTACTGTTAGTGTAAACTGTTTCCACAGTCCCCATCAAAATGAAAATTAGTTTAATTATGTGAAAATAGTTACTGATAGCATGAACTACTGATAAAATGAACAAATTTTTTATCACCCTTGAGATTCACGTTAACGAGGTTCGACTGTATACATATTTTAATCGCAATACATTCTTGCAATTATATTGATGTAAGTTTTTTCCGTTAAATTAACTTTTTTTCATTATTTATTCATGCATGGAAACCATGGATAAAATTTTACTTTCTTCATTGCATTATATTTTTGTAGCAATCAACAATTGTCAGGCATGAGAGTGCAGAAAATTAAAAAAAGAGGAAACACGCGTGTTCATAAAATTAATTTCAAATGAAAAATAACGCGCGGGGGGGGGGGACTATACAAGATATTTTTAATGTGACAAATTAAACTAAAAGAATAACACATCAACACAATAAAACATGTGTTAAAAAAAAACATTAGTTAGCAATCAATTTTTAATAACATTGACTGGTGGTGGAAAATGGGAAAGGGGGGGAGGGTAAAAAAGTAGTTCATGAGTGAGAGATATTAAACAATTCTACTTCTTTGTGGGTTCTAGAATATCATAAAGTAAGTTTAAAATTAATATTGACATTTTTGTTGTGCATGGATAAATATTCAAAAATAAAAGGCTTCCCGCAGAATGTTTGATCGGCGATGGTTAGAGATGAAAAAGGGGGAGGGGAGGACAAAAAAAAAAAAAAAAAAAAAAAAAAAAAAAAATTACATGAGTGAGAAATATTGAATAATTCTGTTCCTTTATATGTTATAGAATCTGATAAACCACGTTTAAAATTATTATTGACATTTATATTTTAGATGGAAAAAGATTGAGAATCTAAAGTTTTTTGTGGAGCGTTTGAACACTGATCATTATTGGAGTTTGATTTTAACAAAATAAAAAACCGCAAAATCAACAAAAAGTGGAAAATCGCGGATCCGCAGAAAATTCTCATGCCTGAATTGTGAGTGTTCGTTTTGGAAAACTTGGGCTTTTATTATTAAAAAAATTCTATCTAAATTTTATTCCATAGCATCACAATATATTTTCTTAAATCTGTTTCTAAAATTCTTTTAGTGCATTTAAAATATCAGTTTATTCTTACAAGGACCTCTTTCAAATGCTAATATGTGATTGGTTTGAAAACAACTACAGAAATTAGTTTGCAATGTACTTAATTCATTGAAAATTTTCAGCTGCTCAACCGCAACAGAAAAATTGTTAAATTTCATAGATTAAATAACAAGTATGAAAAAAATCCTAGCTAACCAACATTAATTCATGTTTATTAATGTCAAGAAGATTAAATATATCGAACAGTTGTAATTCTAAAAATGTGCCATCATATCTTTATATGTCTAAAAATTTTATATATTTTACATAACTTTAATACTGCATAGATTTCAAATTATGCAAATATTAAATTTCAGATTTATTTGTTACATCTCATTGCAATTTGATAAATTTACTTGGCCTATTATATACATTAATTTGCACACAATATAAACAAAAATGAAATCATACATGAATATTTTGTTAGTTTGAAATAGACTTGACTCTCTTAGAAACTATAGATGAAAATCACACTTATGCAACTAACACTTGAGTTCCCTAGTCAGTTCTTAAAGTTAAATTCCTGGAAGAATAAGAGCACATTAGATCTAGTGATGTAAAATAGCCGGGTATTTATTTTTCAACAAACTATACTTGAATAAAATACATGTATTTGTGCATATGATATTGCTATGTACTATGTATGTATATATACACAGAGTGAGAAAGAGAGGTTAGAAACCTTTGAGCCTTTTTACAAATTTTTAAATTTTATAAAACTAAATTTAATCAGAAGGAGAAAAGAAATGCAATACAACATAATGCATTTTGCATAAAATATTTCATTTTAAAATCAACCCTCTTTGAGTTATAATGTACAGTTAGTACACTAAGAACATGATTTGACAAGGATTTATGTAACAAAACAGTATTAACTCTACTTTTTTTTATATAGGAATTTTTACTAGTGTTCGGATACTTTTGTTACCGAGGGAACTTACTTGATTTTTAAGAACAATATTAATTAATTTAAACTACAAGAAAATTTGAGCTTGGTTTTAAAATAATAAAGAATACTGAATAAGGAAAAACAGCTACAACTGCAGGTGAATTGTGATACTATTTATAAAAAATCCTGAAAATCATTGCAGGGTTTGTTTACATCGCTGTTAAAACAATCCTAAAATAACATAAAAAAAAGAAAGAAGAAAAATTGAGTCTAGATGTAAAATGTTTATACCATATATATTGTTCAAGCACTTTTTTAAACTTCAAAGAAGTTCGGGATATACTTGGGGAGGGGATAGATAAATGGCAAAAATTAGCAAAAATATAAAAATTGAGATGCAGTTTTCTGCTAAAATTGTGATATAAAAGTGGTTTTAAAATAAAACATACATTTTTTCAGTTGCAATGATAATGAATAAATACAGTAAAATCTTGGCATTCAACTAAACAAAAAAAAAAAAAAAAGCATAGAAACTCTTTTTTCCCCCCGTATTTGAATAAATTGTTTTAAAATAGTTACTACCAGTATTTTAGGAAGCTTATATAAAACACTTTCCATTTTAAATAATCACAGTGTCCAATTTAATACAAAATAAATCGTTGATTATATTTACAAAAGGGAATCTAATTAATATATATATATATATTATGTAAAAATCTGCCTCCTCTTTGGATAGTCTACTATTGACCGTAAGGGGACATTTATTTGGTATTTCAAAATAAATTAAATTAGTGGGACAAGCAGAGGGGATGCTTTTACAATATTTTATGGTAATCACCTTTCTGAAAGTAACAAAATATATTACAAGTTCTTTGCAATGCGAAATATTCATACAAGGGTGTTTTAAACTTTATGCCGTGAAAAGATTTTAGTTGCACATCATTCGTCAAATTTTGACGGGTATTAACTAGTTTTGATTAAAAGAGATTGCAATTTACAGATTCAAAATAAAATATTAAAAACAAAATTTTTTAGAATATGATAAACAATTTAAAAGTTATGAATTTTCTGAATGTGGAAAAGGAATTTTAAAATATGTATTAATCAATGAACTGTAATACGAGGACTGTCTGAAAAGTTTCCGGCCTCTGCATGAAGATGGCAGCACTAATCAACGAAAGTGGGGGAACTTCTTTCGGCATCCTTTGATAGATCTGAACTGAAATTTCAGCATTTTAAATGTGAATTTTGCATTTGACAGTTATTGTTCTGAGTTGATGTGATTTTATTTGAAAGAATGGATAAAATCGAGTATCGAGCGGTCATTAGGTACCTGTTTTTGAAGGGTAATACTCCTACACAGATTAAAGAGGAAATGGATGCTGTGTATGGGGACTCTGCTCCATCATTAACAACGGTAAAATTTTGGGCAGCTGAATTTAAACGTGGCAGTACCAGCTTGGGTGATGATGAACGTTCAGGACAACCAAAAACTGCAACGACTGACGAAAACATTGCAAAAATTCACCAACTGGTGCTGGACGATCGCCGAATCAAGGTAAGAGAGATTGCAGAAGCTATGAACATATCCAAAGAACGTGTTTGCCACATTCTGAACCAAGATTTAGGTATGCGTAAGCTGTCTGCACGTTGGGTGCCGCGTTTGCTCACTTTGGACCAAAAACGTGTCAGAATGAACATTTGCACTGCTCTGTTAGCGCAATTCAGACGCAATAAATCGGAGTTTTTTCGCCGTTTAATTACTGTAGATGAAACTTGGCTTCATCATTACACCCCAGAGACCAAAACGCAATCAAAACAGTGGACTGCACAGAGAGAATAGACTCAAAAAAAAGCAAAAACTGTTCCTTCTGCTGGAAAAGTGATGGCGACAGTTTTCTGGGATAGCCATGGAATTGTACTGATAGATTACCTTGAAAAAGGAAATATAATTACTGGAGCATATTATTCAACCTTGCTTGAGAAGCTAAAGACACAAATTGTGGAAAAGCAACCACATTTGCAAAAAAAGAAAATTTTGTTTCACCAAGAATGCTCCATCTCACACCTCAGCTGTTGCAATGGCGAAAATTCATGAGTTGCGGTTTGAACTGGTTGACCATCCCCCTTACTCACCAGACCTGGCCCCAAGTGACTTTTTTCTGTTTCCTAAACTAAAGGAAGCACTCGGAGGACAAAAATTTTTGTCAAATGAAGAGGTGATAAACTTTGTGAACAGTTATTTTCAAGAGAAACCTCCACCTATTATTTAGATGGGTTAAAAAGATGGGAGCATCGCTGGGAAAAGTGTATAGACTTACAAGGAGACTATGTTGAAAAATAACACTAATTATGTTAAAAAAATATCTCCTTTCTTTGTTAGGTCGGAAACTTTTCAGACAGTCCTCGTGGAACAAAATTCCTCACAGAATAATATTAGCTTTGGCTTTCCGCAACGATAAATAGAATCTCTAACATTAAAAAATTCTCAAGCTGGTTCTTTTTCTCCCCCCCCCCTTTTTTTGAACCTTTCAACATAAAAATTTAAAGTAATATGTGACTAACTATTTGCGAAACCAAAACAGACTTGTAACATGATATTGAGAGAAAAATTAAGTAATAGAAATTTTTCTGGTACTATCTGTACTGTATGACAGAAGCACAGTTTAAAATTATTCCATTATTAGTGCATTAAAATAAAAAAATAAATATTAAATTATGTTATAATACATACATGTGTATACACACGAAAGCTTTTTCAAACGTATCATAGGAAGAAAAAAAATGATCCAATATTATACGAGGGTTGCTATTTATATTTCTGGCCTTGGCAACAGTAAGTGTTGCTAGGCGACCGCAGACGATTTTAATCGAAAGTTTGATATTTTTAAACGTAAATTCAGCAGACGATTTACCATTATAGCTTTATTTGTGTTGTTGACAGTAAATTGAAAAGTTCTTCTCTTTCAAAAAATGGAATTGAATCGTGAAAATTTTCGTGCGATTATTTTTCATAACTTTCGACGTGGATTGTCAAGACAAGAGTGCTTCGATGAACTTAATTCTTTATACAGCGATAAAGCGCCATCCTACAGCACTGTAAAAAATTGGTATAACGAATTTAATCGTGGTCGATGTTCGATCCAGGACGAATCCCGTGCAGGTCATCCAAAATCCGTTGTTGTGCCAGAAAAGATCGATGCTGTGCGTGAACTGATAAAGTAAGATCGTCATGTGACATACCGTGAGATTGAGGCGTCTTTGGACATTAATATGACTAGCATCAATAAAATATTGCATGAACATTTGAGCGTAAAAAAAATTTGTTCGCGTTGGATCCCGCATAATCTGACAAACGCTCAAAAAAAGGCTCGTGTCGATTGGTGCAAGGAATGTTGGAAAAATACGTTCAAGGTACATCAAAGGCTGTGTATAACATCTACACAGGTGACGAATCATGGATCTATGCATATGAGCCGGAAACAAAACAGCAATCAACTGTATGGGTCTTCCAAGGCGAGGCAAAACCAACAAAAGTTGTTCGAGGAAGAAGCACATCGAAACAAATGAATGCCTGTTTCTTCGGCATTAACGGTCATGTGGCAACAGTGGCGTTAGAGCAACACAGGACGGTCAATTCTGAATGGTACACGACCATTTGTTTGCCAGAAGTCATCGGAGAAATTCGAAAAAAGCAGAACAGGCAAATCATTCTTCATCATGACAATGCGAGCTCTCACACATCGACTCAAACAAATGCATTTCTGACTGAGCGAAAGATCGAACTGATGGGTCATCCGCCGTACAGCCCTGATTTGGCACCCAATGACTTATTCCCACACATCAAAAATAAATTACGTGGACAACGATTTTCGAACCCCGAAGAAGCGG
The DNA here is from genome assembly GCA_963930645.1 of Salticus scenicus. NCBI lineage: Eukaryota > Metazoa > Arthropoda > Arachnida > Araneae > Salticidae > Salticus > Salticus scenicus. The sequence continues at coordinate 260,792,893 of OZ005649.1, read as the reverse complement.
TTGATGCATTCAAAACGCATGTTTTGGAGTTACCTCAATCGGACTGGAAAAAGTGCTTTGAAAATTGGTTCAAACGCATGCAAAAGTGTATTGATCATCATGGAGAATATTTTGAAAAACAATAAAACCAATTTCGATCCTACATATTTGTTTTTTCATTACTAGGCCAGAAATATAAATAGCAACCCTCGTATTACCATTTAATTTAATAAGTAAAAGTCCTTTATGAAAAAAAAAAAAAAAAAAAATCCAAAATAAACAATGAAAGCAATACAATAATCAACATTTTTCAGGGGCATTAGTCGAATTATTGTATGCTATTTGAAATAAGAATTTATTACTCATTCACAAGTACTTTTTTTTTTTTTTTCAAAATACCAAGTATTTGGGTATTTACCCAGGCCTTGGATGAATACCCAAAAAATATTTACCTACCTACTCCACATCACTAATTAGATCTAACAATTCCTTTGAGAGGAAGCTTAGTGTTTTGTCAACTTATTTCACTATTATCAATCGTGCATCAATGAAATCATATAAATTTAAATATTATTATTACTGTGTAAAATATTAAAACTACAGTATACTATCAATTATCCATGGAGTAGGATAGAGATTAATTATTTTCACAGAAATTTTGTACTCTAAATGATGCTAAAATTCTTCATAAAAGGGCAATAACTCAAAATAATTTTTATAAAGCAAAAATGAAAATTGAATAATAAAAATAAAAAATGCAACATAAAAACAGATCTTAGTAAATGAGTATATTTCTTTTCCTTCTTTTTTTAAACGTTCTTTACATTTATTTTATTTTTTCCTTCAAAAAAAAAAAAAGGCAATACAGTGGAGCACCTTTTATACGTTTTTTAACTTCGGTCCCAAATCATTCCTTTGAATTATAATGTTAAAATATTTCATTTATACGACACGAGTAAATTTTTATTATCAGTTATACATTTTTTCCCCTTATTGAATGCGAAGTTTGAGTTTCATTCCAGGATTTAAAAAAAAAAAAAAAAAGAAAAGAAAAAGATGTATGCTCTCACTGTTTTTTTTTTTTTCGATTATTTTTTCTTAAAACTATCGTAGCACATGCAAAGTGCGATCTACATCGATAGCAGGGGAAGGGGGGGGGTTAGAAAAATTTTCAGAAACATATAATTGGGGACTGGGTTGATTGGTTAGACCTCCCAATTTCTCCTTTAACTGATTCCAGGATGGGGTGTGAAAGGAGAAAAAAAAAAAAAAACTTTAAGGCATTTTGTAAACTAGACGATTTATTACTCACTTCCATTGGGCGACTTGAATAGTATACTGGAAGATTTCCTTATTTCTTATGTTTATTTAACATTAGGGATGGATAGACAAGTTTTTTTTTTTTTCTTTTTAATGTTTTTCAAAAGTGTCATCTTCATTTAGAGAATAAAAGGCTTTGTCTTTAAAGGTTAAAATCGAAACCTTGAGGAATTTTCTGAATTTTTATATTTTTAATTATCATTTAATTTTTATCCAACCTTTTTAAAATATTAAAATTTTAATTAAAAATATTTGTTAGTCAAAAAAATGTAAAGGAAATCATGAAAATTTATTCCACTTTTATTATTAATATGACACTTTATTGTGTCATTATGTTATGTTAAAACAAATTTTCAGTTGTGCGTTATTTTCAGTTATACGTTTTTTTAGGAACGTTCCCTTGCAAAACGTATAAATGGTGCTCCACTGTAATTTGTTTTTCTTTCTTGTTCCTTGTTGAGAAAACACTTTTTCCTGCACTTGCACAAATCTGCTCATGGATAATCGGGAATTTACTGTACTGGATATATATATCATTTTGAATATAAAAGATATAAGCGTATTTAATATTATTTTTTTTTTTAATCTCGAGACAGTTTAATATACTCTCAGTCTCTCACACACGCATTTAAATACTATTAATTTAACTTAGTAAAATTACTTTTAAGATTCATATAACTCCTTTATTTACAGCTTACAGCATAACATAACTACAATTTTGATTCAACAACTTAATTTACAAACTCTTATTCGGTTTAAATTTGTTAATTTTTAATGTTATGCCATTTTGCTTCAGGGATGATCTTAATTTTTGGAGCCTTTGAAATCGTTTTGCTTTACTTTTTTCAATCTGATCTTTATTTTTTTCATCATTGTGTTTTTTTCTATTTTTTTCATATCGAAGAGGCATACGTTTATTCCAGCCTTTGAAGGCATTGGGATGCACTTTATCACTAGGAATGAATTCACATTTGAGAAGCTTCTCAAAAAACAAATAATTATTCATAGTCTCTGCAACAATTTTAGCAACTTCTTCTGACTCAAACTCTATAAATGCAAATCCTTTTGATCCTCCAGTCCTTGAACTTCTAGCTAAACGAAGTTGGAGTATTTTCCCAAATTGAGAGAAGTAAGCTTTCATTTCTTGTTCATAGAACCCCCGAGGAATGTGCCCAATATAAACAACTCCAGGTTTCATCTCTGTTTCTTCAGCATTCTTCTTTTTTTGCTTCCTCCTTTTTGGATTTTTCTTCTTGTCAGATGGGAGCAATTTTAGTTTACTTTTTATATTTTCTACAAATGCACTATTCATGTTGATTTCTGAAAAAAGAATTAAAAAATAAAAATAAATAATATACAAGAGAAAAATTAGCACATGATTATTAAGCTATGATAATCTTTTAATTGTAAATTTTCTGCAATTTGTATTAATTCAGAAATTAAAAAGGAGAATGTAAATATTAACAAAAGTAGATTAACTGCATGTCACATATAAAGTGACTTTTCATGTCCAGCAAAAAATAAAATAATTAATATTTATCAACTTATCTTTTACTACACAAGAGGGAGACTCTGCTCACCAACCTTTTGGGGAAGAGGGGGGAGGGAGCTTCACACTACTCTAAATATCTTATAAAAATAGCTATGTAAAAATTTACATTCAAATGCCATTGTAATTAACACATATCACACCTTTAGTTTCTATTTGGCTATTTTAAATTTCTTAATGATTTACCATGAGTTGCTGTATATGCATCAGGGGTCACGAGCACTTCTATATTTTTTTAAGTTGTGCTTTATTCTTTTCTTACCACTATTTCAGAACACTAAATTTTTAAAATAACATTACAGCTTCATCAAAATCTACAAGAAAAATACTTTAATGGTGACAAAAAAATAATAAAATGCACATAAAAATAATATAGGGAATATTGGGTGGGACCCCTTATGCATATATGGTACCGCAAAAGAATAGGTAATAAATCTGATCAAATTTCCTTTCCCAGGGTTCGCACTAAGGAAAAAAAATGAGTGGGATTCTCCCACTCTAACAAAAATATTAAGTGGGATTTCCAAAATTTAAGTGAGATTTTTGAAATTTAAGTTAGTAATTACATTTTACAGAAAAAAAGTATTTTCAAGAAATATGCAAATTACAGACATGTGATTGCTGAGAAATTAGAAATTAGCTGAAAATTTTTCGCTAATATGATTGAATGAATGATTAGTTTAATATTGATAACGTTAATTTTAATAAACTGATGTCATAAACATTTATATATATAGTTTTTATCAACATTAAGCATTTTCAGGATTTTTTCATTTGCGTAAAAAAAAATTCTTCAATATACCTGCAATAACTTTTATATCCACATAAAATCTTATTAACATTTCACACCAAGAGAAAAGCAAATTTTTCAAACAAATATAGAATATGATTTTTATGTATGTACATTAATCATTCATATGAAAGTAGCAGTAGCTAACTATTAGTTTCAAACGTGCATAAAACCAACTCAGTATTAATTTTATACTTGCCAACTATCTCATTAATAACTGTACAATTGTTAACGCCCCCTGAAAAAAAGCCCATTTTCTCATACCACTGTATTTTTAGAGTAATTCTCACCAAATGTTGTTACGATTAAATAAGACTAAAATTACTCTAAAAAGTTATTGGTGTGAAAAAAAAGGCAGATACTTAAAATTGTACGGTTCATAATGAGATGGTTGGCAAGTATGTAATTTTCTTAAATTGATTTGGAAAAAATTTTCTTTGCTGAAAAATCTATTCTTCATTTCCCCCATGTTTGCAAATTTGGTATAGATATGACACCCCGTAAAGATTTAATTTAATTGTGAAAAAATAAAAAGATTCATTAAGTTCAGCACTAAAGGTCTAATAATAATTACATATGTAAGAAATATTGAGCACTTCTATTGCTTTATTGTTTCTAGAATTGATCATCGATCACAATCCGGATTCCGGAGATGGAGAAAGAGGGGGGAGGGGATTAAAAAACTAATTACGGAGTAAGAAATATTAAACTCTTTCAAATCTACTTCTAGAATCTAATAAAGCAAGTTTAAAATGAATATTATAAATATAATTTATGTTGCATATGGGTAAAGATTGGGAAACAAGACTTCTGCAGAACATTTGATTGCTGATCGCTAGATGGAGATAAATAAAGGGGGAGGTGGGCAAAAAATAATTACATGAGTAAGAAATATTTAACAATTTTATTTCTTTACAGGTTCTAGAATCTCATAAAGCAAGTTTGAAATGGATATTGACATTTATGTTGTGGATGGAGAAAGATTAGGAATGTAGAACATTTGATCACCGATTGTTCCATTTTTATTTATTTATTTATTTTTTAACGGACGATATCCGCGATTTTTTTTTTAAACGGAAAAAATAAATTCGCGGAGTTCAATGAATTAGATTTAATAATAATAATAATAATTAAAAAAAAAGAAAAAAGAAAAAAAAGCGGAAAATCGCGGGAAAGTAAGTGCGGGAAAAGCGCGCATATAAATTTTTTTTAATATTGCGCGATTCCCGCGATCCCTGCTTTCCTTTTCTATATTCAATTGCAACTACGTCCTTGTGAAGAATATAGGAACAGCAATTATAAGTGGATATGTTCACAGTATTCCTATTTTGTAATAAGAGATATTTATTAAAACATTTTATTATTATAGATTATATTCATTAACCAGGGGCAGGGCTCGCGTTGGTGCGCACCATTTAATGAAAGGGATGCAGATGGGATTCATCATCCCATTTAATGAAAGGGATGCAGAATTTTTGAAATTGCGGGTCCCGACGACCCGTAATCAAGTATTGGATTCAGGAACTTTTTCAGAAACAAAACAACCACTACTGCTTAAAGAGAGAGAGAGAAAAAAAAAAGAGAGAGAGAGAGAGCTTATGTATGAAATATCCTGAACTATATTAATTTAAAATACAAATTACTCTTATTTAATGATAGAGTTGAAATGAATATTAAATAATGCATCTAATTCTTAAGTATTAATTATTATTTAAAAAAAAAACGAGGAAAAGAATTTTTAGATTCTTCAGCTAAATAACATGCACAAACAGTAAGTTTTTCTTTATATATATTCTGTTGTTAGTAAGTTGTGCTTTATAATTCAAGGAAAATTAATAATAATAAAAATGAAAATAAAAAACCAAAAATCTGTAAAATATATTTCCAATTCTGCTGGTCCTAGATAATGGGTCCTATACTTTTTTTTTTTTTTTTACCTGCTAAATCGAAGTTTCTTTAATTATTATTTATTTTTTTTCAAGATTATTTTTATTAATCTTGTTTGAAGTCTATTGCTATTGTCAGAATAATCATAATTTTTACTTCTTTAAAACCTCTTTCAATTGCATTAAACAATTTTCTTTGCACTTTTTATTAATTTAATTTAGTAATGTGCTGTTTTAACTACATAATCAAATGCAAGTTTTAAGAAAGGTAAATGCTGATTTCATACGATAAAATATAAGTTAGAAAGTTTTTATTTAATCATTTATTTTTTCAATGCAATGTTTCAAAATGTAAAAAGGAAATTGTGAAAATCTTTTTGTGTTTGTGAAAAATATTAGCAGTTATGAGTCCCCCCCCCCCCCTCGAAAAAAAAAAAAAATTTCGAGGGGGAAAAAAGGTGTCCCCATTTTTCGAAAACTTGACCAACATTTTTTATAGTGATAGATTGGGGTCTTGGGACCCCACTTTTCAAAAGGTCAGCGCAAGCCCTGCAGGGGTGTAAAATACATATACAAATGCGCAAATGAGGTTCAGGAAAAAATTTCAAATATTCATTTCATTTGGAGAAAATAAAAATGAAAACTGAAATGACAACTGCTGAAAAATACTTTCTAATATTAAACAATAAACTAATAGCTGTATTCTCATATTATGTATATATTTCTTTTAACACTTGTAAAAGATAACAGGTTCTTGTGGTCATCATAAAATTTCTTTTATATCAACCTATAGGTACAAATTATTAAAATAAACAACACAAACATCTTCATTAAAATTCACAAATTCATCTTTAAACATAAAAGCAAGAAATAGTAGTCGTGGGAATTCAAGTTCTTTTTTTTTTCTCAATAAGTGTATTGTATCTTGTGTAGTGATTGATATTGATATCTTACAACAAGTTTAAAGAATCACATCTTAGAATTACATTTAAAATAAAACTTTTCATAGAATTTTCTAAAAAATATAAAATTTTCTTTTTTACAGTTTCTGTACAACGCCAGACAATTTTAAGCATTTATAAGTGAAATTCGATTTAGGAGTGTTAGGAAATAAACTGTTTGTAATTTAAAAATACCTTATTCATTCTAAATTAGAAGGCTACTTTGTTCCGCATTCACGTATTGAAAATTCTACCTACCAAGTATTTAAAAACTTGTACTTTAAGTTAATTGTCTTTACAAAACAAAAAATATGAGGGGCGCTAATATTAGAACTTTTCGTTTTTCCCAAGTCCACATTTGGCTAAACTTTACTATAGGGCATTTTTTTTTTTTCTTTAATTTAGCAAAAACTTCCTGACTTTTTTAGGTTTCTCGTGACCCTATTTATTTATAACAAATACCAGCTAATTTTACCTAATCATTAACTTAAGTTTTCATTTACGCTACAAAAAATTCTCAAATTATAACAAACTAAAATCGATTGATTCCGTATCTTTAACGGAATATCTAAAACAAAATTAGAAGATTAGTTATGATTAAACGATAAATAAATATTGGAAAAGCTATTAACAATGATTTCATTATCGATTTCTCAATTATTAAAACTGGATGCAGCCGGACACATAGATAACTTTATTTATCGGTGGTTTCTTTAAAAATCTTGAGAAAATATATTAATCAAATACAGAAAATAATTATTTAAAACAAGCTATAATTTTTATTAGATTCAATTTACCTTAATATTAATTGCAATAGGAGAAACGGAGGTATAACAAGAAGAAATATATAGAGACAAGACGACAGTTTATTTTGCTATTCCGCACGTGTTTGTTTTGAAAAAACAATACGCGGTTACAGTTACTATTTATTAGAAATACCATTATTTAAAAAAAAAAATATTATATTGTGCAGTGAAAATTTTCACTACAATATGTATCATTATTATATTCGTATTAAGTAGTATCGTAATTCTTAAATTCTAACAGTAAATCAAACTGAACACAATCTTTTTTTTTTTTTTTTTCTTTTAATTTTTTCATAATTTGGATTAAAAAATAAAATGGCAATGGTTAAACTTCAAATTGTAAACAAATAACAGCAGGAGGAGGAGCGTCTATTAATATAGCATTAGACAGAATTTCTCGGAGTGATTTACGTATTCATTTAAAGTTTGTTTATATTTATACGTACTTTACCGTTTTATTTATTGTTTCGATAGAAGTAAGTGTTCGTGTTTCTTACTTATATTAAAATTTGGAAAATAATTTTGTTGCGTTATCGTATACGTAATTTTGCTTTTTTTCTGTTTCAGTTTTGTTCTGCTGTATTTTCAATAAATTATGGTTATGGAAGCAGTTGTCTTAGTAGCAATTGGCATATTGACTGTTATTTTTGTTGGATCTTTACTTGCCCTCATCCTAGTTTGCCGGCATAAATATTGTAGGCCTTTAGATATGATATCCCATCAATTCAAAGATGTTCGGTAATTTCTCTTACTCTTAGACATTAAAATTAAAAGCCAATCATTCGTTGTTTTATTGGTATTTTTTATTGTATGTAAAATAGTATTTTAAAAATAACGTTTTATAAATAGAGTGTTGCTCACACTCATGTCTCTACTTATAGTTTAAAAAAGAATATTAAAATCAAATTCGATATTTTTCCCAATATAAATGGGAACAACTATAGTATCTCCCCACAGCTGAATTTGGCGATTTATTTTTCGCGATAATGGCTAAATCATAAATCTAAAAATCATAATTGATAAAATCATAAGCTAACATTATCGTTCCAATCAGCGCCAAAGAAAAATCGCCAAATTCAGCTGTGGGGAAATACTATAGTTGTATCTATAAATGCTATATGCTCATGATTTCTGTATGATTCATAAAAATTTCAAAAAGTGATTCCATATGAATTATTAATTTCTTCATACAACTTTCTTTCCAAGGCCTGAAATCAACCTTATTACTAATGAAGATAATGCTGATTTAGAATTAGATGATGTAAGACTGCATCCTAATATAGAAAAAATCTTAACTGATGAACAATGGGTTGATGATGCTACGTAAGTTTTATAATATTTATTTAATCTTTTAATTATTATCATGGCAGTTGGGAAAACTCTATTAATAATTTTAAGTAGGGATGTACCGAATAGCAGTTTTGGCCTAATGCCGAATATTCGGCTGAATACCGAATATCTTTCAAACTGAATAGTAACTATTCGACCGAATATTCGGCTGCCTGATTTACTCTTATATTCACACTATGCAGGATGAGGAGTGGAAGAAGAGACAAGTAGCAAAACCGCCAAATGCATCACTTCACAAAAATCGCATACCTGATGAAGGCCACAGATTGTGGCTGAAAGTGCTAGTTCAAGGTAACTTTTGGCGGTTTTAATGTTTTTAATAACATAATATTACTTGAAACATAATAGCCTCATAGTTTTAGTTAGTATATTATGATTAATTAATCATATGTTATTAATTTGGTAACATACCTATGATGATTCAATTGGTTATAGCGATGTGTTTATGTAAGTTTGTTTACAAATTGAATGATTTCCCACTGCATTAAAGAATAGCTCATAATTAATGAATTTGGGACTATTTTTGACACATTTTCATAATTTTCTAGAGTTATTTTTTGTTATGGATATTAATTAGGGGTGGGAATCGATTAACAGTTTTAACTGGGTTAATCGTTTGTCATTAATCGATTAATCGGATTTTTAATCGATTTTCATTTTTCTTTATATAATTTTATTTGAATGATGAATAAAACTCTCATATATTATATACATATTAGATACATAGATAGATCATAACAAACCATAAAAATGATATAGATGTTAATTTAACTAGTTCCTTAAACAATAAATAATAATAATAATAATGTAAATATAACTTATATTTATTATTACTTTTATATTCTGAAAAAGAAATTCTCCATCCTATTATTTTATTCATAAGTTTGACTGATTTTTTTTTTTTTTTTTGTCTAATCGAATATATTTGTTTCACAACTGAAATCTAAATCAGTTTTCTGAGTAATATAATTGGTGACTATAAGTGATAATTTTATATAAATATTTTCGCTTATTTAATTTTTATTTTAACAAATTCCTTTTCAATTCATTTTGAAAGAAAAATTAAATGAAGTTACACATATTTTAGTTTTATATTTGCAAGCCTTGTCAACCTCGCTTGTCACTATTTTTAAATGAATTCTCAAAATCCCATATCATTATTATAAAAATCTCAAATTTTTCATCGTTTTTACATTTCAGTTCTTCTTTGTCACTTCGGACTAGAAAACAGAACATTATTTTCTGTTTCTGCTCATAGTTATTATTATCAGCAATTTTGAACATATACAATAAACTCTTAAAGGTATTGCGAAACTCTGTTGACATTTCCCCAACAAAAGGATAGTGAAAACAGTCACAATGCTTTTTTTTTTTTTTCCTTTTTTCTTCATCTTGAGCATTTCCATTTTTTGGAAGATTCTTGCTTCTGGGAAAACTATTGCCCTAGCAACGCTCCCTGCAGAAGACTACAGGTGGTGTTGCCCCAGCATGGACATAAAACGGCATTTTGTTTAATAACTGTCCTCTCCCTTTTCTCTATCAACAAAAGTGCAACAACTTCTTTTGAGAGTTTTTTTTTTTTTTTTTTTCCATTATTTGATGAAGTTTCTTAGAGTATTTGTTAGCAAAATATATGAAAAAATATTTTGTAGGCAGAACAGCATTTTTACATTACCTAATTCGTAGTTTGGAAATTTTAATTGGATTTTGAAAATTTTTAATTGAATTGATCGAGCCGATTAACTCGATTAAAAAAATTAAGCATTGATTGATTAATCGGCACAGCCCTAATATTAATTATTATTTTTTATCAAATAACAGAATCAGTTAGTTTTAAATAAAATTTAATTGTACAAATCATTTGAATGAATTGAACAAAATTAAGTGCTACTTTGTTGTAAAACCAGCTAACTCTAAAGTAAGTTTCTTTCGTAGAGAAAGGGAAAAAAAAAATCTTAAATAGCCCCTTCCTTTCATGTGCCCCTGTATTTAGAATTTTTAAGTATATTGCTCTAATGACTATAAAACCAAATTGTTTTACTTCCAAACTTATTTTGGCTAAATATGTTAAAAAATCAGCTTTTTACAAAAAAAATTATTTTTGGAGATGGCTGATTTTGCAACTAGACAACATAATTAATAAAGAAAGATATCTAAAAATCAGCAAAGAAATCTTGAAGTTTCAAATATACTTTAGAATCATTAATAAAATTTCTGAAAATTCACTTTTTTCAGTGCAAAATAGAAGAGGAAGGATTAACAACCGTTTTTCATTACCAATATTGGGAAAAATTATAGTAAAATGATAAAATGATGGCATAAACGTTTTTTAAAAAATACAAAAATTTTCAAGCTGAACAATATATATATATATATATATATTTTATTAGAAAAAAAAAAAGAAAGAAACTGAAAATATATTTAATTATTTTCAGTGGATTGATACCTCATTGTTTAGCTATTTTGAAGAAGTGTCATCATTTGACTGAACGACTGGTAGCTATGATGATGACTTATGTATCTCAGCATTCAAATCAAGATTTGGGGGAAATAATTGAAGTAGCAAAGAAAATTAGTCCACGTGTAGATGATGTTGTTAAAGCTATGTATCCACCTTTGGATCCACGTTTATTAGAAGCCAGGTATATTTTATTATTAATCTTTTTTTATATGCTTAGCATTTTATGTTAAAAATATACAACTATAAATAATTGATTTATTTATAGTTACAAATTAATTTATATTTTGTTTTTTAGTGTTTTGTATTGCTTGATTTTTTTTTTTTTTTCGATAGATCGTTTTCTAGAATTTTTCTATTTTTCTTCTCCAAAAAGTTTTAAGAGTTTTTTTTCCCATTTATTTGTAAAATTGATAATATAAGGGGAATCCATTTATACTGCTGGCCTAATGTATTATACAGTGGAATATATTTTTTCCCTTTTTAGCTCTTTTCTTGTTCTGGCATCTTCTCCTTGGCATATTGTGTACTTATATATTCACTAGAAATAGCTAACTGTGGGAAAAGTGCCTTTCTTTTTTGTTTGCATTATTGTAAAATGTGCTAGATGTTGTGTAAAGTGCATGCTTGTGTGATAATTCTGGAGGAAAACATACAATTTGAAATTAAAACAAGTCCTTCCGGCTTATTCGGAAGGGTAGGTTGATTTCTTTTTCCTTATCAAGTAGCCGTCATTTTGTTTCAAAATGGCAGCTACAAATTGTTAATGCACTTGGTAGAAATATTGATGTAGGCTATGCACATATGGATTTTTAAGTAAATCGGTTTATAAATACCTTTTTATGTGCATCTAAAATTTTCAAGTGGCTGGCGCTTGGAAACAAAATGGTGAGTTAAGTTGACAAATATATGAAATGAATTTGTGAGATAAGCTTACTGTACACATATATATATATAAGGTAACAAATCACTTTAAAACACGTAGATACAATATTTTTATTAATAAACTACACAAAGCTTTTCGCTATCATAATAATAGCATCATCAGGTGTAATTGCGTTACATAGAACAAGCAATATATAAATAAAGAAATTCAAATGGTTTAAAGTTACGGTTACAATAAAAAATATTTTGAAAGTTACCATAAAAATTTTTCATTTCAATATCATTTTCAGTATTTATTTTTTTCTCTCTATTAGCACAACGCGTGCCATATTTTATGAAGTGATGCAGCATCCTTGGAGTTAATAACTTTATTGTATTTGATAATATTTACTGCTAATATTTACTGCTATTTGATAATATTTATTATTATCAAATACAATAAAGTTATTAACTCCAAGGATGCTGCATCACTTCATAAAATATGGCACGCGTTGTGCTAATAGAGAGAAAAAAATAAATACTGAAAATGATATTGATATGAAAAATTTTTATGGTAACTTTCAAAATATTTTTTATTGTAACCGTAACTTTAAACCATTTGAATTTCTTTATTTATATATTGCTTGTTCTATGTAACGCAATTACACCTGATGATGCTATTATTATGATAGCGAAAAGCTTTGTGTAGTTTATTAATAAAAATATTGTATCTACGTGTTTTAAAGTGATTTGTTACCTTATATATATTATTTATACACGTGAAATGTTTTATAATTTTAAACTTTTAATAGTTTTTAATCTTAATTGTACACATATAGTTCGAATTAATTCAAAATCTCAAAAGTCATCATGTTGAAAAATTAAGTGGCTGCCACTTTGATCAAGATGGCAGAGAAAGTTCCTCATCTAAAATACTGTTTCAAATTTGAAAATAATTTTTTTTGTAGAAATTCTTTCAAAGAGGCTTAGTAAGTTGATAAAATGTTAGTTTTCTGCATTTCTAGCTTGTTTTAGCATTAAAATAGCCTAATTTTTCCTTAAAAACGCATTAAAAAGATCCAGCAACGCAGGTAATGGACTTGGAGCCAAATTTGGCGACTTTCTCCCTACAGCGACTTTTGGCGAGAAAATACTTATTATCGATATACCAAAGATGGACGCAATAACGTGATTGGTTCACGAGTTACGTGAATTTTGTAGATTTTTGTTGTTTGAATGATAAATTCATTTTTCGACTTTGATTTGAATTGATTAAGTATTTCTAAAGTTACCGTGATAAGAAATTTTCCAGTGGCCGCTAGTTGGAAACAATACAGTGGAACAAGTTGCCCAGCAAACATATCCAAGATATTTGAAGCATAGGTTCACTGTCCAACTGTGGTTTAAATCAGTGCCGTGTTTCAAAAGTTAATTTTATGGCAAATTTTAAAGTGGCAGTCTAAGTCCTAAGTGGTTGCAACTTGGAAACAAAATGGCAAAATAACTTGCCCAGCGAAATCACCCAGTATACTTGTATAAGTTCCTTGTCCAGTTCTAGTTCAAATTAAATCAGTATTTCAAAAATTATCGTCATAAGAAATTTTCCGGTGGCACCACTTGGAAAAAAAGCGGAGTGAGATGCCCAGCGAACTTCTCTGAGATATTTGAAGGATAAATCCACTACCCAAATTTCATGCGAATTGATTCTGTATTACTAAAGTTATCATATTGACAAATTTTCAAGTGGCAACCACTTGGACATAAAATTGCGGATCAAGTCATCAAGTAAACTTAGCCTAGATATTTGAACCATCAGTTCACTATCCAACTTTTATTTGAATCAGTTTAGTATTTTAAAAGTTATCGTGATTTCAAGTGGCTGGAACTTAGAAACAAGATGTCGGGACCAGTTGCCCAGTGAAAACATTCAAGATAATTATATGATATCATATTATCACTGTCCAAATTTGGTTCCATTTGGAGTATTGTTTCAGAAGTTATCGTTATTTTAAATTTTCAAGTGGGAGCCTGATTTCAAGTGGTCCCGCTTAACTTATCTGCCACTTTATTAAAAATGGCGGATATAGTTTACTAATAAACTTCATTGAGATCCTTATGTGGTCTGTATTTACATCAAAATTCAAACAATTTCGGAATACGCTTTTTACAATTTAAATTTGAAATTTTCAAGTGGTCTCCACTTGAAAACAAAATGGTGGAGCAACTTGGTTAACAAACTCATCTAAGATATTTATAAGATAAGTTAAGACACTGTTCAAATTTGGTTCCATTTGGAGTATTATTTCGGAAGTTATCATGGTTTTAAATTTTCAAGTGGTCCTGCTTAACTTAAGATATCCACCACTTTATTAAAAATGGCGGATAAAGTTCATTAATAAAGTTATTTGAGACACTTGTATAATCTACGTATGCATTAAAAAAAAAAAAAAAAATCGGAATAAGCTTTTTACAATTTGAATTTGAAATTCTCAAGTGGTCTCCACTTGAAAACAAAATGGCGGAGCAACTTGGTTAACAAATTCATCTAAGTTATTTATAAGATAAGTTAAGACACTGTTCAAATTTGGTTCCATTTGGAGTATTATTTCGGAAGTTATCATGGTTTTAAATTTTCAAGTGGTCCTGCTTAACTTAAGATATCCACCACTTTATTAAAAATGGCGGATAAAGTTCATTAATAAAGTTATTTGAGACACTTGTATAATCTACGTATGCATTAAAAAAAAAAAAAAAAAATCGGAATAAGCTTTTTACAATTTGAATTTGAAATTCTCAAGTGGTCTCCACTTGAAAACAAAATGGCGGAGCAACTTGGTTAACAAATTCATCTAAGTTATTTATAAGATAAGTTAAGACACTATTCAAATTTGGTTCGATTTGGAGTATTATTTCAGAAGTTATTGCGATTTTAGATTTTCAAGTGGTAGAGTGATTTTAAGTGGCCTCGCTTAACTTAAGATATCTACCACTTTATTAAAAATGACGTACAAATTTCATTATTAAACTTCATTGAGACCCTTATGTGGTCTATATTTACATCAAATTTCAAACAAATTCGGAATACGCTTTTTACAATTTGAATCTGAAATTTTCAAGTGGTCTCCACTTGAAAACAAAATGGCGGAGCAACTTGGTTAATAAACTCATCTAAGATATTTATAAGATAAGTTAAGACACTGTCTAAATTTGGTTCAATTTGGAATATTATTTCGGAAGTTACAGTGATTTTAAATTTTCAAGTGGTAGCCTGATTTCAAGTGGTCCCACTTAACTTAAAATATCTGCCACTTTATTAAAAAGGGCGGATAAACTTAATTAATAAACTTCATTGAGACCCTCATGTGGCCTGTATTTACAACAAAATTCAAGCAAATCTTGTTTTAAATATGCTTTTTACAATGTCGGCTTGAAATTTTCAAGTGGCTGCCACTTGAAAACAAAAAGTCGGAGCAACTTGGTTAACGAACTCATCCAAGATATTTATAAGATCAGTTCACTGTCCGAATTTGGTTCAATTTCGAGTATTATTTCGGGAGTTATCGTGATGACAAAATTTTCATTATAGATAGATAGATTGATAGATAGATAGATATATAGACAAACGAAGTGATTGCAATAGGTCGATTTCTAAAGAAATCAACCTAAAAGGTGTATGTGGATGCATGTTGAGATTGTTTTAGTAAATAAAATTTTTTAACATATTTTCCCTTTATATATTTATGTAAAATGTCCTAAATATAACAAAATATGTTTTTTAATGGAATACAGTGAAGCGTCAATAATCCGACATCGGCGGGAAATAGACATTGCCAGATTATGGATTTTTTTGGATTATAGGTGTTCCGAAAATGTATATCGAAATCATGTACCAGTCACAGCACCTAGAAATATTTTTTTAAAATGTATGAAAACCCTTATCAAAAATGAGAATAATTAAAATAACATTTGAAATAAATTAAAATTTTAAAAATAACAATTATAAAACAGTAATACGGGTAATTTATTTTTGTACAAATCAAATAATAATAATAACTGATATTAAAACTGACTTGATAACAAATAAGATCAGGAATTTGACAATGCTACAATCTATTAAATATATCAGTCAATTTTATTTGTTTCATTCTTTTTTTGTTTTTCAGTTTGTCATTGACTGATTAACATACGCATGTTCATCAGTTGGTTATCACTGATAAAATCATATTTTCAAGTCCTTCTAAAAACTGTTGACTGAGATTTCGGGTTGTTTATTTTGACTTTTGGTATCAGGAATAGGAACAATGCCTTTTATTAATAACTTTTGGATTTACCATTGCAAGACGAAAATTTCATTGTTCTTTTTCGAAATTTTTCCATCATCCTGATTAGTCTGTGAAAAATTCACACTAGTCCGTAAATCAATAAAATTAAATGAAAATCTGTAAACTGTAGTAATAATCCATAAAAGTTGGCAAGCATGCTGCAAATAACAAGATGAGTATTACTACGATTTAGAGGTGGAGGTAAAAAAAGGAAGCAGAGAAGGAGAAAAAAACAGGAATAGTCATTAGTGCCGGATTATAGGATTATGGATGCTTTACTGGATAATGAAACTGCGTGTTTCAAATGGTATGAGGGAATCACTTTAAATTGAAAGTGGCCATTAGGGTGGTTCGAAAAAACCTTTTTTTGAAATTTCAGATGGCTATAGTGCACAAAAGTTGCCATTGGTATAGACATGAAAAAAGCACTAATTATTATTTTTTTATTAATTTGTCTTCCGATCGCGCAATGCCATCGAAGTTAGCAAAAAAATGTGAAAAACCTTAATTTTTCATAATTTTTCTAAGCAACCCAGATGGTTTTAATTGCATTCCTATACCATGAATTAACTACTAAAAGGATGTAAAATCAATATATGTAAAATCAATCACGTTTTATACATTTGTTTCATATCTTCCGGTCGCGCAACATAGTACAAAATGAGTAAAATTAGTAGTTTTTGCAAAATTTCAAAGTTTGACTGTTTAGAACATTTTAATCATATGACTTTTAGAGATGCTATAGTTTAATTCTATTACAATGATATATTTAAAATCCAAGCATATAAGATAAACGTGGCTATAAGGTAGGCGTGGCGTACGTGACGAATGCCAGCGATGCGCGCGCAGTGCAGGCAGTCGCAGCCATTATCGTTTCTGTTAGCTGGTGTGAAGTAGATCCAAGGCTAAGTGAATTAGCAGAGGAGCCTACTCTAGACGTAAACACCAGCGTAACAACATTTAAAGTTAATTAAATGAATTAGATACATGGAAGCTAGAGTAAGTAAATATGCTGAAAGATAAATATGTAGAAATTGTTAAATAAATGACCATAACAAATTTTAATTTAATTTGTATTTTAATTGAAACAATAAATTCAAAAAAAGTTTATATAAATATAACAATAAGTTTATATGAATAACAATAAGATAATTGAAGTAGACAAATACTTTTTATATATAACAAACATACCAAAGCAGATGCTGGATGACAAACAAGGTGAGTACGAAGACAATATTTAACATCTTTTTATTTCCCATATAGGTTGCAGAAGAAACTACTACGTGCCATTAGAAAGAAGCTGGTGACACTTATGTAGAAGACGTGACGTTCTTGTTTCCACTTGTTATTGTCGCGATATGAACACCTATAAATTTCATTTAAATTTCGAACTCACAAAAAGGAGTAACGTGAGTTATAACTAACTAAAAATGAAAAGATTTTATTTGAATATAAGAAATAAACGCCACATATTACGGCGACATCTTATGAAACCGGCATCGGCAAAAAATGAACAATGGCAGGGGCAAGAGCAAAGGTAAAAGCAACCGCAAAGGCAACCGCGAACACCCACTACCATCGCCGTTCGCTATTTATAGTTTCGCGGGAGAAACGAAGTGATCTTCCGGATGTACGTTGGGGCATGTGCCGGCGCGCCGCGGCGCGTGCGTAGACTTCGGCTATCGTTCTTGGAGATGTTTTATGCAAATTTTTGAAACTCGGCTCAGTCGGAACTTCCGGAAGGTTAGCTATTGTTTACGTTTCGCGTTTGAAAAATTCAAATGGATGATTTAAATTTGAAAGCTCTTTAATATAGCATTTCATTGAACGATATATTTATTTTCCTGGTAAGTAGAAAATATATTAAAAGGAAATTAGGATTTTTAATAAATGTTTAATTTTTTTCAACTAACGTTTTTTTTTCTTTAAGCTTTATTTTAAGAGTGATTAATTTTTAATATATTTAATTAGCATAACGATAAGAAAAAAACGGCAAACTATAGGTTTACTATTAACAAGGCCCCCCCTCTTATCGTTTGCACTTTTAAGCTTAAGAAAGTTAATAAAAAAAACATCCAGCAAAACTTTGCACAAATTACATAATCATACGACTGTGACTAATCAGTTTAACAGTTTCTTCAGAACTAAAAAAAACAATTAGGTTTAATCTTCAGCTGCACAGCAACAGAGATCAATATCTGGATAGAGGTGATCTACAAAACAATTTGTTTTTGAAACACAAATAACATATACCTGTTTACTCAAACCTCTCTTCCAGTTTTGAAAAGATTTTTAACATGCTCTTTAAAAAAAACTGTAGAAAAGAAATTCATAAAATGGATTATTTGTATAATAAGTTTAACAACAAATATAACATGAGTATAATCACATTCAATATTATAAATATATGTATAAACACAATTCTTTCTTACAATATAAAAGTATAAATTACATACAAATACTTAACAAAAAGAACAGAATGGATTATTTCGGGAATGAAGAGGAGAGAGAGAGATTAACAAAAAATTGCTGTGAGCAATTGAATAAAAAAAAATTGACTTACTGTCAAAAGAAGAATGAGAATTAAAATTCTCAAAAAAAAACTTCCAGCCTAAACCTGGAAAGATTTTGCTTAACTTGCAAAATTTGAATTTTTTTTTCTCGAATTCAAGGAAACATTTGAATTCATAGAAAAGTTTAAATTTTTGAATTCATAAATCTTGAATTCTTAAAAAAAAGTTTGAATTCATTAAGGATTTGAATTCATAAAAAAATTTTTTTTTTTTTTTTTTTAGAAAATTTACATTTTTAAATTTTATAAATTCATAGAAAAATTTGAAATTGAAAATTTAAGATTAACTTTTGAAACATTTTCGAAGAAAAGATTTTTCACAAATTTTTGTAATTCAAATTTAGTTTGTGGCTTAGTAAATATGTCAGCCAAATTTAATTTGCTACGAATGAAAACTAATTCAAAAATATTTTTGATAACAAGATCTCTAATAAAATATAGTTTGACCTCTATATGTTTGCTTCTATTATTCTCTATAGGAGATTTAATAAAGTCTATGGCAGCCATATTGTCAATTAGTAATTTTGAAATTTTCTTATTTTTTATAATCTTCATGTTTTGGCATTCTTCTAGAATTCGATCTAGCCAGACAATTTCTTTTGCTGCTTCTGTAGCGGCAATGAACTCAGATTCCATAGTGGATAAACTAACAGCCTTCTCTTTAAAGGTCCTCCAACTGATGGGGCTACTATCTAGAAATACTATTTGTCCACCTATGGATGTCCGATCATCACGATTTGAAGCAAAGTCGGCGTCTGTGTAGGCTACGATCTGTGAATCAGCACATGAAAGTTTTAATTTTAATTGGCTGGTTTTCTTTACATATCCCAGTAGTTTGATCAACCCATTCCAGTGATGAATTCCTGGATTCGATTGGAATTGGCTATAGATATTGACGGCATATGCTATATCAGGTCTTGTTCTGTTAGATAAATATGATAAACACCCTAGAATATTGCGATATGGATACTTTGTCATTTCTATGGTTTCTTCTTCGGTTTGAGGACAGCTTGATTTTGAGTAAATACAGCCTTTGCTGATTGGTAAGGATGAAATTGAAGGGTTAAAATTATTAAAACGACTGCATATTTCTTGAATATAGCTTTCTTGATGAATGAATAGCTTTGAGTCAATTTCAACAAATTCTACTCCAAGTAGTTTCTTTGTCCTTCCCAAAATTTTTAATTTGAATTTTTGTTTTAAAACATTAATGGCTTCCTCTAAAAACATTTTACTTTTACCAAATAAAACCATGTCATCAACATATAATAATAGGATAACTTGAAATTTGAATGTATAAACACAGTTGCAAGAAGTAAATTTAATAAAACCAATATTTGATAAAACTCTGTCAATTTCGTAAAACCATGCTCGTCCACTTTGGTGAAGGCCATAGAGAGCTTTGTCGAGCTTGCAAACTAACTTCTCTTCTCCTTGTTTAATAAAACCAGGTGGTTGCTGCATGTATATTTCATCTTCTAGCGGAGCATATAGGTATGCGCCAGTGACATCACATTGTACGTGATTCCACTTGTGCTGCACTACCAAAAGTGAAAAGAAAAAACGAATTAGATCGAAGTTTATAACAGGACTAAAAGTTTCTTCATAACTCTCGCCTTTTACTTGAGCGTAACCTTGAGCTACAAGCCTTGCCTTGAATTTAGCAATTCGACCTTCTTCATCTCGTTTTATAGCATATACCCAGCGACATCCAATTATTTGCTTATTTTGAGGAGGTTTTACAAGATGCCAAACCTTTCGTTCTTGGATGGTTTTTATTTCGGTTTTCATTGCTTCTAGCCATTCTTGAAACTGGTCTGATTTTTGGGCTTGTTTGAAAGTTCTTGGTATAATTAATTCTAGTCAAGAGGAATTATGACAAAAATTGGCACTTGTGTCTGAGTCAGATTCTTCTATTGGAGTGAATGAAAATTTAGTGGGGTCATACTTGATTTTGTTTTCTTGGCAATATTTTCTAACGTCTCTATGGGATCTTAGTCTTGTTCTTGTATTTTCGGGATAGTAGTATACGTCTGTTCTGGATTTATCTCTTCTTAAAACTTGTTTTCTTTCAAACTTTATGTTTTTTAATTGAGATGATTGAACAGGTTTTTCATCATCTGAGGATTCCTCAGTGTCAGATAATTCAGACGGTACGCTGGACCCTATTTCAGGAGTTTCGTCAACAGCCTCTTCATCAGAATCATCGTCACTATCCTTTGGAAATACATCTTGAATTGTGTAATGCTGGTTGATGGTGCCCAGCACTGCTCCACTTGCTTCTGTTTTGAACAAACGATCTTCTTTAAATGTCACATTTAAAGATTCTACTATTTTATTTTGCTCTGGGATCCAAATACGGTATCCTCTTGTATGGTGTGCATATCCAACTAGATAACCTTTCACAGCTTTTGGATCCAGTTTCTGTCTTCTTTGTTTTGCCAGTCCTACATAAGCTACACATCCAAATGGTTTAAGGTGTCTGATTGATGGTTTTCTTCCACCGTACAATTCAAATGGTGATTTTTCAAAATCTTTATGGCATAGTCTGTTCCAGGCATAATTGAAATGTGAAACGGCTTCTGGCCAAAAACAAAAGTCTAAACCACTTTCATATAATGATGTACGGGCTCCATTAATAACAGTTTGGTTATAACGTTCAATAGCACCATTTTGTTCTGGCGTGAACGTGTTTGTTAGTTCATGTTTGATGCCTTTTTCCTGACAAAATGTTGAAAATTCTTTGTTGACAAACTCTGTTCCATTATCTGAGCGGATAGCTATTAAAGGTTTACCTATAAATCTTTCTGCCCTTTTGATGTGATTAATTAAGGTTTCAGCTACTTCAGATTTTTGGACTATAGGATAAATGAATACTTTACGGGAATAATCGTCCATGATTGATAGAAAATATCGTTCTCCATGTTTGCCTCTTACTTGACATGGTCCCCAAACATCTGTATATAACAGTTCTAAGGGTCTCTTGGATCGAACAAAGTTTCTGTATTTAAATGAAGTGCGTTTAAATTTATTCAACCTGCAATCTTCACAAAAAAATTCTGTATGTCCCTTTAAGAATGGTAATCCCTTTGCACCCCTCTTATTACTTGTATGCGTCAAAGTTTGAGGATTTACATGAGCGCATCTCTTATGCCACAGGTTTAGAACTTCCTGTTCTTTTGAAGAGGTTGTGGAGGCTTCGAAAGTTACATGTTGTTTTATAGATTTTGGGATTTTTGCTTGGACACGATAAACACCACTTTTTAATTTTGCTCTGAACATTATATTATCATTAGACGTAATTTTGACTTCGCCTCTTCCCCCAATAAACTGTAGACCTTCTTTGTCAAGTTGTGGCCCTGATATAAGGTTTCTCCTAAGCTTTGATGAATACATCACTCCCTTTAAAGTAAAATTTCTTTGGCCAAAACGCAATTTAATGTCTCCTTTTCCTTCGATTGGCAAAGTGATGCCTTCCATGGCTACAGCCATTTCTTCATTTTGTTGAGGTTTAAATGATGTGAAAAGTTCACGGTCTTTACTAAAATGATGAGACGCGGCAGAATCGAATATCCAATCTGATTCATTTGTTTGCTGAGCTAAACTGGCCTCAGTAATGTAGTAAGATGAATTTGAATCCCTACTACTATTACGGGTCTTAGATTTTGATCTAGATTGATATGAAGATTTTTTTCGACTCTGCCTACCTCTTGATTGGAAGGACTTCTTAGGACTGAAATTCTGAGAAGGTAAGTTTTGGTTTTGAAAAGAGGGTTTAAAGTCAACATTTCTACTTCTATTGAGAGAAAAACAATTTTGTCTAGCATGGCCATTCTTATGACAAAATGTACAAATTAATTTTTGTTTTAGAAGCTTATTTTTGCCTGTATCATTTAGATGAGAAAACTGAGCAGAAATTTTAGCTTTACTTAATTCATTATCTTTATTTCTTAAATTTAGCCTAGTTTCCTCGGCTACCAAGCAAGTTACAATTTCATTGAATGTAAATTTATCATCTTCCCATCTCAGTATGTTTTGAACGATACCGTCGAAATATGATGGGAGATAACGTAACAATTGATAAGATGCAAAAATTTCCGTCAGTCCCCCCTTAGAATTTTCTATTTGTTTAAATATCCTCATGACCCGGGACGCAAAGACATTTACACCCTCACCAGGCAATATTTTGCAATCACACAGCTCAGAAAATAAACTCATGTGCTGTGCACGAGTATCTGGAACAAAACTTTTGTTAATTAAATTCCATGCCTTTACGGGGTCATCCTCGTTTTCTACAATTTTCCTATACTCAGTTTCTATATTTAAGTACAAGACCGCCAAAGCAGCATTAGCTCTAGACTTAAATTTATTAACAGCAGAAGCATTGCTTCTGTCATCAGCCAAAACTGGGGCTGTTTCCGTACCAACAACTATGTCCCAGAGTCCCCGGTCAAGAAGAACAAATTTAATGTCACTCCTCCATTCCTCGAAATTAATCGCATTCAGTTTGGGAATAGAATGTAAATTGTTGACAGCCATTTTTGAGTAAAAAAAAAATTGTATAATTATGGTTCAAACAATTTAAAAATATAATATATCAAAAATATCACAATTTTTCTTATAAAAACCTTTGCCCCCCCGAATTAAACATTCGGTAAATTCATTTATTACTTGAAAATTTATTCAAATATATATATATGAAATTTCAAAAAGTTTTTTTTTCTACTTTACTGAAAAAAATTTTACAATATTCCCTCAACAATATGCAAAAAAATGGTCATTATTACTTAAATTAAACAAAACATTCAAGATTTTCATTTATTAACATTAAACAACTTTTAATCTAAATTCAAACAATTTCTTGTTTCAAAAATTTACTATAAATGCAAAAAATTTAACTTTCAATTTATTTTTCAAACAAAACAGAAAAACATTAATTTATGAAAGGGCCAGCATATTTACATGCTGAAAAAGGAAAAGCCCATAACCACTTTTTATTTCTCTTGTTAGCTGGTGTGAAGTAGATCCAAGGCTAAGTGAATTAGCAGAGGAGCCTACTCTAGACGTAAACACCAGCGTAACAACATTTAAAGTTAATTAAATGAATTAGATACATGGAAGCTAGAGTAAGTAAATATGCTGAAAGATAAATATGTAGAAATTGTTAAATAAATGACCA
The DNA here is from genome assembly GCA_963930645.1 of Salticus scenicus. Classification (NCBI taxonomy): domain Eukaryota; kingdom Metazoa; phylum Arthropoda; class Arachnida; order Araneae; family Salticidae; genus Salticus; species Salticus scenicus. The sequence goes on along the minus strand of OZ005649.1, from coordinate 260,768,877 downwards.
TAACAAATTTTAATTTAATTTGTATTTTAATTGAAACAATAAATTCAAAAAAAGTTTATATAAATATAACAATAAGTTTATATGAATAACAATAAGATAATTGAAGTAGACAAATACTTTTTATATATAACAAACATACCAAAGCAGATGCTGGATGACAAACAAGGTGAGTACGAAGACAATATTTAACATCTTTTTATTTCCCATATAGGTTGCAGAAGAAACTACTACGTGCCATTAGAAAGAAGCTGGTGACACTTATGTAGAAGACGTGACGTTCTTGTTTCCACTTGTTATTGTCGCGATATGAACACCTATAAATTTCATTTAAATTTCGAACTCACAAAAAGGAGTAACGTGAGTTATAACTAACTAAAAATGAAAAGATTTTATTTGAATATAAGAAATAAACGCCACATATTACGGCGACATCTTATGAAACCGGCATCGGCAAAAAATGAACAATGGCAGGGGCAAGAGCAAAGGTAAAAGCAACCGCAAAGGCAACCGCGAACACCCACTACCATCGCCGTTCGCTATTTATAGTTTCGCGGGAGAAACGAAGTGATCTTCCGGATGTACGTTGGGGCATGTGCCGGCGCGCCGCGGCGCGTGCGTAGACTTCGGCTATCGTTCTTGGAGATGTTTTATGCAAATTTTTGAAACTCGGCTCAGTCGGAACTTCCGGAAGGTTAGCTATTGTTTACGTTTCGCGTTTGAAAAATTCAAATGGATGATTTAAATTTGAAAGCTCTTTAATATAGCATTTCATTGAACGATATATTTATTTTCCTGGTAAGTAGAAAATATATTAAAAGGAAATTAGGATTTTTAATAAATGTTTAATTTTTTTCAACTAACGTTTTTTTTTCTTTAAGCTTTATTTTAAGAGTGATTAATTTTTAATATATTTAATTAGCATAACGATAAGAAAAAAACGGCAAACTATAGGTTTACTATTAACAAGGCCCCCCCTCTTATCGTTTGCACTTTTAAGCTTAAGAAAGTTAATAAAAAAAACATCCAGCAAAACTTTGCACAAATTACATAATCATACGACTGTGACTAATCAGTTTAACAGTTTCTTAACTATAGGTTTACTATTAACAGTTTCCCGCTATTTTCTTCAGTCTGCTCATGCCGCTAGCTCTAGTCAGTACTAGATTGTGTTGTGCTTAAGTCCGTATTATACTTTTGCGTTCAGTGTTTGTACTTGAATACGACAGTTATTGATACAATGGATGTACCAATGAAAGTTGGCATAGGTACAATAACTAGAAAAGATTTTGAGTGCCCTATTTTTGATCACCCACGAGACTTGTTGCACAACAAGCTTCCTACTCATGAAAATGTCCTTCGCTGCTTCTTTCAACAGAGATTCAACCTAGCTGTGGCAATAAACAACAAGAGTGTATCTTTTTCTAGAGTAGCCTCAACATTAGCAAAGAAAATTATCGGTTTATATGTATAAGCTTCGATCCCAACTGTTACGGAGTACAGAGTCATCCAGCTAATTAGTTCTTACTACGAATCATACAATAAACTCAAAAAGTAGTTTCATCGTGACAAAGATAAACCAGCATTCAAACTTAAACTTGACAATTTCAAGAAGAAAGGATGCTCTCTTTTTGATATTGCGGCGTGTAAATGTGAAATTGTTGCTAATGACTGTTCATATAAGAAATCTCCAGATGCATGTGTATGTCCTCTAAGTGTGAACTGCATTTGTGAAAGAAGAAAAAAAATTCCACTTTTGGAATTAAGATTTATGTACTTGCACATTCACACGCCGTGACATCAAAAAGAGAGCATCCTTTCTCCTTGAAATTGTCAAGTTTAAGTTTGAATGCTGGTTTATCTTTGTCACGATAAAACGACTTTTTGAGTTTACTGTATGATTCGTAGTAAGAACTAATTAGCTGGATGACTCTGTACTCCGTAACAGTTGGGATCGAAGCTTTTACATATAAACCGATAATTTTCTTTGCTACTGTTGAGGCTACTCTAGAAAAAGATATACTCTTGTTGTTTATTGCCACAGCTAGGTTGAATCTCTGTTGAAAGAAGCAGCGAAGGACATTTTCATGAGTAAGAAGCTTGTTGTGCAACAAGTCTTGTGGGTGACCAAAAATAGGGCACTCAAAATCTTTTCTAGTTATTGTACCTATGCCAACTTTCATTGGTACATCCATTGTATCAATAACTGTCGTATTCAAGTACAAACACTGAACGCAAAAGTATAATATGGACTTAAGCACAACACAATCTAGTACTGACTAGAGATAGCGGCATAAGCAGACTGAAGAAAATAGCGGGAAACGATAATGGCTGCGACTGGCTGCACTGCGCGCGCATCGCTGGCATTCGTCATGTACGCCACGCCTATCTTATAGCCACGTTTATCTTATATGCTTGGATTTTAAATATATCATTGTAATAGAATTGAACTATAGCATCTCTAAAAGTCATATGATTAAAATTGCTCTAAACAGTCAAACTTTGAAATTTTGCAAAAGCTACTAATTTTACTCATTTTGTACTATGTTGTGCGACCGGAAGATATGAAACAAATGTATAAAAAGTGCATATATATTGATTTTACATACTTTTAGTAGTTAATTCATGGTAAAGGAACGCAATTAAAACCATCTGGCTTGCTTAAAAAAATTATGAAAAATTAAGGTTTTTCACATTTTTTTGCTAACTTCGATGGCATTGCGCGACCGGAAGACAAATTAATAAAAAAATAATAATTAGTGCTTTTTTCATGTCTATACCAATGGCAACTTTTGTGCATTATAGCGATCTGAAATTAAAAAAAAAGTTTTTTTCGAACCACCCTAGTGGCCATATTTGTTTGAAGCTAAGGAATTTGCTCTGTTTTTGTGATAATTATTTGGAATAATTATGCTGTTTTATTTTGTTGCAAAAGTGATTTAGTAGTATCCCTGGAAGATGAAAATTGTAGTCAGCAAAATATTTTTTACATTTTTAAGAAATATGCTTCGAACTTCGTTGTTTTGCTTCAATCTTTTTAAAAAACTTTATTATTATGTTTCAGTGGTATTAAATTGCTTTCTTTAATATATATTTAGTATCCTTAAAAAGTTTATAAATGTTGTTTGTGACAAAATTTTTATAACTGATTCATTGGTCTTTATGCACACAAAAGTGATTGCTGGGATACGAATTTCGTGCATAACAAGATATGGATATCCAGTTTTTTTTTTTTTTTTTTATGTATGCTATAGTGATTGCTGTAGTATGGAATTTCATGTAGTTTGAGATTCATGCATAGCGAGGTTGGGGTATCTAATAATTTTTTCATTTATTTGTTTTCATGTATATTATAGTGATTACTACGATAAAAAGATTCAAATATTCTGAAATTCATTCATTGTAGGGTAGTATACTACTGTAGACTAAACTTAATTATCTAACATTTGTAAAAATTTAGCAGTCAGTTACACAATTGAAGCTTCATTTAGCTCATCTTGATGTAAGTGAAAAATTAGTGTGCAATTTTAAATAAAACAGAGTTGAATAAAAATAATGAAGTTTATTTAGCAGTAAAACTTAACAAATATATAGAAAAACTTAACAATAAAGTTTAGAAATTTGGTTGCCAGCGATGATTACAAAAAACGAACTTTAAAAATTTTAATCATTATAATAATTGCCAAGAGGGATAAATATTCCAGAAAACAGTTACTTTAAGTCCACTGTATCATAAAATATGATGAGATTTGTAAAGTGTCTTTGCACAGCATTAGCTCAGTAAAGGCTGCTGGCCATAGAAACTTCAACAATTACTGCATCTTACTTTAAAGGAAGGTAAATTAAATAAATTATTGCCTTCTGACTTTGAAGCAAACTAAAGTAGCCGGAAATAAAACTAAGTTTTAAAATAACTTAAGCAACATAGTTGACTGAAAATTATAAGAGAAAGAAAAACAATTCTGTACCTCTATATATACTACTACAACAGGATTCAGAAACAGCCATTCAACTAGCTATGCGTTCCTTCCCTATGTGATTTGTCTGGCGAACATATTATACATAATCTGTTACTATGACAGCAAACGATTCTAATCACGTATGGCATCTATTGGTTGCTACAGTAAGTTTCGCCATATTGGAAATCAACTGCTGTGAGAAGTACATTGAAAAGTTGTAAACAAAGGTTACAAATTTATTCCTCATAGATTAAGTAAAAAATAAAGTTCCAAAAGGATAGAAAACATTTTAATAAAGATAAAGGTAAGTTATATTTCCTAAATAAAATCATTTTATTACCTTTATTCATTAAACTAAACCAACATTATATTGTTTACATTTTAACTTATAAATTAAACTTAAGTCTTGCATAACAGTGAACTCTATTCATTTAAAATAAATTTCCCTCATAATTAATTGGCAATAAAAGTATTTTTAACTTTGAAAAATGATATCAAAAGAGGGTTTTATGACAACAAATATTCAGGGATTTTTTCCTTTTTGTGTGTGTGTGTTGTTATTGAAATTTTATTCATTTTGAGACTTGTGCATTTGCAAACAGGGTTCCTACGTGTCAGGGAGAACCTGAAAAGGTGAAATTAGTGAAAAAAGTCAAGGAAATGTCAGGGAAAATTGCAAATATTGCAAAAAAAAAAAAAAAAAAAAAAAACTGGAAAAATGATTATATAAACCTAGAAAATGCTTTTTGAGCATTCAGTTTATGTTACAAGTCACATTACTATGCTATGTTTTATGCTGTGAGCTATTTTTTATGTTGCAAACCAAATTTTGTGACTGGGATTTTCTAAAAATAGGCCTGGGAAATCTGGAAAAGTCAGGGAATTTTATTTTTTAAATTAAGTGGGAACCTGTAGGCATATCCTACAGGCCTCATAGTCCTCCTATATTTCCTGGTTTTCCTATATTTTCGCAGTTTGGCAGATATTCTCCTATATTTTTACACCAACTCCTATATTTCCTATATATATATATTTTTTTTTTTATGTCTACTGTTAGATGAGATCTAAACTGCAAAAATTTACTCTACAAATAATACTCTGAAGATTTATGAACTAATTTCTTTTTTCTGCTTTCAATGAAACAACTGATAATGGAAAAAAGCAACTAGATATACTTATAAAATTTTGGGATGAAGAGCGTAACCAAATTGTTAGTAACTTCCTGCATGCTTTTGAACTAGGTCATGCTACAGCAGATATTTTGAAAAACAAGATATATTTGACACTTGTACTTTACCAGTTAATAAATTGTTATCTGTAAGCTCTGATAGACCACCTGTTAACCAAAAATGCCTTGAAGAAATTGACAGTGAACTAAATGATAGAGATTTTCTGCCTCTTATCATAGTTCTTGTAACTTGCATATTGTGCATAATTCCTTCAAGAATGCAATGACTCAAGTAGTTAGTACTGGGATATTGAAGATATTTTGGATACTGTGTTTAAATTTCTTCATAAATATTCGGCTTGCAAAGAAGATTTCCGAGGTGTCCAAATTGAAGTTAGAACTAAGAAAGAAGAAATTATGAGATTTGTAAATAATAGATGGCTGACACTGATACCAGTCATTACTAGAATTATCAACCAGTGAGAAGCATTAAATGAATATTTCCTGAAACTTATACCAGAAAGTAAGATCAAGAGCCAGTTGCAAAAACCATTCATATCGATTCCTGAGAACTGTTATTACTGATTCTACCACTTTGACATGTTTACATTTTTAAAAATCGGTAGGTTAAAGCTTAGAATTTTTTTTGAAAATTATGCAAGTAGAAGAACCGTTGGTTCATATTCTTTATAATGAACTTTGTAAGCTAATAAAAAATCCTTTCATCAATTTCCAAATTTACGACAATACATTTTTGCTCTCACAAGACATGTTATGGCCATATCACACGAGAGATTTTTGCTCAACTTTTTACTAAACACAACATTATATCCAACACACTCAGCCTGACCTTGTTCAAGGATAGCACATTTTCAGATGATCAACTTTTTTAAAGCCGTTAACAAAAAGCTGACTGTGTTCAGTGTGCTCATCAAAATTGATCAATAGGAGGAATAGACAGAATTTTTTCTTGGAATACCTTTAGAGAAGGGAATACATAACGCTATCAGTTCGGGGAAACCCTAGGAACAGCTGATCGGTTTCTCGTTCGTTCAACTTCCCCAACTTTGAACGACGCAGAGTGAACATGTTGTGTTGAGTATATATGCTCCCGTGTGATATGCCCATTTACTTATCAACATTACTAACTTTAAAAGCTTGACTTAGCTGGACTTTTAGAGGAATGGAGTAGTTTCATTCTGTTGTATATAATATTAATATAGAATAAGAGTGCCTTTCAAAATTGTTTGATAAGTTTATTGACTCTTTGGTTTGTTTACACATCCCCGCCAAACAAAAAAAAAAAATTAATAATATTGACCAATTTGTCAACTTAAACCTTAAGTGACAGACTTGTCACTTAAGGTAATAGTCTCTGATTTGGAGGCCCTTATCACAGTGAATGTGCAGGCCCATGCACTGAAATCGTTGATCTAAATCAGATTCTGCAGGTGAGCAAAATTCCAGTTGATCTAATTTTTTCATATATGGGATTAAATGATGGCTATTTTTCTAACCATGTATTTTTCTAAAACAGGTTAATAGAATCGTGCATACGTTATTATATTTTTGAAATTATAGGATGTTTATTAAAAATTGAAGTTATTAGGTCTGTAAGTGGGGACACACATTTTAGAATTTTATGGATAATGGTACTCAGTTTTGTTTGTGTACATGCGCTCTGAACTACTATGTATCCTATATTTCGTTCGAAATTCCTATATATTTTTTCTTTTAAACTCCTATATTTTTTCTTTTAGACTCCTATATTTTTTTTGTTCCTTTGCTATGACCCCTGTATCCAGTATTTTTGTTGTTGTTATTTGTTTGTTTATGTACATAATAATTGTTGCTGTGGTATGGAATTTCTTGCATTTATTTCATGTGATTATTTAATTTTTTATTTGGGATAATTTTATAATTTTCATTAAATATTGTATTTTACGAGAATTTGGTTTGTTTTCATTTTTCAATATATTTAGAAATTTATTTTATTCACTAAAAAATGTACCCTTGCATACAGCTGAGAATGGTTGTAGATGGGGGCGCAGTATGAAATGTCGCTATTTTGACAAATGTTTGAAAAAAATATCAAGAAGACATTTAGATTTCCCCCCACCCTCACCTATTTTTTAAATCAACAAGCCCAAATAGCATTTTATTAAATTAAATTGTTTTATTATTAAAAAAAAAAAATATATATATATATATATATATATATATATATATATATTAGGTACTTTTCACACTTAAGAATTGCAACCAAAATTGGTACTTTTTTACAGGAAGGCACAAAAGAATTTTGATGTAGTATTACCATCCATTTTACAAATATTCAAATTTAAAGAGATATACTCAAACACCTTGTTATACTTTTTACTTTTGATTATTTACTCACTTATTCAATTATTGTAATTTGTTTAAATGCAAAATAATTTCTAAATGTTCAAAAAGTCAAGTGGAGTTGCTCCAAATTTCCTTACTAAAAATATTAAAATTTTGTTAAATTCAAAAAACACTAAGATCAATTACAGTGCCTTTGTTATTTAATTACATAAATAAGTCTGAAACTTTGACCTTTTCTATTAATTTTCTAATTGTGGTGGCTTTTTTGCTTATTTATTTAAAATTACATTATTTATTTAAGCAAATTATTTTCATTCCCTTTTCTTTATTTGCTTTCTGAAAGAACTATATAAGTTTTTCTTTTAAAAAATAGGTAAACGAAAACTAGATAGTCAAATGTAAATTCTTTATCATTATAGCAGTATTTTTTATTCATAATTTCTGCCTTAGTTATTATTATCTGTATAATTTAAGGTTTTGTATTATAGATGCATTGCCTTGATATTGTCTGTCAATCATTTGGCTCTTGTTACTAAGTCTTTGTGTCAATGGCAGTCATGCAATTGGATTGAAGCTGCCTTAATTGACATGGATGATAATATTCAGGTATTTTTTTTTTATATATATATGCTTTGATTAAAAATTTAATTATTATACAAACAATTGCTTTTTATCAGTTGTGTGAGGAAAAAAAAAATTGTATCATCCATTCACTTTGAGAATTTAACATTTTAAATCAAAGTGATATTTAAAATTACAGCATTTAAGTCCAACTGTATTTTATGTTAGTAAAATTAGTGGAATGTGCTAAAAAATTTTTACTTACATCTACACCACTGAGCAAACAGTTTTTCTATAAAACAATTTCTTATATTTAGAAAATGGGGGAGGGTGCAAGAACATTTTTAAGTTATGGGGTTCCAGAATTGACATTTTTTACTCTCAAAGACAGAATACCAATGATGAAGATTGCTAGTCTAGTAACAATTTGCATCTGAAAGCAAACCTTCCACAAAAATTGACAAACTTTAAACTAAAAATCAAATGATTTAAACATATTTCAGTAATCAGATACCGAAAAATCAGAAATTTTCTTCATTTTGCGCTATAAATAATCACATATATGAGAAATCAGTTTTAAAAAAAGTTTTATTTACAGTGAAATAAATCAAAGATGGGGAAAAAAAAAAAAAAAAAAAAAAAAAAAAAGCTGCATATTTGAACAATTAGCTATTAATTATGAATTTTGGCAGTTAGCTATAAAATGATCAGAGCTGCAGCATCTGATAAAATATTTTTTAATATTTAATTAATTAACTTTGCTACACTACATTGTTTCTGTATGTTTGGTTTAATTTTTATAACATATGTATCATAGCACGGATATAAAAATGTTCATGAAATAATTTAATTATTTAGATAATACATAATAATAATGTGTTTCTTTGTCTGTGAAGTTTGTATTATTGGGGCTTATGAATATCATTTGGTTGTTGTATATTGACACACACATATACTTTATTTAACATATTTTTGCAATTAAATATCTATAAAAATTAGGAGTGCAAAGAATATGTAACTACTATATACATGTATGTAGTGTACTGATGGCTTGTGGTCTATGGATACAATAAAGACATTGAATTAGTCCACTCAAACATATTTATTTCAGACAAGTTGTGGGCCAGGAATGTTAAGGGAGAACGTTCAATGATCCCAATTTTGGAAACATAGAAGCCTGAGAGATCTTCAACAAGTGAAATCTTTGCAAAATGTGTTCCGGTTGTTTGTGTTTTCGTTTTTTTTTTTTTTGGCAAAATCCTCAATCTAGATTGGTTTATAATTCTTTCAGAGCTCACAAAAATTTGTCCACTTTATTTTTTTGTAAGATGGCTGCACTTAACTTACGATCACACTGAGTTTGAAAAATCCATCTCTACAGTTTCTGATTGTCACAAAATAAAGTACTCTGCCATGAAACAAAGTTTAAAGGGAAAATTGTGAATTCTTAGAGATTTCTAATTTTTTTTTTTTAAAGGTTTTTCTTTAATTAAAATGAATTATTTTATATCCCTTCATGTGTATTGCTTGTATAGGAAGTCAGATTATTCAAATAAAGTACACTGCATAATTCTGGTAGATTATTATATTTGCACTACATATTTACTGTTTGTTTCTTATTATTTGTTCTATTCTTATAATTATCAAAAGATTATCAAAGCAATGAAACTTTTCTGTTACAGGTTCTGAGAGAAGCCAGTATTAGCATGGAAAATGCTACCTCTCAGTTAAATGGTAATGTGGCATCAGATTATTCAAATGGAGTGATACCTAGTAATTTTTCTGTTGTTCACAGTGTTGGATCTCAGAACACTGCTCTTGATTCTTGTTGAAAAGAATTATATACATTCCTTATTAAATGCATTTTTGTTACCCAATAGTGCATACTATTTAATATGAATCTCATATTTTAAAATCATTGTGTTATATTTTTCATAATGTTTTTCTACCTAGTACCTGTTTTTAATTCAGCTTGTTATGCTGAATTGTTTGCAATTATATAATTGCAAAATCTTGATATGCTAATGTATGATTTATATTTTCTTTTATTATAAAAGATATATTTTGTATATCTATCTCTATTTCATAATATATGCAGCTGACTATTTAAGAGCATTCGGAATTTACCCTGTTTTTATATTTATTTTTATCATTGTTTTGTTAAATGAAACAAAATTGATTTTTTTAAAATTAATTTTAAACATTAACAACAATGCTTAATTTAATGAGATGTTGTTGATTATTGCATATAAAATTTTACTGACTTAATTTTCCTAAAAAATTAATAATAGTTATGCTGATAATGGAATAATATGTTGATAAGAAAACATGTTCTTTAGTTAAAAGATATTTCTTATTTGTTCTTTTTAAATTAAAAGTTGGTATATTATTTTAATAAAAAAGACTATCAAGATAAATGCTTGTAATATTATTAGCTATGACAAAAATAACCATCCTTCTAAATATTTCTTGCATATTAATTTTGTTAGAATTTGCAACAATTTAAGAAATTCTTATTTTAATTTCTTCTTCAAAACGTATCATAAATATTATATTATATTCTGTAACTGTATTTTTTATAAGGAACAGAAATGAAAACTATATTTTATATAATTTAGCATGCAAAGTTTAATTTATGTAAAATCATGTTTTATATTAAAAGTGTACAACCTCTTAAGGATGAGGGCAACTCAATATTATTGAATGGAGCATGGAAGGTTTAAAGATTATTTACATATACTTGCAATTGCTGCTATTAAATTACCATTTACAATAAGAAAATCAATTGCCAAATTTGTAAGATAAATATTAAATAAAAGTAACTGAATTTCCACAGTGGAAGAAAAGCAATAAAAATTAACAGGAAATTCAGAAGGTCACAGATTATGCATTCACTATTTTATGTGATTATTATTAGAGGGTGTTAAAATTGGTTGTTATTTATATAAAATTGATAATTTTTGAAATGTTACTTATTAGAATAATAGTTATTAAGGTGATTGAGCTCTCCTTTAAATAAAATTTGAAAACATACATATACATATGTGGAAAATAAAATTCATAATTATTCTGTTTTTTTTTTTTTTTTTTTTTTTTTTTTTTAAATCTGCAAAAATGAAAATTAAATTTTTAAAAATAATTAGAAAGTAATTGAATTTTATTATTATTTGTTTGTTTAAATTTGAAATATGTTCAAGTACATTTATTTTTTGGATACAAAAGTAGCATAATTTTAAAGAATTTCATTTATAAAGCATGAATATTAAAATCTAATATATCATTTTTTTTAAATCAAAAATTAATCATTAAAATCAGCCTGCCATTCCACATTGTCAAAGAATATATATTTGTTTATATACTCTGTAAATTTTTATCATACTTGTTTATTTATGCATTTTGAAACATTCTATGGCATATATATTTTCTTATAAGTTAATAATATAATTGAGTGTTAGTTGACCATCTTGCTGTCCAAATTTTTAAATGTGAAATTCTTTTAAAGTTTAAAATAGATAACCAATTCTGTCAAGATAAAATTGAGCTAAAAAAAGAGTCGAAGTCATACAATATGCTGAAAGTAAATTTGGCAAATAAACAAAAGCAGTGATAATGAATGCCACATTCTGATGAAATACAAATGACTGATTAATTTACATTCTTTCAAGAATAAAAACATTTTAATAATGAAATGTCTTGCTATTGAACTAAACAAATACTTAAGCATTTAGTTTTTCAGAGATTTTCATTAAAACTGTTTAGAACATGCTTACATTATTAACTTCTAACTTTTGAAAGAATAACACTTTTAGCTGCTATGCAGCTATCTTTATGGCATGCAATGAACTGGTGGACAACTGTCTTGCTACTCCTCTTCACCTCTCCCTCTGAGTATGGTGTGCCAAATTGCATCAGTTTTCGTGGGCTTGATGTCATCTCAACAGCTTCATTTTTCATGGCATAATGATAATTATTAATTTGTATTTGCTAATTTGAAAAAAAAAAAAAAAAATCGATTTTTTTTTTTTTTTTTCTTTTGCAGTCTTTCATGAGTCAATTCTTGAACTTTGTTTATTTTGTTATTTTTAATATCATTAAAATGTTCGTTAATTGTGGTTTTTCTTTTTTATGTCAATGTATGAGTCAAAGAGAAATATGAAAACCAGAATTATAGAACATTTTAATGGCATTAAGAATAACAAAATAGCCGCAGCTTTCATTAGTCTACCAAAAATAAAATATTTAAATTGATTAAACAATTTCCAAATTAACAAATTATAATAATCATCTTTATGCTATAAAAAATTAAAAGAAAAAAAAAGTATTTTTTGTACTCTAAACTTTTAAAATGTATATTATACTCATTATTAACTGTAAATTATTGATTATATAAATACACAAATGTGTTCAATATGTATATATATATTAAATGAAAGCTATTGCTTTACTTTTTATTGAGAATCAATTTATTCATTTTTATTGATATTTAGTTTGTATCATACAGGTATGCAATTTTGAATACGATAGTCTTCCCAACTAAAATATGATATTTTCTAATGTATAAATAATGTTTACAGGTAATCTCTCTCTATATTGAGAGAGAAATTACCTGTAAAATTTTAGTTATCTGTGTATTATTGCAACTGTGTGGATAATAATCAAGAAATTTAAAGTACTAAATTTTGGTAGTCCTGCATCATTACTCTATATACTAAAATGTAATTTTGGTTTAATGTTTTGAAATATGTGAACATTTTAATTTGAGTTTCTGAAAATGTGGTTTATTTATAACAGTAGAAATTTCATAGAACTACTTCGAGAATATATTTTGATATAGAACTCAGTGTGTTAGAATTTGAATTGGTAATTAATTTGGGATGAATCAAAAGCTTTTTAATTACAGCTGTCAGATTCATTTATTGCTAATGCAAAAAATTAATGATCATTAAATTGTGCTGTTAAAAATTAGGATTGCTCACAAATTAATTATAATGGAATATGTACTGGAAGAAAAATATAGAAGCCCATTTAAAAGTTTAAAAGTAGATGTTGTAATAGACCATTTTTGCTTGTAAAAAATATTAATGGTTGGTAAATAATCATTATTTTTCTCCAATAAATTTATTAAATTCAAGGTGATTGCAACTACTATAGAAGTACCTAATTTTGTATAGAGTAATAAGATTTATTTTTAAAATTTCTTTCATATATATTTTGATATATTTAATTCTATATTTGATATACATAATTAGTAAATTTCCCTCTAAAAATGAATATTACTTTTTTGAATAAATGCATACTGTGATATTTGTCTATGAATATTGGTTTACTTAATTGAGATATGTTTTTAACATTCCATTTTTAAAACTTGTGATAAATTCAATGTACTAAAATGAGCTTAAAAAAAGTTTTGTGTAAATATATAAAAATGATTGTATGCACCAATGCATAAATTTTAATATATATTTTATGTAAAATTTAATAACTGACATTTTATCTTCTATATAGTCATTTTGATAAATGTTTATACATTTTACCAAATAAATTGATTTTTAAATGTTATTTTGTCAGATTTAGAAAATGTTATTAATTTATCAGAATTTTCATATAACATTAACATACCATTAAGTTTGTTACAGCAAAACAAACAAATTATGGATTGGTAAGTTTTAAAAAGTTATTATTATTATTATTTTTTAATTATATACACAAAACAATTATTTTCAATCAAAAATTATGAATGTCTGTTTATGTGATAAATACATGTATAGGATGGCTATTGGGCATTGTAGTGGAATTTTTCTATTAATGTTATGTCGAAAGTTGTTTTTAAACTTTAGAATGATAAAATATTTTTTAAGTGGCATAGTACAAAATGCACGTATTTTTAAAAGATACTGTAAAATATTTGTTTCATAAAATAATTATACACAAAATATTACTTTTATATTCACATATTTTGTATTTAATGCATGTATGTACATCAATGTTAAAATGCCGAAATTAAAAATAAAATTTGCATACTGCAGTTTCAGTGCAGTTTAGCTTGTCATTCTGTACTGATGACTGTATGCTTAACACTATTGGAATTGCAGCAAGCAATTTTTATTTTTAATTTTGACATTTTGCCTTTGTAAATTTACTTTACTGTATCTATTTAGTGTGAAGTTTTTATGTGTACATTTATAGTCATATATTCCTTTGTGTTTATTTATAGCTTTTCTCCTTTTTGTCTTTCAGTTATGGATCTACTATTTTCTAAATGTAATATTTATATTATTCAGTTACATTCTCATTTTTTATATTATTATTGATAATCTGTAAATTGGTAATTCATTATATAATATTTAATTTTGTGTACTCTTTAGTTCTAGTAGTAATGCTCATATACATGCTTCAATAAAAGTATTCCTTCTGCTATGTAAAAACATAAAGGTTAAGAATAAAAAAAGCATATTTTTACAAAAGTCTGATGAATTATTCTCTATATAGAAGGCTTATTATTATTTTGAGAAAAAAAGTGCCCCCAAGTCTCATCAAAAGTCAAGAATCAAACTTGGATTTTTAACTTTAAGTATATAAAGATTGTAGTATAATAGTTGTAGAGAGAGTAGACTTTCTCCATAATGTATAATTAAATTTCATTAAGTTCATATCTAATAATTTTTAATGAATTTAAATCGCCCAAAGTTATTTTTTCAAAATTTATGTAGCTAAGAACCATTATTTGTAGATAATTTAAAAAATACATTTTTTTTTTCTTTTTTTTTTTTAACTAAGAAAGATATTTTTAATGTGCACTATTCATCAGGTACAATTTTTTTTATGTCTTCATTATGTGTGTATCAGTTTGCTCTTACATGAAAATTGTTAGGTATTTAATTTATTAATCACTTATGTCAAAAAAAAAGAGTATATAATATGCAGGGATTGATCCAAGTTTTAATTTTTGGGGCCCATTTTTATCAAAAAAATTATCATGGAAAACCATCCAAATTAGCAGTCACTCTAGATAATGTTTAATGTTGAGTTTCATTGTACAAAATACAGGCACTTAACTGGAAATGTGGACAATTTTTTATAAAAAGGCTGTTTTAAAAATGACCTTTGTGAAGGGGCAGAAAAAGGATCCCAATTTTTGCCTGGATCGACTCCTGATATGTGCAGTAGTAGGTAATGAAAGTGATGTATTTTTTACACACCAGATTTTTTTTTAGCTCAAAAAACAATCCCCCCCCCCCCCACACACACACTAAACCATTTATTTTCTCAGGCTTTGCAATTTCAACTACCATAAGTATAACAGATTTTGAAATTACAAAGATGTATATGTACTTGTTCCCTAAGTGTATATTAGTTTTTATATGCTACATAAATTATGAAATCTGAACAAAATCATAAGATAAACATGAAATCTTAACATATACAGGGTGTACACAAATGATTACCCTGATTTTACAACATTCTTACCCATTAGAGATTGTACAGATTTTGATTTTCTTCTGCAGATACATTTGACCAGTCACAAAATTTTTCTTGATGTCCAACAGTAATACGCAAATGCATCCTTAGAGGCACTACTGTTATTCCATTGGAAGTTTCAAACTCACTGTGGCAAACAACTACCAGAGGAGAAATCAATAAAATTTTAAGAATTTTACTTCTTGCGATTATTTGCCATAATGAATTCAAAACTACTCTTATACCATTTTTGGTGATTTTGTAAAAACCTTACAGTGAAAACATTACAGTTCAGCCCCTTTTCATGGCATCAGAGAGCTAATGAAGCATTTGTATGTTAATTTCTGACACCAAGAAATACTTTGATTGGCTCAACTTATCTGTTAAATAAATAAATTAAATCATGGCAATCACTAAAGAATGTAATAAAATTTGGGTAATAAATTGTGTCCACCCTATAATTCTTAACTGGAATGACAGGCTTTGAATGGTCATTTAATTCTGAAACTAATATTTTTAACTTTTGCTCCTTTATTTAAAATAAATCAAAGGATGTCTAGTGTTAAAATGCTTCTCAGCATATAAAGGTTGTAAGAATTGTCTATATGAAGTCATCACTGATACCAAGCTGTTGAAAATTCAATTTAGATTTTAAATAAATGTGTATTAGCATAAACAAATTCAACAGGTTCACTTTTGTCAGCTGCATTTGCTTATTTCATTTGCATTTTGACGAAATTAGGCAAAATGTGAATGAAAGGAAAAGTAAGGAACTTGTCACAAATTATACAATTACATTGCAATACATTTTTATGCAACCTTTAAAAAATAAATTCTAGTTTGTCATTAAATTATGTGCTTGTTTAACAATAGGTTATTCAGAACACTTTTAAATAGAATTAAAGCTAAATTTTAAATAACATAAATTGGTGATTTTGTACTTGAATCTATAAGAAGACTTTTTACTTTATTTACAGATTCTGATTTGAGATACATTTTCTTTCAAGTGATTGAACATTATTTCTTTAAAAGATCTAATAAATAAACCAATTTAAGCAATTTGATTTTTCTACAGTTTCTGAAGCGCATGTTAACCTCAAGTAAAGCTGCATAAAGTTTAAATGCATTATTGAGAACCAAAAGCTTATATTTATAACTGAAACATTTTATTTAGTTCTGGCCTTCTTCCTCCCCTCGATGATGTGACATAAACAAAAACTTTTTCAATTGGTAAAAAAAATCCAGTCAATCTTGTCAGTTTTGTTGATGTGAACAAAACATTCAATAGTTCTTATTAATGACATTGTTTGTATTTTAATCTTGGAATTCCTCTTGTAACTTTCCAACAAAATTAAAAAGTGTTTGTGATTTCAGTTTGTTCACACTCTAACTTATGTAAATATTCATAGAATTTCTTGAAACTGATATATGTTATTCAAATTCACTATGGCATGTTCCCTAGAGCAGATTGGGTTTAGTTGTAAAATGACTGCTAGTTCTTCCCATGCTATAGTCAAGAAAAAAAAAAAATTTCATGTCTCTGATTATGAAGGAAATATGACAGTACTTTCACATAAAGTACCCATTTGAGATTTTCAAGAATTGAGATATTTTATTATCAAGTCAACAACATATCAGAGATCAACTAATGAGTTTTTCAATATTTCAAAACTATTATTTCTTATATTTTTCTGCGGGAATATATCTATAAGTAAATCACTTGGGATTTTTTTTTTTTTTTTTTTTTTTTTTTTTTTTTTTTTTTTTAAGAGTTTGCAAATACATTAAAATAATAATAATATTTTTTCTTTATCATTTGCATAAAATTATCACTTCAAAGGTAGAAGTTGTTTAAAAAAAAAAAAAAAAAAAAAAGAGAGAGAGAGAGAGAGATTGAGAGACAGAGAATGGAATATATAATGTAGAAAAAAAAAAGTAATACACAACAACAAAACAGGATGCTAAAAAGAAATGCTTTGTAAATGCAACATAAAAAGAAAAAAATATATAAATTGTTAGAAAAAATAAGAAAATACTTTTGAGAAACAAACAAATATCAAACAGGGATCAATCCAGGCAAAAGTTGGCGATCTCTCTCTACCTCTTCATAAATTTTCACTTCATGAAAAGGGTCCCCTTCACAAAATTCAAATTCATAAAAATGGAATTTTCTCAAATTTCCTTTCATAAAAATAGTCTTTTAGGGAAAAAAATTCATATATTCAGTTCTATTTCAAATGACTGCCAATACTTGGTTCAATAAAACATTAACTTGATATTAAATATTAGAATGACTGCTAAAATAAAAAGTTCCACACACTTTTTTTTTTAAACACACAAAAATAAAAATTTCATAAAGATGGGCTCCAAAAATTAAAACCTGTACTGAACACTGCTAAACAGAAATTTAAAAAGTAATTGTCATATACATTTTTTAATTTATCCTTTCAAAATTTTAACAGTTTATTAATATTCTATTCATTTATTATTTTTTTTTCATTCATTGCTTATACTAATGGGCTCTTCCCACCTGACGTCAGAAGTCACATGATAGAGGAAAAACAAATAGCAGACGAAGTCTTGTTTATCTATAGCGATTGCTGAAATAACATTTTCTATTCTTATTTTTATTCAATCGTATTTAATCTGTGTTATACATCATCATTTTTAATCCATTTTATATCATTATTCATCATATTTTGTTTTCTGTATACATTTACAATCATCATTTCGTTTATATTTGTTATTGATGTTTAAGAAGAACATGTTATATACTCTGATTTTTGGTACTTAAATCAGTGACAGTGCAATATTGTACTGCGTAAATCCATTTAGACCAGTAACTAAGTTAATTAACTTGTTGTAACACCTTTATGCAATTAAATTAAATGAAAATATTTTAAAAATTCAAATTATAATTCATAAACATTCCACAAGAACAAGCTATTGTTTATTGCTAGATCAGTTAATGTAACAGTTACACGAGAACATACAAAAATCGATTCTTACAGTTGAAAATAAATAAACACATAAAGTGTTTTTAAAAAATTATTAAATTTACAAATCCAACTATTCTACTGTTTACAAATGCACAATATTACTTTTATATTAAATTTTATATTAAATATTAACATTTTTGTTCTTAAGAACAATATTTAATTGAATTCGATTATTTGTTTTCCTCTATCACATGATTGAGCAGACTAAACTGGGAAGAGTCCATTGTCCTCATGTATTTTTTAATTTCCATTTTATATTTTTTGCTTTTAATTATATTTCACTGACTGCTTGTTTTTTATTCTCTTTTTTACTGTGTGTAGTTTACTTATTTTTGATTGGTAGTTTTCTTAATGGTCATTCCTATTTCTTTTCTTCCTTTAAACATTTCCTTTTTCTTTCTTCCTATTTTACAACTTATGAAGATTAATTCCTTATTCACAGTGATTGATTCAACCTCCCTCCCCCATTTATATAACATAAACTAATATGTTATCTCTATCATTAACAAAAAGAGAGAGAGAGATATTCAATAGTATTAAACAATTCTTGTTCGAATTAAAAGCTCCGTGCCCTTTCTGCTAACTGAACACAGAAAGCTGACCTAACTGAACACCGATGTATATATTCTATTTTTATATTTTGTAAGACTATAAATTTGTTTCTGCTACCTGATTATCAACTGGCAAATTAAAAAAAGTTAAATTCTGATCATTAAAGGTTGAAATTTAAAATTAAATACAGGGTGGCTACATTAGAGCTTTTCTAAGTCAGCTTCCCTGACTTTTCCACAACTATGTTTCACCATTTTTCCAGACTTACGCTGTTTATTTCCTAAAAAAAGTTCTCCAAAATAAAAATTCAAAAGAATAACAAACATCTCATACAAGTTTTTTAAAATGAATTTTATGTAAATATTATACATATAAAACTTCAAAATGAAAATTGGCACTTGTATACATAATTCAAAAGGCAGGTAATGGTTTTAAAAATTGTAATCACAGTATTTATATAAATTAAAACATTACATAAAAAAAGGGCATAAAATAATTTAATAGTTCACTTCAGGAGTTATACTGCATTTAATTTCAACATTAGGAAATCTTTCCTGTAATTCTGGAACAGCTTCTTTGACAGCACTGTCAGAATAGGATACATCTAACATTTTTAACTGTGTGCAAGTTTCTAGAAGACTAAAAAATGTATGTACTTACATAAACAACATAGAATTATAGTAAATATAATCTGTAAAAATAACTTCATATATATATATATATATATATATATATATATATGAAACATAATCACATAGAAATTTAGAAGAAAATGCTTGTAGATGATGTTGATAATATTATTTAAAAGTTAGTTTTGCTGTCAGATATCAGAAAAAATTCAATTATCCAGGGATGAGATTTTTCAGCTGATTTCAGCTTTTTTTCAGTTTTTTCAGCATTTTTTTGTTTCAGATGTGCATTAGCTAATTAAAGAAAACTTAATTGAAAAATAAAATACAATCAGGTATTTTATATATATATTGAAGGTAAACATATTACTTTAATGTAATAGATTTTATCATCAAAATTCTAGTATTTCATTTAACATCTTATTTTTATGTACAGTTTCAGATTTTTTGGTCTTTTAACTAATCTCATCCCTGATTATCTGTACATTGTACATATATAGTTTAACAATCTAAAATAAAAAGTGATGATAGCAAAAAGTTAACTTATTCATTAAAAGCTTGAAAAAAAAAAAGAACTACCATATGACAGGACTGCTTGATTGAAGCTGCCAATTAAAAAAGGAATTATCTCACTCCTGGTATAAAATTGTCTCCTTGGCATGAAATGTGTTCCTCATTTTTATATTTCATCATGCTAAAATGCAAAAATGATGTGCCAGAGACGTAATATGATTTCAAAAGCTACTTAACAAGTTTTAACCTGTGCATATTTGTTTTGTTTATAGAGATAAGGTACAGGACTAGGAAGAATCACAAAACTAGGAAGAGTTCAGCATGCAGGAAAATAAACCAGGAAAAGTCCTTCTAGTATCGACACTCCCAATAAAATCATTAAACGTAAAAAAAATCATTTGCATTATTTTCTTACAATTTTAGAGATGATCATAAACAATAATGTTTAGGTTAATAAGGTGAATATTGAATCAAGAGAGTTGGGGGGATGTTGAGGATTGAAAATGATGCTCTAAAGAAGAGAAAAATAATCCTTACTGGGTATTGTTTTCAGTTGACATTGGTTACAGGTTTGCTTTAGTCACGTGAAGTCCTGAAAAATGTCATGAATAATATATTTTGGGTTACTTTAGTCATAGTGTGAAATAAGACTGAATGATGTTTTGATACATCAGGAAACACCAGTTTACATCAAGCCCGCTTTATTATTTTCTCTAAACTGATACATCATTACACTAGTGTATTGATTCAGCACAAGGTCACAAGGCAAGCAAAATTATGTTAATATATTTGGAAAAAAAAATTCATTTTATAAATGATTTTAAAATTTACTAATGTTGTAAATTTTCAAAGAAATAAAGAGTTTTCATAAAATTCATTCTTTTTAAATTATTCTATTGATCCTAAAGAGCACAATAATAGTTCTTCAGTGTGAATAACATTCATTTATTAATTTATTGGTTGAAACATAAGCTTTTACATCATAAATAACAGCAATACATATATATAACAAATGGCATTACTTACTTTTGAACAGTAGCAATATTTACTTCACATGTTCCAAGAATATCAAGTTGTTCAATATCTCTACAGTGATTAGCTATTGCAGTCACCTCATTGTTTGACACCGTTCTGCAAAGCAGTAAAAGAAAGAAAAAAGAAAAACCTTTTAAAATATCACATTTTTATATATTACTTATATTATTATTATTTTAATCTTTAAAATATATAGATAAAGAAAGAAAATATATCAGTACCTTTAATGTGAGAAATAAAACACAAATTACAAAAGTTTCACAATTAAAAAAAAACAAATCAATAATACAGTTTAACTATAAAATGTTCATTTTTGAAATTAAGCTGTTACACTTGTTGTTACATTGACATTAACTTAAGTTTTAGTCTATGATTAATAATATTTTGTTGCGTTATATTTTTATTTGGTAGTAATATTTTTATTTGGTTTTGTGATAAAATTTTGTTAGTGAAATAATATGTATAATATATAATTGTTTTAAAAGGTTAATTTACTGCACAAAGTAGAAATTTTTGTTCAAATAAATAAATAAATAAATTAGTAAGACAAATCATAGGCAAATTAGGGGCTTCTTTCTACTATATTACCATTTAATAAAAACGTTACATTAAAAATGATAAAAAAAAAAAAAATATTTCCCTTTCAAGGGAATTTCTACCTTTCCACTTAACAATCATTCACAACTTCATCATTCATGACAATTCACATTTTAATTAATTTTTTAAAACTCTAACAATAACTTTTTTTATGAAAAAGATATTACCAACAGATTGGAAAATTCTCAATAAAAAAACGTACCAGTATATTAAAAAAAAAAAAAAAAAAAAAATCAAAGCATTATTTCCATATTAAAATTGTGATTAAATATAAACTATATTAAATGTGTGACTTACTATGACATAATGAAAAGTAAACAGTATAATAATCACTACTAATGAACCCAGATGACAGAAATAAAGAACATACAATTTAAATAAAATTTTAAAAATAAAACAGAAAAAACAATGGATAAAATGCAAAAAATTAATTTAAATTGGAAAATAGGAAAAATCTTAATGAGGTGTGCTGCTGCATGGTCCAAGCTACCCCCTGCCAAGTTTTGTAGCTCTGGATCAGTGGCATATATAATTTTTTTATATTTTCAGGAAATCTAATTTTTTCTCTAGTTATTCTGTTAAACAACCAACAATATTCTAAGACTCTTTTTTCTAATAAATTTTTAATACAATAAACAGTCTTGTTTTTGAGAGATTCTACTTAACTGAATCAGCCATTTTATCATTATTTTAATATCAAAAACCTCTATAGTTTTATATTTTGAATTTTGCTTGTATAGATCTTAAATCTTCATTGTTTCAATATCTGCATTTAGCAATTTCTGTATATGTGTATGAGATATAAAAGTAATGTAATTTATCCATTTTTAACATCTATTTCAATCTGAATGAAATGTGAGCAATATCTATTCACAAGATGAATAATTATACAATAAAACAAATGTTTATACCAGAATGTTTATCTATATACCAGAATGTTTTATATAACAGATACTTAATATCTGAACACATACAGCATAAGTAAAAAAATTTGAATTAGTAGATGTAGTACTGTATCTTTTTTTTTTTTTTTTTTTTTTTTTTTTTTTTAATAATGCAAAATTAATTTAAAATTGAAATTTTCAATTTTTAAGACATTAAAGTTATTTTATTATTAATTTTTTTAATAATGAATAAATTTTAATCTAATCACAAACTTCTAAAGCAAAAAAAAAAAAAAAAAAAAAACTTTAAATGCTATATTTTATAAACTTTATAAAAACTCATATTTTAATATAAATTTCACTGTAAAGAGAAAGATTAAATTTTCGGTTTGACAAGACATGATTTTTATGCTCTACTATAGCATGTATTATTTTTCTTATAACTGGGGCCATTACCGATTTGCTGAAAGATAAATTTAGCTTTTCCACATAGATTATCCTGTTTTTTTATTAAATCAGTTTTGTTCAAAATATCTAAAATATAGAGTACAAATAAGTTTAAAATTGTGAGATCGAAGATATCAGTATACTTTCATTTATTTTAAAGGAAGTAAGTTTTTCACATCAAATTCAACATACCTTATTGCTGTTAAAAACAATTTTTTCAAATTTCTATTATGACTAATTAGTTGTCTGAGGCATCCACAATTAGCATCTATTTTATAACTGAAACAAAATAAAAATATATTTATGCAGATTTTATTTTGTAAATGAGAAATTTTCTCACATAAAAGTTTTAAACATACACAACTAAACATATGTCTAACAGACAACTGATCCCTGTAATATTATGAAGTCATTATGTCATCATAGTACTCACATACTTTCATTTAGAGTATCTACAATTTATAAGTTCTGCAAAAGTGATAAGTACAAATTTACACTTATTATTTTCTGGAAATTGTTGCAATAGTGTCCTAACAGACAAATGCACTAAAATGGTATTGATAGGGTGGCTAGAATAAGAACTTTTCCAAATTCCCTGACTTTTTCCAGGTCATTTTTTGGCATTTTCCCTGATTTATGCCTGTTTATTTAAATGAATATCTAACAGCATTACCAAGTAATTTAGCAATTTACAATAGCGAGTTGTCAAATAGAGCTTATTTCTACAAAATTTGTCAAAATTCGCTAACTTTTCCATGTTTTCCTGACCAGTAACCACCCTGGTTGATATTGTTATTAGCTACAGAAAGTATTTTAGCCTTTTTTAAAAAAAAAAAAAAAAAATCATAGATGAATTTCAGAAAAGTTTAAAAGAAAATATTGAAATACTTCAGTGAATTAGAGAAACAATTAAAGAATTGGTTAATAAACAATGATGCTTCAAATAGAAAATAATTATGAAGAACTACATATCGAACATTAATATCTGCAAAAGTTAATTTTTATCACTTTTCCATATTTAATAAAAAATACAACACTTCTTTTAAGTTATAATAATTTGATTGATATAAATAAAAGAAATATAGAAATATGCATATTTTTAACTATCTGAGTTGAATAATTAGTTACAGAGTTATATTAATTTTAGTTACATATGCTGAAAAAAAAAATATACCGCCTTCATCTAGAATGAATAAGTGGTCATTTTCTAGATCCCTAAACTAGAAATATAGATTTTGGAGCTATGCATATAAGGCACACCAATAAGCTGAAAAAACGAATAAAGAATTTCTAGTCTGTACTTTTCCAGATAGTGAAACATTATTCTGAATATTATAAATCCTTTGTATTTTGAGAAATTCTCGCTTGATTTTCTAGAATTGGGTCATGAACCAAGATTATAGTTGCAAAACATGTCTCTTGTATTCGCATTTATTTGCAAAGATTTTTAAATACATTTGACTTTGACAATATAAGCAAACGCTCTAAAATTCTAATAGGTATTTCTAGAATTCACTTACAAAGGGGACTAGAATTTATACGAATGACATGGAACTATTTTTGCTAGAGCCACAATTTAGATTCTAGATGTCAGTTACAGAATTTTTTCTCAGTGTAGGATTAAAATACAAAATATAATAGATCTGAAACAATAAATAAAATAATTAAACCTAACTTTAACAAATACTTCTTTTAGAAATTTCAGAATTAGTAATGAATTTTACGTAGTTGTCAAAGAATAAAGCTAACAATAACTATAAATCAAATTTAGATGGATTCCCAAAATATACAAGTGGTACTTGAGGTATTTCATATTTGAATTACGTTATTTGGATTTCCTAAACAATTCTTTAAAATTTATTTTTCTTTGGAATATGATAAATTTTTAAATAGATGAAAGATTAACATAGAAATACTTTATTATCTGTGAACACTGTTAAAATTTTTTTAAATGTTCACATTGTTTTGAAAAGTAAAATGAAGAACAGCCATAAATTCCAAAGCTATGAATGAAAAAAAAATATGCAGTTAAACTAGCATATCCATATTTTTATGAACTGAATAAATTATGATAATCTGTTTAAATTTACATTTCAAAACCTTTGTTAGCTATTCAGTCCTAAACTAAGTTAAATTTATTTGAAAGGGGCAATTATTATGAGTTCATGAGACAAACTCAAGCACATTCATTGACCTCATTTTTGATTACTTTAAACCAGTGTTATGAAATTTCTTAAAAAAAAAGAAGAAGAAGAAAAAGAACTAAACTACACCCTTTGGTTACTTCTGAATATCAGTTTTGCACAGAGCTATTTGTCAAAAATATTAAAAGCAAATATTAATCATTACCAAAATACTGAAAAGATTTAAAAATATATGCTTGTCTAATTCAAGAAGAAGAAATTTTAAATAAATATTCATCATCAACACCATTAGTATCAATTATCTGATTAAATATTACACTATGATAAATGGAAAAAATACTAAATAAATGTATATTTTAAAAATATTTAAGTGGTATCCATTTATTTTTTAAAGAAAGTCTATCAATGGTATTTTGAGTTTTAAACAAAATTAACTTTTATTGATTGCATATTTTAAATTTTATTTCAAATATTGTACATATACATATATTTTTTAAGTGTATATAATGAAAATACAAATGGTACTTTTTAAATAAAGTCTGTTTTTTAATTAAAAGACAAAATTATCATTGAAATATTTTTTTTCTATATTTTGCATACTTTTATCTATTTTTTGATAATTTCCATTTTTGTTTCAACTATTTGTCATGCTACTCAAAAAGTTTTTTTAATTCTGGTGTCAGTGAAATCTGCCACAAGTGAAAAAGCCTAATCCATGACTGCAGTTTTCAGTTCTTCATTTTCACTGAACCACTGACCACCAAAAAACTCCTTTCAGTACCAAACCAAAACAAGTGAAAATTTAAGGTCCGAACTGTAAAGTGGATGATCCAATTGTTTGCATCCAAAAGACCTGATTAGACTTCATATCTGTGCAAAAACATGTGGGCTTACACTGTTATAAAATAACATTACAGCAGAAAAACTTAACAAATCTCAGGGTGAATTACCACTGCTGCCAAGATTCTTGCACTCAAGAATTGAATTATAGATCACATCTTACACACAGCGGGTGACTCAATTTTCTAAAACATAAAAACTTCTGCAACTCAACACACAGACAAATGATTTGGCTGCAGTGGTAATTCACCCTGAGATTTGCAAAAGGCATCTAAATACATGCAAAGCATCCTAAGAGCAGATTTGCAGTCTACTGCAGCGATTGTACATTATTCTCACTCTCGCTCACAAACAGATCTTATTTTAAAAAGTTCTATTGTAAAAAGTTTCATGTGAAAATAAATTACCATTCTAGATAGATTTGGTATGCATTAACAAGACATTTGCCAGAATTGTAGAATGCTACATATTTTGTGATAATATCTTCTTCTAATTTTGCTACTCTAAGAAATAAAGTTCACTTAAAAGAAATAATCTTTTCACACAGATAAATTGTGAATTTCAGAAATAAGGTGGGGGGAGGGAATGAAGAAGACATTCAAGAAAACCTACAGAGAATTCTTTACCAACAGATTTTATAATCTATACAATTTTTAAATATTTCCTATTGACTATAGCAAAATTTTTATATTCCAATTCAATGGTTATAAACTTTCTTACAAATAAATAAATAAAATAGTAAAATCTGTCAATAAATAAAATTAAACTTATAAGTAAAATTAAACTTATAATGAAGCACTTTACACATAATAATTAAATATAAGAACCTTAATAGGTAAAAATTAATTATGTAAAATCGGTATTTTTTTTTTTTTTTTAACACACTTTTACTATTGACAGAATGAATCATCAGTAACTTAATGTAGATATAACAACTCTAATATATGTTTGTTTTGATAAAAAGAAAACTAGCTATTACATACCACCATCCTAGATCCAGTTCTACAAGATCATTGCAGTGTTCAGCTAACTGATGAATACCAGAACAAGTTAATGAAATTCCTCTCCAAAAATCTAATGTTTTAATATTCCTAAAATAAATAAATGTTTATATAATGTATATATGTATGAAAAAATACAAAATAATCAGTATTTAATTAAAGAAAATCCTATTCAAAATTGTAGACTGAAAATTTTTATAAATTGCCTCTGTAACATAACTTTTTTTAACAGGGATTGGAAGTTATATTGCCCGGCATGCCCGGAGCATGTAAAAATTCAGATTGGGCATGTACTTTTTTCCCCTTACATGCCAGCTGGGCATGCAAACATTTAATCAAAAATAATTTTAAAATATAGCATCTTGCCTAAGACTTTTACTTAAATTAAAATGAAATAAACAATGTCAAGGTAGGTATAATGTTGTTAAATTCTTTTCACTAGATATGTGAATGTTTTTATTAATATGCATTTGAATAAGATATTTGGGCATGTAAAAATTTTGAGATCTTTCAAGTCCTGTTTTTTAGCATGTCACATTATAAAGAAGAAATTGTAAAAAAAATATTATCTTGAAAGATAGAAACTGCTTAGTTAAGTACATCTTACTGCTAATTGTGGTGAATGAGTAGTTCCATAAAATTAAAGTCTGTGAATTCCTCTTTGAACTCCAGAAATTCTAGTAATCAATAAAAGTTGCTAAAACCCTGTTAAAGACTCTACAACACAGTATCATGAGAACAAAGAGTTTATGCAATTAGTAAGACCACAAGTTTTATGATATTTAACTTATTAGCCTGCCAATGCTACGGTAGGGAAAAGACACAATTTTTTTTTTCAATATTTGAATGGTTACAATATAACACCCACAATATAAAATCACACAATAAAAATACGAAGTATAAAATTTGATGTTTATTATAATTTTTTTTTCACAGAATATATAAAATGTTTCTCTTACATTACATTCTAGTAAATAAAATGGGTCTGTGAGACCCATGTACTGGTGGGTTAATTAAACCTGCAGCTGGTTTTTCCTTACTTTGGTAACCAATATGGTTTCAAAGCACACTGCAAGATCTAATAACCCATACATACATTTGTGATCAATGGATATTTGTTAATAAAGATAATTGGAGTTGAATCCAAACCCAACCCACACGAAAAATATATCTGATAACCTGACTCAAATCTGACTTGAAATGTAGGATTTTAATATATATAAATTTATCAATGCAACATTGATGCACTATTAAGTTTAAAATATTATTAATAATGATGATGATAAAAGTTAATAACATTACATCATTACATTTCAACAACTGAGTATTTTTTATCTTTCTTTTATCTTCCTTTTTTTTTTTTTTTTTTTTTTTTCTTTCTCTATTTATTTCTTTATAAAAGCAAATTAACTGATACAGAAAAATAAAATACTTTTATAATGTACCTTTGCATATAATAAAAGTTTTTAATTGTTCTTTGTATTAGTAATGTAAATTTTATTGATAGCTCAAAAGTTTGTAAAAGAAAAGTGCTTTAAAATAAAGAAAATAGTGAATTAAAAATAAAACAGTGAAAAATAATTCCTAACTAAGAACCAAACTGCTTGAAATTGAAATCGTTATAGATATAATGTAACAGAGATTTTATAGTAAATATTTGATATTAATAAGTCTTCAATATACCTTAGGTGTCTAGCTATGCAAAAAGCTACTTCATCAAGTAAACCAATTTTTGTACAACTTCCCAGGAATAAATGTTCAAGGTTTAGGCAACTTCTATAATACAAAAGACATTAAAAAATAAAAAATTTAATCACACTAATTAAAAATAAATTTAGTGTAAAAAATAAATAATTTACCTTACAATTGAAACAACAGTTGCTGTGTCTATTCGTGATCGATACAAATCCAAGTATGTTAGATTTGACAATTGAGATATGTACCAGTATCCAGTTTGAGTTAGATCTTTGGCACGACAACTTCTCATTTCCAACACTAATTGTTAAATAAAAAAAAGATATTTATCAACAGCTGACAATAAATGAAAGCTTTCTTCCTACCTTAGCTTATATCAAAATAACTTTCACCATAATGTCAAATTCATTTGTTAAAAGTTAGATTCTTATATTATTTATTTTACCCTCATAATATAAGAACCATTTAACACTAATATATATAGAGAGAGACATAAATGTATACACAATTTATCATTTAAAAAAAAATAAAAGTACAGTAGTTGTAATATAATATAAAACAGTTCTTTTAAAGAAGAGAAAAAAGCGCTTTTCTCTCCTTCTTATTTATTTGTATGTATTATCAGAGCCAGATTTATGTTTTATTGCACCCTAGGCCCATTTCGCCATGGCACCTCTTCCCCCCCCCCCCTACACACACACACACACACATGCTTACATACATATTATATTTTGAAACACCATGTATACAATATATTATAATTAATTTCGAAAAAAAACAGTAAAATCGCAGATTATAAGGATCACAATTACGCAATGTACCAGGAAGCCATAGAAATCAAAACCAATAATGAGACATGTAACAACAGCGGCGCAGTAGCACTCGACATAGTGTGGCACCACCTTATGACTAAAGATATTCAAAACCGTCACTCAAGATCTCCACAACAGAAGTTGCCGTCTGATGAGAGCTGGGTGCCCAGCTGAAAAATTTAACGACAGCACGAAGTAAAGTTAAGGTTTTATTTATTTATTTATTTAATTAATACGATGTATACATTTGATAATGCATAATAAAATAACATAACTAAAGAAAATTATATTACACCATGCATGCATCGCTGCATATAACAATCAACTTACAGTTAAAAAATGAATTAGTCCAGTGCAGTCATTAAATTAAATTATGTATTTATTTGATTTTTTCTATAAAAGTGTGATTTATTGCGCTGAATTTAAATTCTTATTTAAAATCAGCTGGGTTTATTCTGTAAGAAAGTAACACCACCCCATAGTTTCATACAGTCATAGTGATCAACAGTACAAATATGGCGTTACACAGCATACATATAGTATTTTGTGTGTTTGATACCGGTGCGGAAAAATTCGTAACGTGTCAAAACAGTCTCGAAGTCAATGAAAAATCCTATCAATTTCAAGTTTTAGTCACTATTTAAATCTGAAATCCTTTTCAGTTTTCACTAATTTCAAATTTAATCATTGTTACTGTGCAAATTTAAAAGGCCCGTGCCTCACAGGCCTAAGCCTAAATCCGACACTGTGTATTATAGGTTTGTATTATATATTATATTTGAACATATCTATTTAAAAAACATATTAAATATAATTTATAATAAATCATTCAATAATAATGATGTAGCTTTCTATGTAAAGTTTAAAAACTTGCACAATCACAATTTAATTTGCATAAATCTTCACTTATCTTAAAATTAGCAATAAAAACAACGTTTCTGTTTCCTTTAATAATCTTTATTCAGCACTAGTAGGTTTAGGTAGTGATTATACAATTTCTGAATGAAGAAAAGAACAAAGCAAGGAAGGCATGAGATAAATTTTAAAATTTTTCCAGCTTTATGATATTATGACTGGAAGTTTTGAAAACATAGATTCCGAAGTCAATCCAGAAAATCGATGAAACATGTTGACAGATATATAGAACTTCTGTGTAAACAATATATATATATATATATATATTTTAAGAGCATATATATAACAATTTTTAGAAGTTCTTACATGGGAGTATTCAACAAGTAATTAATCATGACAGAAATACATGAACATGACATCTAGTGTCAGTCTGAATTCGAAAATGATCTAGCACTTCTATTCTACATGTCTTCTAGAAGCTGTCTATGGAGCATCAGCACAATCTTGTCTGTTTATTGATCAGCATTTCTTGTCTTCTATCAGCTTTCCTTCCAGCATATCCTGTTGCATGACTTTTAAATATACATCAGATTCTTCTAGTCTTTTAGACATAGTCTATTGGGCATCTGCACAATACCTATTTTATGGTTCATCAGTTTTTTTCTGTCTTCTATTCGCTCTCCTTAAACATTTAGCAATGCATCTTGTCTCTAGTGTTTCCTAAATTTCTTCTTGAGCTAAAGTTTTATTTCAACTTTATTATTCCCATGTAAATAAATATATTTCTTTTTATGCCTAAAAAAATAAATGTGCAAACGTTTTTGGCATCAGCTTAATGTTCTCTATTTAATAATTTCAAAGCTAATATGAGGTTTTTATTTAATATCTTTTGAACTAATTATTTGATTAAACTAAAAAATACAGCATTAACTAGATTTCATTCTGATCAATAGATATACCAGGTTTAGTAAACTTAGGTTGAATGGTGTAATTTTGCATAGTGAGCTAATGATTCCAGACAAATTCACCAACAGACTTGCAGTTTTATATAAAATATATATCAATTTACAAGATGAAAGGGTAAAAAAAGGGTAACCTCAAATGATTAGAAATAAATTAATTACCATGGTATATGTGTGAGTGTGTGATTTGATAAAATTTAAGTAAATAAAATAAATTTATACTTTAAGAATGTTTTACTATTGTAGTTTTCTAAATAAAATGTTTAAATAGCGATATTTGTTCTTAAAATTTAGAAAAAAGGGTATTTAATAAAAATATTGAAAAAAAAAAAAGTATATAAGTGTATTAATTAAAAAATAAATACAAATTCATTACTAAATAAATATACCTTTTAAATTCTGACAATGGCTGGCTAATGCTTTCATACAATTGTTGTTAACAAATGGGCAACAAGATATCTTCAGTATTGAAAGATACTTACAAGCTGACTCAACAAACCTACAGGAAATAAATGTAAGTTTTTATAAAATTTGTAATATTTCAAAGCTTTTTTAAATGTATTTTATTAACAATATATAACTTTTTCAATACTCTTCAGAAGAAGATTAATCTCAAAGAATTCAATTAATTTTTACACAGAAAAAATTTACTTATCTTCAATTGTACAAGGATAGTCTGCTGACAGCAGTGTAATAAAACCTGGAATTATGGCTGATGTCCTTGTTTTATCAACATTTCTCCACCACTTCCCAAACTATTTGACTTTAGTAACAGCATATAGTGTTTAATTCGTTTTTTTTTTTTTTTTTTTTTTTTTTTTTTGAATAAGGTTTCCAGCATGAGTATCATTTTCATCACTGAGTTTTTTTAATAGCTTAGTCAATGTTCACCTATTATCTATGTTTTATATCTCTCTCCTTTTTATCTCTTCTTTATTCATCTACTAACTGGCTTTGCCCGCTTCATTCACTTAAATAGTTTAAGTGAGTTCTCAAATCCATATCATTATTAATAACCTAAGTTAAAGTTCCCGCTGTGTTCGGTAGAGATTTTTCCTGCTCGCAACGTGAGGAGTCCGGGTCCCAACTGTCTTCAGCAGCAATTTACCTGCTTCTTACTTCCCCTTCCCCAGCGGGTAAGTTCAAAGTTTTGCGAAATCCCACATATCTCATAGATTTCCCAAAACAAATTTAGTGCTAAAAGAGAGGGGGGGGGATCTCGAATTTGCTCCCTCCCTCCTAACGCCCGCCCCCTTAAAAAAAAAAAAAGCGAAAATCACAAAAAAAAAAAGCGAAAATATGTTTTTGGAAATATCTTAAAGAAGACACATGGCTGTTTTCAATACCTTTGTACCATTTTTAGTAGAGTTCTACTCAAAAATTCGGAATTTCTGAAATCCCTCCCCCTCCGAAAATTGATTTTTCTCCTCCCTCCTGTAAGAATCAAGAATTCCAAAATCGTACATAATGTTTTATTTATGCTCAAGTCTAGTCTCCTCATGTACAATTTCTTCACTGTGATGTAAATTGGGGCAGGAGTTATACTTACAAACGTTCTTTTGCTTCCTGTCCCCAAGGGGAAAAGGCGGGCATTTTAACAAATCCCGTTACTTCAAAAGTCGGATACATATAAACAATCAAAATATCAAACTTTGTGACTGCAGCTCTCATAAATTTCCCAGAACAAATTTAGCGCTAAAAGAGGTGTCTTTAATTTGCCCTTCATAACACATACACCCCCAGAAAACAACCATAATAAACAAACAATACTCACAGGATGATACATTTGGAGTCACATGGATTAAAACAAGCAAAATAATTCAGGGGTTTAGTTGTTCATGGAGTAAAACAAGCAAAATTCAAGATTTAGTGGTTCATAGTTGATAAAAAATAATGAAACTAACATGGATATTTATTGATTGATTATCATGTGCGTAAAAGTATGATTACTAATTTTAAGAATAGTTGCATGCGCGTAGCCAGGGGGGGGTGCCCTGGGTGCCCGGGCACCCACCCGCTCACGCACACACATTCAGTATATTTAACAAAAACATATTGAAAACAGAAAAAAAAAAAAATAATAAAAGATTTGAAGGTTAAAAAAAAAAAAAAAAAAAAAAAAAAATGTTATTACTAATACCAATGATTCTATGCAATAGAAAGACACTCTTAAACATGGTGGTAAAATATATTTAAAAGAATAATCTAAGTTGTTCATAAATCCAAATTTACTTGCACATTTCTTACAAAAATTTGCAAAGTAATTTTTCTTGGTAAACAAAAAAATAAAATGAGATTAATAGTTTGTTTTTTCTTCAAGGAAAAGAGGCGATAAAATGATTTAGTTTATTTAAACTCGTGACCCTAACAGAGAGTCAAATTTTTTGTCATTTCTTTTTAATAAGCATTTTTAAAAAACTTTCTCTTACCCATACATGTTGGAGAATGTAATGTTTTGCAGTCCAATTTTTGAATATGAAATAGTTTTTACAATAGTATGTCTTCAGGTCCGCTAAATTGTATAACCAGGTTTTTGTGGTTAGTCTGCATGGGCAGGGCATAACTCAAAAGCAGGTATTATCAGGAAGTCTAAAAATCGTATTCAATTTATATCACAATGATCCGGATACTATGGCATGCAAAGAGCTCAAATACATTATTATTTAAGTAAAAATTCTCTAGTTGGTACATATCAACAACATTTTTAAAGTGAACTGAACATAATGAAACTAGCATATTCTATTGATACAAAATAATTTTCGTAACAAAAGATTCTAAGAAAAGTTAGGTTCGTTTAAAAGCATTCATACCAAATTATATTGCGTTCAGTAAAAATGTTTAAAAATGATAATTACTTTCCCTTACCATGAGTTACAGAAAGTATTTTTTACGGGGTCAAATTTTCGAAACTAAATATTTTCGAAACTAAATATATATATATATATATATATTTTTTTTTGTAATTGTTGATTTGAATGCATGTTTGGTATCATAATATCTTAGCGGGTAATTTTTTTCCGATTACACTGGTCTGCGAAATCGTACTTTTCAAATTTTTTATGTACTGCGTTGGGGTGTCTCTAATGTGTTTTGATAATTTGAATTCAGAAATTATTATTTTTTTTTCCTATCACGTAAGAAATTTTCACAAAGTAAGGATGAAAATCGGAAGAATTCGTCTAGAAATTATAACAAATTCGAAACAATTTATATAAAAAATGCATTGAAATAGGCTATTATTTACACATTATCTTTTAAATGTATTTCTTCACATCGAGTCTTCCTTTAGAGAATTTACCTTGTGCAAGGCTTGAGGTTCTTGTGTGTGTGTGGAGTGGGGAATTCTCTATGCAACATGCAACAATATTCTGCTAAATGTTAAAAATGTATCGTCTCTGATACCATGCTTTCTATTTCTTTGATGTCTTGACGAAACAGCTCTCCTTGTTCTTCACTCACATCACCCAAATTTTGAAAAAGATAATTTAGATGGGAGCTTTAAACTCAAATAATTCCTTTTTTTTTTTTTTTTTTTTTTTTCAAAACTGTACATGAGGGAAATTTTTAAATAGGTTTTCCTTAAACAGCATCCAAAAGTATATCAGAAAAACATATCAATCTGAAGAAAAAAAATTCTTCGTCGGCCTGTCTTATTTGCTATTTTTTTAAAAAAGAGAACACTGGAAAGTTCAAATTAGTATTGTAAATCATATCATAAGCAGACTTTTCTTGAAAAAATTACTGTGAGTGAAAGTTCTTTGAATCATTTAAAAAATATTTTTAATTTAAGCCTTAAATGTTTTAAGAAAGCAGGTAGAGTAATCAAACAGAAAGTTTTGAAGGATGCAATAGACATGCTTCCTTTTCACAAAAATACATGCCAAACAAAATTGTTTCTAAAACAATTTTCAACTTTTTTAAAGCACCTCAGAAATGGTCGGTCAAGTATACAATATCTTATTTTTGTGACTAAATGCCACATTTTATTTATTTATTTAATTTTTTTTTACCTTATTTAAAAGCTGTCACGCAAATTTAATAATAATAAAACATTTTATAATCGTTTGCATTACTTTTGAACTTTGACAAGCGATTTATTGCTGAAAATAAATTATATATTTATGAACAGACGATTTTTTATTAGTAATTAATAAAGAAAGAAAATTATTAAAAATTAGGTTACAGTGTAAATATTCATTCGGATTCCTTCTTGTCATGCGATTTTATTAAGCAATTTCCTCTTTCCTGAAAATCCTGGATCTGAAGAAGGTGGTGTATAATTCTATTAAAGCTGTATTGAATGACTAAAGAAACGAAAAACTGTTCTGGAATCAAGTGCAAAAATGTGAAGGACTTGATAATTATTCCAACCAAAGAAAAAGAGAGAGTTTGAAGAGGAAGCTCAAGACAACACAGAAAATACAAACATCAAAGAAAGGTATGCGCAAAGTATGCTCCATTATTTAGTCTTTTAATTTTTTAAATAGCAAAGGCGTTTATTTGCGTGGGTAGAAAATTTCCGACATTATGTCATGATGATTTTTCGTGCAATTTTATTAATGAATGTTCCTGGATTCGATTATGTATGCAATTTTGAACTGTGGTGGTTGCTAGACAATATTTTCATTTGATGGCCAGTGCACGGTCGGATAGTGAGACACCCCACTAGGTTTTTATCTGTCCTCCATTTTGATACATTTACTTTGCGGGGATTTTCAGTGCAATTTTATTGGTATGTGTCCCTTTTAATGTTTTCATTTTACTTTATGCAATTTTTCATGGAATTCTTATGTACAGCGGTAATTCGTAAATTTATTTGGCTAATGGTCAGCGCTTGGTCCGGTCGGTGGCGTGTTTCTACACTTTCCCCGATTCGATACATTTATTTAATGCTGATTTTATTTTTTGCGACTTTTATACACATCACATTTTTATATTATGGTACACACAACAGTTTATTACAATCTTATTAATAAGTATCACTTTAATTTTATAGCGATTACAATACCCGTTTGTACTATTCTATTTGAAACTAACATCACAACTACAACAATACAGCAATGTTTTAAAATATAGAAAATAAATGTTATTGATGAATATGGGAATGAATAAAATAATAATTTTTAAAAAGTAGTTACAAGATTGTATTAATTTAATATTTATATAAATTTATTTAATTTATATATATATGTTCAAAATTTGAAACTGGTAAAATAAAAGAAATGAAATGAGATTATAAATAAAGTAAGCATATCATTATAATTCTACTCTATCACTTTGTGTGCGCAATTTAAGTTCCATAGTATAAGTTTTTCCGTAGTTTAGGTTTTAGGTTTTCGTTTATAACTAAGGCTTAAGATTTTTATTTAATCTTTTAACGTTCATTGGTTTCGTACTGAAACCAGATATTCGACACCATTTAATATTTTTATGCAACATTCTTTCCTTGTTTTAACCAATTTTCAAATTTCTGTTCCTTTTCTGTTAGACGGATAGTGGCACTACTCTGAAAGTCCAAACTTTATCAAATGATATTTCAAATGAAGCCAAATGCATCGATTTACGCTACCGAAACTGCAGTCTGTATTTAACATTTTTTTACATTGGCATTTTTAACGTTGTGTAAATATTGATATTTCTGTTCTGCGTCAAGTCTAGTTATTTATTCTAAGAGAAAGTTACTTAATTTATATCTTAAAACGTACACGTGTTAACTTGTGTAACTTTTATACATGTGTTAAAACGCACACATGCATACATATGCGCACTATGTTCATAATGTATTCATATTGTAACTTTTAGTTTAAAATTTGGGCACCTCCCCGCTCGGAAAGCTGGCTACGCCTATGAGTTGACAACTCAACAATGAAGAAATCGAACATTTAAAGTAGGGGTGCACAACCTTTTTGGCTGGAGGGCCACTCTTGCTGTTGAGTCGGACAGGAAGGGCCATAAACGAGATAATATAAAAAGAATTATTTGCTGTATATATACATATACAGGAACATACTATCATTGTCAGGTGCCTGCGTGCAGGTTGCATCATATGTTACTTGTCTTTAACCAATCGTTTAATAAAATATTTTCAATCAATGAGTCAAGTGAATCTCTTTTCATAAAAAGGGGGTGAGAATGAGCTTTTACTTACTGATTGTTACATTTTTCAGTTTTCAATCTCAGATAGATAAAGATATGACTACTTACCAGTAGATTATTCCATAATTTTTCCAACAAAAAATTAAGGAACATACTGTGCGTTATATAATAAAGAAATAGAATGGAAAATTTAGCTCTCAGACAGAAATATGTTTAAAAACCAACATTTTCATTCCCTCCCTTCCCAAAAAAATTTTTGTAAATGCAACAAATAATTTTTTTTTCTTTCTCTCTCTTTTTTTCTTTTTCTCTCTTACTGATTATTAATGCAGCCTAAAATGTCAGATCTTCTGCGGGCCGCAAATTGATAGCTACTGGGCCACAGGTTGTGCACCTCTAATTTAAAGGAAAAAGAAAGAATGTATATAAATACAACAGGCTTTCTGTTTTTTTTTTCTTTTTAATATATATAATTTTACATTTCCACCCAACCATCCAGCCAAACAACACCACCCATCCTCCATAATCAATCATCTGTCCACCCAACCTCCACCATTTTTATTGTCTTTTATTATTTTAATTTTTTTTTTTTTTTTTTTGGTTAAGATACACAAAAGTGCACTTTTTTTTTTTTTTTTAATAACTGTACCAACATAGACATGGTTACTGATATAAAATAAAAAAAAATACAATTTTTTAGGGAAACCTATTTTAGCAGTGGCTGTGATCAATTTATTAATATTCTTGTTTTTATACTTTGGAGAGCATAAATTATTAATTCAAAATAAGTGGTTAATGATGATATTTCTAAATACCGAAAGATACAGACAGGATTTAAAATGCATAAAAAAAGTTTACTTTAAAACTAAAATCTTTCTGTTTGTCATACATATCTGTATAATTTTTTTTACTATTAAAGTTTATTTTTAGATCTAAAAAGTTATTTGATTGATTATTTAGATTATTTTGAGTTAGCTATAGGTTAGATGGATAATTATAGGAAAAGGTACTTTGTGATTTCTTGTTAAGATAAAATACAATATCATCATCAATGTAACGACAAAGCCAGACATCATCATAAAAAAATTTCTTTTCATAATAATAAAGGTATAGATCTGCCCAGGGGTGGCGCCAACTAGGGGGCCGGAGAGGGGGCACAGCCCCCCCATCGGGGAGTCTGTGACCCCCCCCCCCATCGGGGCATACTCCTAAAATCTCTCGGGGGGAAAAAATACAAAAATTTTCAGTTTTTCTACTTTTGACAGCACTTTTCTTTCCTTGTACAAATTTGGAGCATTCTAGTTTTTCCATTCTATATTCAATAGAAGAAAGTATTGGATTCATAAAAATTTTCAACTTCCAGTTTTCCATGAATATACACGTTTTGAGAGGTCCAGAACACATTTTGACCACGATATTTTTAGAAAATGTCTGTATGTGGCACGATCATCTCCAAAACCATGAAGAGTACTGACAAATAAATGGTACAAATATTAACAGTAATATTATTAACAGTATAGCAGTTTTCGATAAATACTTATATAGTAAACTCTCTTTATGTAGTGTCTCCCTGTCGGGGAGGTGGTGTCCCCCCGTCGGGGAATTTCTGGTGCCACTACTGGATTTGCCAAAATACTGGAGCTACATCCCCCTTGTGGGATTCCTATGATTTGCAAATAGATTTTGTTGTTGTGGAAGATATAATTATTATGGATAACAAAGTTAAGAAGTTTTTTGAATTGTCTGCTTTAAAATTGTGAGGAAGATCAATTTGAGTTTCATATTCATTAAAGAGACTGTAAATGATGTTACTTAGATCTGATAACTCAATATGATTGAGAAGATCTTGAAAGTCAACAGTCATAACATTGTCTATTTTATTGAGCAAATTAATGTATTGAATTAATTGAAAGCTATTTTTAAGGCAGTTTAAATTATCAACTTTGCAAGTACAATTGTAAATTTGTTTAGAATATCCAGTACAGTTTTATTAGTATTGTTGTTATAAGTGTTACATCCAATAGTGACAGTGTGAAATTTAATTGGAGATTTGTGAAACTTAGGTATAAGAACTATATAAGGATAATTAAAGTTAATGAAGGGAAGTTTAAGTAGTTTATAGTAATTACATTTTTTGGTTATTAATAATAAGGTTATTAGTTAAACTGAAGATGTTACTATTAGATACTGAAGAGTTTAAAATACAGAGATAGTAGGATTTACATATAATGGCATAATTATTAGGTGATTTGTCATCATAAGTTATCACAAAGTCATTCTGTAGTGATTTGAAGGAGTGAAGAAGTTCAGATTTTTTAAAATACACCAGAGATTCAAATAATTGATATAAAGCATTTTTAATTTTTTGTAACACTAAAAATTTCCATTGAGTGAAGTAGGCAATAGATTTATTATATGTAATAGAAATTTTATAAATAAACACATCGAAGTCATGCGAAAACTGTTGAAAGATTTGGGGAATGTAGTTTTACAGGGAAATCTAAATTTGGTGCCAAATTCCATAAATTTTTTTAAATGATAATTATCAATAATATTGAGATTACCAGTGATAATGTGTCCATGGTCTCTGTCAATATATTTTGACATAGAAGGATCATTGCATTTACATGTTTCAGTGTTAGTACAAGAGGTAGACTTAGATAAAAGAATTATAATTGAATATCTTTCTGCCAAGAGGAGGAGGATATTTGAACATACGAGATAAATTTAAATCTTTAATTGGAAACAAACATTCTTTGTCATTTATGATAGATGGAATGTTAATTCTATTTAATATTTGATTTGAAAAATTCACAATGAATTGAGTATTTGTTTTAACTTTGTTGGTCTTTTCATTAATTTTTAAATGAAACTGCCTGATTTTGTACATTATAATATCATAAAAAATGTCTTAAAAATGTTTATTATAACATTGGCTTTGAAAGACATTCAGAAAATTCACTAAATATTTCTTTTTAATTGCAAAAATAATTTTTCAAATAATGAACCAGTTATAGTTAGATAAGTAATTAGTCTGCAGATCTTAAATAAGTTTAAGAATGACACTTTTAGAAAATAATAAATCTGTTTTTTTTTTTTTTTTTTTTTTTCTCTTTACCTCTTTTAGTTCCAGAAGTTTTATTGTTAATATTGTGATTGAGTTGTGCATAAATAGTCAAATAATCATGAAGAGGGTTGATGTTAGAATATGCTTTAACAATTTCATTAAAGTATTTAGAATTTAGACCGTATGGATAAATAGTACCATAAAAATATTGCATAAATTTTTATTCTAGAAATAGTCACTCACTTTTATTTTTATGAATTTTGATAATCTCTATTGTACATGAATTAAAATTATGTAATTTAAAGTGTTGTAGTTCTATATATATATAATGGAAAATTTGTTATTACAGCAACTTATGAATTAATAAACCAAATTGTATGAAAGCTGGACAGCAAACTACTTACCTTAGAAATATCTTAGATTTGTTTATTAACAAAGTTGTACTGTGATTTTGTTTCCAAGTGGTGGCCACTTGAAAATTTCAAATTGTAAAAAGTTTAATTAAGACCAGGTTTGCTTAAATTTTGATGTATACATAGACCATATAAGAGTCCCCGCCAAGATTATGAATAAATTTGATCTGCCATTTTGTTTCAAAGTGGTGAATAAGTTAAATTAAGGAAACCATTTGAAAATTTGTCATCACAATAACTTTTAAAAACACTGAATTAATTCGAACCAAGGTTCAATAGCGGTCTTATCTTACAAAGATCTTGAATGACTTCGCTGGGCAACTTGTACCACCATTTTATTTTCAAGTGATGATCACTTGAACATTTCTCATCATAACTTTTAAAATGCTGAATTCATTCAAACGAAATTTGGGCAGTAGTCTTATCTGTCAAATATCTTGGATGAGTTCACTGGGCAACTTGTTATGCTATTTTGTTCTCAAGTGGAGTCTACTTGAAAATTTGTCACTATGATAATTTTTAAAACATTGAATTAATTTGAACCAAAGTTGAAAAGTGGACTTATCTTACATATTTCTTCCATGAATTCATTATCAAACTTTATCTGCCATTTTGTTTTCAAGTGGCAGTCACTTGGAAATTTGTCATTATGGTAATTTTGAAATACTGAATTAATTCAAACCAAATCTGTACAGTCGGTAACAAAAGTATCCGAACACTAGCAAAAATTCCTATACAAAAAAAGTAGAGTTAATACAGTTTTGTTAAATAAATCCTTGTTGAATCATGTTGATTAAGAATACGATTCGACAAGGATTTATTTAACAAAACAGTATTAACTCTACTTTTTTTTATATAGGAATTTTTGCTAGTGTTCAGATACTTTTGTTACTGACTGTACAGTAGACTTTTTTTAGAAATACTTTTGATATGTTCGTTAGCTAACTTTATCCTCCATCTTGTTTCCAAATGCTGGTCACATGAAAATTTTAATTTCACATAAAAAAGGTATGTATGAATTGATTTGTACTATCAATGTCTCCATCAAGTTCATTAATAAACATTATCTGGCATCTAGTTTCAAAATAGCAGCCAGTTGTTGAGACGAAAGAAATCAACCTACTCTTGTGATTGAGCCAGAAGAACTTGTGTATTTTTCCTAACAGTTTGTATGTTTAACTTTGAATCATTTTCTATATATGCAACAAAAATATATGCAACATAGATAAAAATAATAATAATAATGTACTCATGATAGTTAAAAGTAAGAAAAATAAAATAGACAATTTTTCTAATTTCTTACTCTATAAAGTAAGGAGGAGTTATTCTACCTTGTCCGCCACACCATGAAAGGTTTAAATGATCTAAAGCTATCAGTCTTGGTTGCAGACTTTTAAGAGCTGAAAC
Organism: Salticus scenicus; assembly: GCA_963930645.1. Taxonomy (NCBI): domain Eukaryota; kingdom Metazoa; phylum Arthropoda; class Arachnida; order Araneae; family Salticidae; genus Salticus; species Salticus scenicus. The sequence continues at coordinate 260,726,440 of OZ005649.1, read as the reverse complement.
ATCAATCTAAGTTAAAAAAAAAAAAAAAAAAAAGTAAGGGGAAGAAAAAAAAAAAAAAAAAAAAGAATATTAGTGATAAATTGCCAGTGGAATACTGAATTAACCTGAAAATCATATATTTGTAACAAAATTTTAGCAAAAAAATATTACCAAATTCCAGTAAAGTTGAAGGTTTAAAGATTTGTACAAAAGAGGTTCATAACAAGCTTTTTTAAAAAATCTACAAAGAAAAAGACAAATTATAATTCTTAAAAAAAAAAAATGCATGACTGAAAGAGATTATTTTAAAATTTAAATAACCAAAAGTATATTATTTGCAGGTGAAAAAATAAGATCACAGCAAATCAAGCATTTTGTATTTAATATTTGAAAAACTTTATTTCCGTTTTTTTAATCAGAAAAGTTGTAATTTTTGTATACTTTATAATAATTTAAATTAAATTGAAACGGTAGTAATAGATTATGTATAAACAACTTTTAAAACAACCTTTGAAAAGGAGAAAAAATTGTATATTTTATACAATATATACTTTTATATATACTTTTTAAGTGTAAATGCTTTCTGTAAAACTTTATCATTTAAACAAGTATATAAATACACATTTAAAAATTTTAAAAAAAGTAGAAAACAGGAGTTTAAAAAAATATTAGAAAGGATACGCAAAAAACAGAAATTAAAAATTTTAATTTCTTTATGAGATCTTTACAAGATGAACCTACTATATGCCCTAATACTTAACATTACAGGAAGAAAATTTGCTGCTGACTGATCATATCTCTTAACAGAAAATACTCTCTTCTCTCTAGAAAGATCTCTCATAGAATAGACGCTTTCTAGAAATTTGTCTTTGAAGTTTGAATCTTTAAGTAATGTCTTTGATGATTAATCCAAAGTAATAATGGAGAAAAGGCATGGAGAAATGATGAAGAAAAGTAATAATGGAGAAAAGCAATTAAAAAGAAAAAAAAAAAAAAAAAAAAAAAACAGTGTGTAACAAATGCATATCTTCCATAACCTACTTTAACAAAGTGTGGTCAGACAATATAAAATTGACCTAACTAACCAGATGCCTAGCTGTTTTCCTATAGTGTAACCAACTAAGACATGCATCATTTACACATTTGAGAATTTATATAGCAAGTTTAAAGAAAATTGTTAGAGCTGTTTTTTGAGATAACAGTCTCACCCTGATCAGGACGTATGTTACTTTTCCTTTAGAAACCAAATAAATAAGGTGAAAGGACATCTGAAAAGAGGTTTATGTAGCGAGTTTGAAAAAAATTGTTAGAGATATTTTTGACGTACTGTCTTCCAGACCTACTCCCGATTTTCAGCAAAATTTAGAAATTTTAGAACTCATTTTTTCACCAGTATCCAACAATTACGTATGAAAAAATTTCTAAAAAGAAGTTAATATGGTGTATTTCAAAAAAATCTATAGAGTTGTTTTTAAAAAAAAAACCCAATTGCAAGATATAAAATTGGCTAATTTATTCAGAATGTAAATCATTTTTTCTGAAATATCCAACTAATACAAACGAAAGGACATTTAAAATTATCATTTATCGAGCAATTCTGAAGAAAGACATTTCTGAGATATAGATATACAATGTCACGTCTGGCTTTCCATGTCCCACTTCTGGTTTTTCAATTTTCGATTAAAGTTGGCAAACTTATATATACACCGAACCTGTCTTAAGTATGAAATATTGCAATTCTAATTTTTTTTCATTTTACAGATATGGTAGTCAAAAGATTTCCTTTTTCTCTCCACACATATACACAAACCAATATCTAGAAAACACCTTTTCAGATTCAGGAGACATTAAAACATGTAAAGCAGGTGAAAAATCACTATCAAAATTTTTGACTCAATACAATACTTTCATTACCAATGGTTGTTGGGTAATGCAAGCACAAATATATAACAATTTTTTCAGAAGTGCAGACTGTCCAAAGCTAAATAGTAAGGGGAACAGAAGACTAACTCCTACATTAATGAGTACCTTCTAGAAATTTTTCCATAAATTAATACTAGGAGCATCATGCTCTGTGGTGGTAAATTATCTCCTCAGTGAGATAGACTGACAATATATATATATATATATATATATATATATATATATATATATATATATTAATACAAAAACATTAAATTGATTGAACTTCCATCCTGTTCTACTGATCATCTATGCAACTTTTGTCTATTAATCTTAAAAGAATATAAATTTATAAAAAATACAAGAGTATCATTTTTACTCTAGACGAATAAGACTTATAGCAACATAGTTTTTATTAATTTCAAGAAATGAAAAGCTTGAAACATTCAATCTATCAAAATTTGCTAATAAATGTGCTTAAAAGATGGAAAACTATATTGAAAAGAAGTATATTAAATCTCCATAAAATTTTGATAAGTTCAATGTGTATTAAAAATAAATAAATACAGTGTGATTTTCATACTGCAACTAAAATTTTCTCTAAAACTTGATATGAGCTGTATTTCTCCTGTGAATATATAAACACACATTACTGTATATCTCAGATAAATTTATAAAATTCATATTGGCAAAAGAAAATTATCCACTGGGAATAAATATGAAATACAATTAAAGAAGAATACTAAATTCTACACTTTTATTTCAAAATTAGCAAATTAATTTTGTGAATAAATTTTAATTGGACATCACACATTCTTTGAATAATTCAAAATTTAAAAATCTGTTTTGTATACATACTTTGATACAGAAGAAGCTCTGCATATACTCCATAAATCCAAATAATGCATTATGATATTCACTATTTCTTCCTAAGATTAAAAAAAAAAAAAAAAGAAGAAGAAGAAGCAGTAGTAGCAGTTATAAAGAATGATTGCACATACATATTATTTATTCCTTCTAGTTATTATACACATATACATTATCAGATTTAAGTTTAAAAAAATCTTTTATATCAATTTACATGTGTATAAATCAACAATAATAAGAAGTACTATTGACAAAATTCAGAATAAAATTAGTATACAATTCATTTGAAGATTTCAGTACTGTAAAATCCTGATTATAAGCTCCCCACCCCCCACGAAAATAAGCCCCCTCCCCACTTTTAGGCAATTTTGGATTTTTTGCATAATCCTAAAAATAAGCCCCCTCTCCTCATTTTGAGTAAAAAAATTTTTTTTTGAAAACTTATGTATATTTAATGATTTTAAATAAATGTATTCTTTTAAAATATTTTGTTTTTTACTGCAAAATTTATTAACTCTCTTCTTCTCCTTCTGTTTTAACAAAATAACAATGATGTGGGAATGAGAACTATGAAATAAGTATAGATCTATATTGAAATTGTAAACCTATTTTCTGATAGATGGCAGCACCAGTCTTAATTCCAGAAAATGTTCTTACAGGCTTCCTCAATATTCATTAGAAAAAAAAAAAAAAAAAAAAAGAATCTATAAGTAAACTTTTTTTTATTTACCTTTCATGTACTAAAGAATAAATAGAGTTCTTTTATTCACTTATTTAATAAAGGTTACATTTAATATATATATATATATATTAGCTTTCCTTTTAATTTAATTATTTCAATTAAAAAGATTGATGTCATATTTTTGTAAAATGCTATGTTTAACAATAATATATAAAATGAGTTTTGTGCATTTAATATTCACCTAAATATATACTCTTATTAATTTATAAACACTAAATTAATTAATGTTTGATAACCTTTCAAGATTCACCTTGCCTTTACTTTACCAAAATCAGTCTAATTGTTTTTATTAGTCATTCATATTAACCATATGAAAAAATTAATTAAAATTATCAATTTAAATTAATAATAAAGTAATTTTAAATTAATAATTTAAGATTTATTTCTGTAAGTTACATTCAATTCTGGATTAGATAATAAATATTAGTTTTATTCTCTGGTGGTAGATGGTGCCACCACAACTTTTTAAAAAAGAAATTTCTAATAATCCTGATTATAAGCCCCTCTCTAGTTTTCACTGGTTTTGTATTTGAAAAACGGGAGGCTTATAATCGGGATTTTACGGTAATACTCTTCCCCCACTCCCCATCTACATACATATATACAGTG